>OX940807.1:30786686-30853274 GCA_954870605.1 Acer campestre | reverse complement strand
TTTAAGGAGAGAATCATCAAAACCGTAAAACTAATACGTCAACCGATTTTAATCAACTTAGGACATATTTAACTTGTAGGTTATTGTTGGATTAGACATTTTAGATTAACATTCTGTTAAGACAATTTATATCACAAGAGAAGCAGATTGAAACAAGTATTTTGTAACTGTTACAATATAAACATTTGCATTATGTTGAATTCGAAAAGGGGGATTTTGATATTTATTCAACGAATTAATCCAACATGTTCATTACCATATATATATTGAAAAGAAGAGGTGGAACAACAAGCGGATTCGATAGCTGCAGAGTTGCTACCAACATAGAGAAGGTAGTTATTAGAGGGATGTCTATTTTGAACTTGCACCCTTTTCTAGACAGAAACAAACACCCAAAAGAATCTAAAGTTTTAGGTAAAATTTCTCCTAAATGTTCTACTCTATCGAGAGAAGCGATAAAACTGAGCCGTTTACGTACGGATGCTGACTACAACGTATACACAGAACTGTTCAAAATGTTGGAGTTTTACAAGATCCCGTCAATATGTGCAAGTGATCCGATGGTACTAAAACCTCTCAGCCCTAAAGACCCCCAAAAATTCGCAGATGATGTTTTAAAATCTGTAAGTTTTTCTTTTAACGTTATTTGTCATTCTTATTTTTTATTATATATATTTGCATTACGTTTTCTCTTTTAATTTGAATATTCTATTGTGATTTCTCACAGAGAGAAAGGTCCTTCATTTTTCGGGTTAAAGTCAAGCACTCAGGCCTTAACCTTATCTGTATCCATTTAAGGAGAGAATCATCAAAACCGTAAACTAATACGTCATTCGATAGTAATCAACTTAGGACATATTTAACTTGTAGGTTATTGTTGGATTATACATTTTAGATTAACATTCTATTAAGACAATTTATATCACCAGAGAAGCAGATTGAAACAAGTATTTTGTAACTGTTACAATATAAACATTTGCATTAGTCTTGTGTTTTCCTAGGCTGAATTCGAAAAGGGGTATTTTGATATTTATTCAACGAATTAATCCAACATGTTCATACCATATATATATTGAAAAGAAGAGGTGGAACAACAAGCGGATTTGATGGCTGCAGAGTTGCTACCAACATAGTGAAGGTAGCTATTATAGGGATGTCTATTTTGAACTTCCACCCTTTTCTAGACAGAAAAAAACACCTAAAAGAATCTAAAGTTTTAGGTAAAATTTCTCCTAAATGTTCTACTCTGCCGAGAGAAGCGATAAAACTGAGCCGTTTACGTACGGATGCTGACTACGACGTATACACAGAACTGTTCAAACTGTTGGAGTTTTACAAGATCCCGTCAATATGTGCAAGTGATCCGATGGTACTAAAACCTCTCAGCCCAAAATACCCCCAAAAATTGGCAGATGATGTTTTAAAATCTGTAAGTTTTTCTTTTAACGTTATCCGTCATTCTTATTTTTTATTATATATATTTGCATTACGTTTTCTCTTTTAATTTGAATATTCTATTGTGATTTCTCACAGAGAGAAAGGTCCTTCATTTTTCGGGTTAAAGTCAAGCACTCAGGCCTTAACCTTATCTGTATCCATTTAAGGAGAGAATCATCAAAACCGTAAACTAATACGTCAACCGATAGTAATCAATTTAGGACATAATTAACTTGTAGGTTATTGTTGGATTAGACATTTTAGATTAACATTCTGTTAAGACAATTTATATCACCAGAGAAGCAGATTGAAACAAGTATTTTGTAACCGTTACAATATAAACATTTGCATTAGTCTTGTGTTTTCCTAGGCTGAATTCGAAAAGGGGTATTTTGATATTTATTCAACGAATTAATCCAACATGTTCATACCATATATATATTGAAAAGAAGAGGTGGAACAACAAGCGGATTCGATGGCTGCAGAGTTGCTACCAACATAGTGAAGGTAGCTATTATAGGGATGTCTATTTTGAACTTCCACCCTTTTCTAGACAGAAAAAAACACCTAAAAGAATCTAAAGTTTTAGGTAAAATTTCTCCTAAATGTTCTACTCTGCCGAGAGAAGCGATAAAACTGAGCCGTTTACGTACGGATGCTGACTACGACGTATACACAGAACTGTTCAAACTGTTGGAGTTTTACAAGATCCCATCAATATGTGCAAGTGATCCGATGGTACTAAAACCTCTCAGCCCTAAAGACCCCCAAAAATTCGCAGATGATGTTTTAAAATCTGTAAGTTTTTCTTTTAACGTTATTCGTCATTCTTATTTTTTATTATATATATTTGCATTACGTTTTCTCTTTTAATTTGAATATTCTATTGTGATTTCTCACAGAGAGAAAGGTTCTTTATTTTTCGGGTTAAAGTCAAGCACTCAGGCCTTAACCTTATCTGTATCCATTTAAGGAGAGAATCATCAAAACCGTAAACTAATACGTCAACCGATAGTAATCAACTTAGGACATATTTAACTTGTAGGTTATTGTTGGATTAGACATTTTAGATTAACATTCTGTTAAGACAATTTATATCACCAGAGAAACAGATTGAAACAAGTATTTTGTAACCGTTACAATATAAACATTTGCATTAGTCTTGTGTTTTCCTAGGCTGAATTCGTAAAGGGGTATTTTTGATATTTATTAAACGAATTAATCCAACATATTCATACCATATATATATTGAAAAGAAGAGGTGGAACAACAAGCGCATTCGATGGCTGCAGAGTTGCTACCAACATAGTGAAGGTAGCTATTATAGGGATGTCTATTTTGAACTTGCACCCTTTTCTAGACAGAAAAAAACACCCAAAAGAATCTAAAGTTTTAGGTAAAATTTCTCCTAAATGTTCTACTTTACCGAAAGAAGCGATAAAACTGAGCCGTTTACGTACGGATGCTGACTACGACGTATACACAGACCTGTTCAAACTGTTGGAGTTTTATAAGATCCCGTCAATATGTGCAAGTGATCCGATGGTACTAAAACCTCTCAGCCCTAAAGACCCCCAAAAATTCGCAGATGATGTTTTAAAATATGTAAGTTTTTCTTTTAACGTTATTTGTCATTCTTATTTTTTATTATATATATTTGCATTATGTTTTCTCTTTTAATTTGAATATTCTATTGTGATTTCTCACAGAGAGAAAGGCCCTTCATTTTTCGGGTTAAAGTCAAGTACTCAGGCCTTAACCTTATCTTTATCCATTTAAGGAGAGAATCATCAAAACCGTAAACTAATACGTCAACCGATAGTAATCAACTTAGGACATATTTAACTTGTAGGTTATTGTTGGATTAGACATTTTAGATTAACATTCTGTTAAGACAATTTATATCACCAGAGAAGCAGATTGAAAAAAGTATTTTGTAACTGTTACAATATAAACATTTGCATTAGGCTTGTGTTTTCCTAGGCTGAATTCGAAAAGGGTAATTTTGATAGTTATTCAACGAATTAATCCAACATGTTCATACCATATATATATTGAAAAGAAGAGGTGGAACAACAAGCGGATTCAATGGTTGCAGAGTTGCTACCGACATAGTGAAGGTAGCTATTATAGGAATGTCTATTTTGAACTTCCACCCTTTTCTAGACAGAAAAAAACACCTAAAAGAATCTAAAGTTTTAGGTAAAATTTCTCCTAAATGTTCTACTCTGCCTAGAGAAGCGATAAAACTGAGTCGTTTACGTACGGATGCTGACTACGACGTATACACAGAACTGTTCAAACAGTTAGAGTTTTACAAGATCCCGTCAATATGTGCAAGTGATCCGATGGTACTAAAACCTCTCAGCCCTAAAGACCCCCAAAAATTGGCAGATGATGTTTTAAAATCTGTAAGTTTTTATTTTAACGTTATCCGTCATTCTTATTTTTTATTATATATATTTGCATTACGTTTTCTCTTTTAATTTGAATATTCTATTGTGATTTCTCACAAAGAGAAAGGTCCTTCATTTTTCGGGTTAAAGTCAAGCACTCATGCCTTAACCTTATCTGTATCCATTTAAGGAGAGAATCATCAAAACCGTAAACTAATACGTCAACCGATACTAATCAACTTAGGACATAATTAACTTGTAGGTTATTGTTGGATTAGACATTTTAGATTAACATTCTGTTAAGACAATTTATATCACCAGATAAGCAGATTGGAAAAAGTATTTTGTAACTGTTACAATATAAACATTTGCATTAGTCTTGTGTTTTCCTAGGCTGAATTCGAAAAGGGGTATTTTGATATTTATTCAACGAATTAATCCAACATGTTCATACCATATATATATATTGAAAAGAAGAGGTGGAACAACAAGTGGATTCGATGGCTGCAGAGTTGCTACAACCATAGTGAAGGTAGCTATTATTGGGATGTCTATTTTGAACTTGCACCCTTTTCTAGACAGCAAAAAACACTGAAAAGAATCTAAAGTTTTAGGTAAAATTTCTCCTAAATGTTCTACTCTGCCGAGAGAAGCGATAAAACTGAGTCGTTTACGTACGGATGCTGACTATGACGTATACACAGAACTGTTCAAACTGTTGGAGTTTTATAAGAACCCATCAATATGTGCAAGTGATCCTATGGTACTAAAACCTCTCAGCCCTAAAGACCCCCAAAAATTCGCAGATGATGTTTTAAAATATGTAAGTTTTTCTTTTAACGTTATTCGTCATTCTTATTTTTTATTATATATATTTGCATTACGTTTTCTCTTTTAATTTGAATATTCTATTGTGATTTCTCACAGAGAGAAAGGTCCTTCATTTTTCGGGTTAAAGTCAAGCACTCAGGCCTTAACCTTATCTGTATCCATTTAAAGAGAGAATCATCAAAACCGTAAACTAATACGTCAACCGATAGTAATCAACTTAGGATATATTTAACTTGTAGGTTATTGTTGGATTAGACATTTTAGATTAACATTATGTTAAGACAATTTATATCACCAGAGAAGCAGATTGAAACAAGTATTTTGTAACTGTTATAATATAAACATTTGCATTAGGCTTGTGTTTTCCTAGGCTGAATTCGAAAATGGTGATTTTGATATTTATTCAACGAATTAATCCAACATGTTCATACCATATATATATTGAAAAGAAGAGGTGGAACAACAAGCGGATTCAATGGTTGCAGAGTTGCTACCGACATAGTGAAGGTAGCTATTATAGGGATGTCTATTTTGAATTTGCACCCTTTTCTAGACAGAAAAAAACACCCAAAAGCATCTAAAGTTTTAGGTAAAATTTCTCCTAAATGTTCTACTCTACTGAGAGAAGCGATAAAACTGAGCCGTTTACGTACGGATGCTGACTACGACCTATACATAGAACTGTTCAAACTGTTAGAGTTTTACAAGATCCCATCAATATGTGCAAGTGATCCGATGGTACTAAAATCTCTCAACCCTAAAGACCCCCAAAAATTCGCAGATGATGTTTTAAAATCTGTAAGTTTTTCTTTTAACGTTATTTGTCATTCTTATTTTTTATTATATATATTTGCATTATGTTTTCTCTTTTAATTTGAATATTCTATTGTGATTTCTCACAGAGAGAAAGGTCCTTCATTTTTCGGGTTAAAGTCAAGCACTCATGCCTTAACCTTATCTGTATCCATTTAAGGAGAGAATCATCAAAACCGTAAACTAATACGTCAACCGGTAGTAATCAACTTATGACATATTTAACTTGTAGGTTATTGTTGGATTAGACATTTTAGATTATATATGAAGCTTTCCATAAGAAAAAAACACAAGACAATTTATCTTTTAAGTAAATCATCAAATTAAATAAATGTTTAAATAATACATCGTGTCTCTCTCTTTTTTTTCTTTTCTTTTCTTTTCTTTTCATTGTTCATCAATTTAATATTTGAAATTTTTATAGAAAAAAAATAAAATAAAGGTGACTACTACTAATAATGTATGATTATTGAGTAGCCTTGATTAAAGTACTCCTACGGCTACAATCTATCACGGAAATAAGATCAAATAACAACCGTCGGATTCATGGAGGCATTTGTGTTTTAACAAGCCTAGGGTTTTGACAAAGCCCAGCCCAATAAAAAGCTTCGAGGCTATAATAGTAATTAGAAACACCT
Source organism: Acer campestre (assembly GCA_954870605.1). NCBI lineage: Eukaryota > Viridiplantae > Streptophyta > Magnoliopsida > Sapindales > Sapindaceae > Acer > Acer campestre. Next base: position 30,847,159 of record OX940807.1, on the reverse strand, counting down.
CCCTCTATATAAGAAACCCAACGCGAAAAATGAATTTCTAGGGTTAGGGTTTTTGCGCTGCACCAGACGAAAAACAAGCCGCAGCTTGAAGAAGAGTGAGAGAGAGCGACAATGAAGACGATCTTGTCATCAGAGACGATGGACATCCCAGACGGGGTGAAAATCAAGATCAACGCGAAGATCATCGAGGTGGAGGGACCCAGAGGAAAGCTTAGCCGCAACTTCAAACACTTGAACCTCGACTTCCATTTGATGACCGACGAGGAAACCGGCAAGCGCAAGCTGAAGATCGAAGCGTGGTTTGGGACCCGCAAGACTAGCGCCGCCATTAGGACCGCCCTCAGCCACGTCGAGAATCTCATCACCGGCGTCACTAAGGGTTACCGCTACAAGATGAGATTCGTGTACGCCCATTTTCCCATCAACGCCTCCATCGGTAACGGCAACAAGTCGATCGAGATCCGAAACTTTCTCGGAGAGAAGAAGGTACTTTGTAAAAAAAAAATTATTTTTCGTTCAAAACCTTTCGTTTGCTTTGATTCTCGATATACACTGTTTTAAGTTTTAATTTGCAATATAACTGTATTGAAACACAATGATTTAGTTTGAATGTAGTTTTGCTATCTTATAGTGTATTTGCGTGAACTTGAAGATTCAGTGTCTGTTACCTGCTTGTGGTTTCACTATCTATATATGTTTCAAATAGCTCGTTTTCTGGAGTAAGTGCTTTGTGATACAGATTCGATTTCATATTTTGATTGATAGGAAATTATAGACGGAGTCGTTGATTTCAACTGTTAATTAAAATCCAGACTTAGAACAATAACCAGTGTACCAAATAATTAGCTTAGCATATGAATTTCATTTAAGTTTTTGCATTTCATATTTGTGTCAACAATGGTGTATAAATGTTACATTCAATAGTAGATTAATTCTGTTTCCATTCATGTTCTTTTGATTGATGGGGAACATGTTATTTTGATTGATGAATTCTGTTTACATCCTATAGTCGCAGATGAATTCTGTTTCCATAGATGTTCGTTTGATTGAATTGGGAAAATGTTATTTTGTTGTTGAAAACAGGTTCGTAAAGTGGATATGCTCGATGGTGTGACCATTCTTCGGTCTGAGAAGGTTAAGGATGAACTGGTGTTGGACGGAAATGACATTGAACTCGTGTCCCGGTCTGCTGCCTTGATAAATCAGGTACTTTCCTTCGTTTCTCGCCCATTTAGCAGTTAGCATGTATATGTGTATATGAATGCTGTTTGTACACATGTTTACCTGGCTGATTCGTGTTCGTGTTCGTGTTATGACTTCTTTCCCTTTGTTTTGTACAGAAATGTCATGTCAAGAACAAGGATATTAGAAAATTCCTTGACGGTATCTATGTCAGCGAGAAGGGCACAATGGTTGAAGAAGAGTGATCCAGCACCAGCTGTTAAATTTCTTGCCATAGTAACAATGTTTGAACTCCGGTTAATATTTTTGTTCCTGCCTTTTTCTCATTATGTGGTTGCTTGGAATTTTTGGATTAGAGAGATTTTGATTTCTATGGTTTTGTTTTGTTATATTATGGATTTTATAGTTCGAACTACATCTTTCAATATTTATTATTTTCGGTTTCGTAAATGATTATCTTGATCAGATGCAAGAAGCTGGTTATAATGCACTATCATATAACCCAAAATGATGAATTTATACTGCCCGGAATATAATTCATTCATGGTTCCAAATTTTTGTCAATAATGTTGGTTAGGCAGTGTTTTAGTGTTAACCATAAGTATTAATTATTGATCTATTCTACGGTTCACTTTATCCCCATTTGTTTTTGCTGCATTTTGTCTATTCAAAGTTTTGAGGCTTTGGTCATGCAAGCATTTTTTGTTAGAAATCGTAATCTTCCTCAAATTCTTGTAGATCATTAGATAAACGCTACTATTAATCTAAAGCATGGCCGATAATCAAACACGACAATCTGTTAAATCCTTTGATATGCATATTGTCAATGCACCGGTTTGGCATCATGAACAACCAATATTGTTTCCTAAAACCCATACCTATTCTTACATTGGATTATGTTTAGTTAAATTAAGTCTTGGTATTCCAATCTTTAAAGTTTTTAAGGTTCAATTTGTACATAATATAAAAAATCCATGTTTATTTGAGATAAACATGGATTATCATAACCTAAATTGAAGAATGCATTATCATATAACCTAAATTGAAGAATTTATATTGCCCTGGAGATTGTTTTTTCATTGTTTTGGTACTGATTCAGTATATTTTCAAAGTGTACTTATTGCCAATAAATTCAATAATGTTGGGTTTGGCAGTGTTTTAGTGTTGACCATTCGTATCAATCATTGATCTGTTCTCTGGTTATGTTTACGGCCTTCTGTTTTTGCTGCATTTTGTCTATTCGATGTTGTGAGGCTTTGATTGGTCAAGCATGAATGTTTTAAAGTTTTTGTTCCTTGTGTTGCAAGTTGCAACCCTCGACTTTGAGGTTATGGATTCAAGTCAACTTTTAAATTTTTGTTCGGAATCGTTTGCTTCATTTAGTACTTGTAGATCTTTAGTTAATACTACACTGTTAATCTAGTCGTTAATTGATCGTACCAATGCAAATCTGTATCAAATTGGATGTGCTTTTATTAAGTAACAAACGGGCGTCAAGCCGTCAAGTGATAAGCAAGTACCACAATTTTGTTCCATCATTTGATTTACATATTATCAACGAGCCGGTTTGGCATCATAAACTACCAATTTGGTTTCTAAAAACCTAGAAGAAATCACAGATTGAAGGGCATACCCTTAACCTATTCTAGTTAATTTTATACTCGGTGTTCCAATCTTTCAAGTATTTAAGGTTCAATTAGTAGAAAATATAAAAATCCATGTTTATTTGAGATTAATAAAATATTTTAGCTTAACCCCTTTTTAATTCTAATGTGGTTTGGTGGTAAAGAACGTTCATTCATATTCAATTTCACTGTATTTGAACCAATTATTGATAGGGTTTTTTACCCGATAAGATATTTGAACTTGAGAGGGTGTTATTACAAATTTACAATTATTTTATTTATTTATTTATTTTTTATTATTACTTTTTTGAAGATACATTTTGTTTTTGTTTTCCTAATAATGTGATATCTGGAAATTTAAACAAAAATAACGAAAGGTGACTGGTTTGGTTATATAACTCATTCGCGGTAGGTAAATACACGGACTTTCAAAAAACTCGTGTGTTTTAATCATTACGTCTGAGTTGAAATACTAACCGTCAGATGGAGCGCGATCTTCAGCAATCGACACCTTTTTTATAGCCGATCAAATCGCAGCCGCTATATAATGCGTCCTCACCGGATGCAAAACCCTTGGAGACACAGCCAACAATTCCCTCAGTTTCTTCTTAGGTTTTTCGAGTCCGCTCTCTCAAAACACTCGTCGACTTGAAAGAAAACAATACAACTTCTCTGGATCATTGTCGGCCGAGCAGAGAAGAAGTGAAACCAGTCATGGCCGCCCCTGACGCCCCTCTCTGCTACGTCGGCGTCGCACGACAATCCGCTGCTTTCCGTCTCATGAAACAAATGGTACTCCCTCTCCTCTCCTCGAAGATATTCGTGTTATGTTCTCAATTTATGAGATTTTTTTTTTGATTGAAATCTGATCATATGATGATTTTTTTTTTGTTTGCTAGGGATGGGAAGAAGGAGAGGGGCTAGGGAAAGACAAGCAAGGAATCAAAGGACACATCAGAGTCAAAAACAAGCAGGACACTACTGGTTTTTCTCTTTTATTTATCTTATATTACCTTTAATGTGTTTGTTGTTGCTTCTTTTTATTTATTTATTTATTTATTTTATTTAAATATCATGTTGAATTGAATTTATGCATTGTTTGGCTGTTAATGAATAAGTAGCAAATAAAAAAAAAAATGTTTTCATAGATTAACTTACTAAAAATTATGTTTAGATTGGTTGCTGAGAAAATTTGTAGAGGAAGGAAACGAGGAAATGTATGAAACTTTTGGATTTTCTGTGGGATTCGGAGTTGTAGTTCTGAAGCTGAGCTTATTGGCTTGAGTTTACTGTGAAATGGGAGCGGTATTTAGTTTAATGTGATTGTATAGACTATGGCATTTTTGTTGTTTTTATGTTATATTATTTTAAATATATTTAACAGGTGTTGGTCTAGAGAAGCCGAACCCATGGGCATTTGATACGGCACAGTTTGATAGTATTCTCAAGAGATTGAAAGTGGTATGTAATGTTTTCGATAGTTTTGTTGTTTGGACTGCAGACTGCCTTATAATTTGTTTGATTTAAGACTTTTTTCTTGGTTGGCAGCAAGGAGCAAACAAGGATGACAAAGGTAAATGTAATGAATAGATTGAATTTTATGCAGTTAATTGCACAGAAAATATATTCTGAGGATAACTTTATTGTTTGTATTCAACAGTTGAGGAAGACGATGCTCGAGTAGAAACTGAGTCTGAAAAATCTAATGATGGACAGGATTCAATTGTCAAGGCTACTCGACCACAAGGAAGGTTGGTGCTTTAATTGTGTGTGATATGTATGTAAGTGCATTATCAGTTACCCATTACTAATTGTTTTACTTGTAATAAAACCTTTTGTTGTTTACTTTCTCTTCTTTTAAGATATAAGAAAAGAGAGAGAGGGAAGCTTGTCCATGGATATTCCTCGAAGGATCTTGAAGGAATTCTTGTAAGTTCCCATCTCCCCCATCCCCCTTTTTTTACTTCATTGGGTTAAAATACACATTTGTTTCTTACTATGTACTATGTGCTGTATGTATATGGTTATAGCGTGATCTAGTTTTCATCTTTTAAAATTCCAAATCTTGCATTCTCGCACTATTAATGTAATTACCTTGATGGAATTTGTGCTTACAATGTACTGAAGATATCCTTTGGCCTTCACACCTTCTTTTCTGGTATTTCTGGATGTCTCTGCTTTAGTTTCAAATGCTTATTTGGTTTTAGAAAGTCTTAAGTAGATTTGATATATATTTCTTTATAGTCTTGGTTTATAAATATAACATAATTTTTTTTTCATAAAAAATTGGCAAATCTTGTCTTGATTTTTTCTGTAAGGGATTTTTTCTTGTAATCTTCTTTTTATTGCATATATGATGTGTTGATTAAATGATCCAAGTTGATGTTGGCCACTGCTTATTTACACTGGAAAGCTGTACAATAGGTCAAAAAGGTCGAGGAGTCACCAGAGTTAGATCCTACTGAAGATGGTGTGTTGGAGATTGTGGAAGCATCCGATAGTGAAGATTATATTGCTGGAGGTAATAATACTAATAGATAGACATCAGTAAAGTTTCTGTTGGCATTGAAAAATTTAATTTAATTATTACAGTATGTTGATGTTCCACTTTACTTGACCTGATCAGTTGCCCATGCAATGCAACTCTACGATATGCAATTTATCTTTTTGATGTTGATTGCTAAAGAGGAAGTCGATAGTTTTTTATTAGTTGTTTCTCGTCGATACGGTTGGCTGGTATTTTTGGAACTAGTTTCTCTCATGTTCTAAACTCATCATGCATCATTAATGCTCTTTTTGTTGTAAGTACTTGACATTTTTCATATGCATATTTGACCGTCATTTTGTTTTGTATATTTGTTAGTAAACACATTATCTCTGCATTTTAAGTGCAAGCAACATGCTTTTGGTGTTGAGCCTTTTAATTCCTTGTAAACTCATGTTTGGTGTTACTCTTTTAGCTTTTGCCAAAAAAAGAAAAGAAAGAAATTGGTATAATTGTTTGTTTCTGGAATAACCTTAATCAATTGTAACAGGGAACAAAAATGAGCAAGTCGACCCAGAATGGTGGGGCCATAAATATGGGTTTATCTCAGGAGGTTATCTTGGTGCAAAGTCTAGAAGAAAGAAATCACTCAAAACTGGAGATGCTAAAAAGAGTAATGAAAGGACTATGTTCTGTGAAGATGACCAAGAGAATCTGTACAAACTTGTTCAAGTATGTCACCTTGCCAAGTTCTTTCTTTGCAAATTTATATTATGTGTTGCCTCTTCTATAAGATGTGTTTGTTATCGAGATGATTGCAGTTCTCTGACTTTAGATACATGTTTTAAATAATTGAGGTGTCTTCTTCTTTCAATATTTCGAAAATGAGTGAATAACAAGTGTCGCGAGGCATTGTTGATATTTAAATTCATATGTCATTTGCTCCTGCAATTCTGTTTGTAAAGGACCGTTTCTTGAAAAGACTTGAAAACTTTTTTTTTTTTTTTCTTTCGAAAGTAGCGATGTAAAAACTTGGTGATGTCAAAGCGGGAGAAATCTATTATGGACTATCTGTTGATGCATTCTTTCCTTGTGCCTCAAAATTTCAGGATAATTCAACAACTGGGAAGCAAGGACTAGGGATTAAGAGCCAGCCAAAGAAAATAGCAGGTGTCCGCTATCAGGGGAAAAAGACATCCTTTGATGAAAGTGACGAGGAAGAGTCTGCTGATGAACCATCAGCTGGTTTTCCTTACTCAGCAAAACGAAAACGTGATGATTCATTAGAGATGGAAAAGATTGATGAACCCAAGTTGAAGTTGAAGAAGTTGTGTAAAAAGCTTCTTCGACAGGTGTGTCATTGGACATTGCAAGCTGTGCATATTTCACAAATATTTTTTATTTCTCATATGCTGTTTATTTTAGGTACCTGGGGAGTCATTAAAGCTAAAACAGCTTAAAGTTCTTATCGATGAACATTCCACCTCAGTCTTGTCCAACTTCTCTTCAAAGAAAGATGCCCTTGCTTATTTGAAACAAAAGGTATGAATATCCACCGATCATGAAATAGTTTACACAATTTTTTTGTGAGGCAGAATGGCATGTCTCTCCACGGTATCTTTAAAATGAATGATCATACATCATATATGGATGGAGTTGTGATGGACACATTGAATACTTGTTTAACAGTAGCCTTGAGAATTTTGCCACCAAAGTAAATGAGTGGTAATTAGCTCATAAGTTTTTCCTTAGTGTGTTCTCTTTGGACAGGACGATGTGTCGTGTTTCCTTTATAATTTTTGACATTAGTTTCTGGTTGCAGCTAGAAGGTAGTTCGAATTTCTCTGTGGAGGGGAAGAAAGTTAGTCTCGAATCAAGGAGAGGCTGAAAAGTTTTGCACAAATTTTGAGGTCCTGTTACGGTCTGTATATTGCAGCTGAGACTGGATTAGAGTTAGATCTATACCTCATGCATTTGTTATAGTAATTAGTCGGAATTTTCAATTAATATTCATGCTCCATTTGTATTGTTTGATCAAATATAGAAGAATTTAGTTATGTCGTTGGTTGTGAAGACTTGTATCTTGATTCTTGAATAACAGTGACGATCTGATTTTGTTAGGAAGGCACAAGAAATATATCATGTAGAATCTTTACCGGAGAAGATTATTATTAATATTCAACAATCGATTATTTACTTTCATGTTCTGTTTTGATTTGTCTCGGATCTCAGATTAGACTGCCTCATGCAGGGAGTCACGATAATGATCTTTGGATGTTTTTCGAGTATCTATCGGGTTTTGCTAATTTTAATCTAGTACAACTCCTCTGTCCAAGTCATAACTTGTGGTGGATGATGCTATTATGCTTTGTATGACGACTGCTGTTAGATGTAATTGGCTTGCACAATTTTCTTCGCTATGTACTTCCCCAAATAGTCGTATCCATGGTAGTATAAAGCTTCAATTTCTGCTCTCTGACCGCTCTGTACCATTAACGCTAGCTCTTCTCTGTATTTTTCCTGTCAAACATGGTTAATTGCTCGTGAAGTTTTTTATTTTGTGAAGACATGATGTAATATAGCGGTCGAATCTATGAAACTGAGACACAAAAGAGGCGAAAATAGGTGTCGGGTAGTTGGATAATAAACCTGTAAGATTTCTGAGGACATCAAGCTTTTAGCAACTTGCAGGTCCCGTGGCTTCAAGGGAACAAGAGATTGTTCAGGAATCAGCTGTAGATCGTCCCCTCGCACTCCCAACCACCTCACATTGCAAGCTGAAATCAAATCACTAGTGGTCATATTAATGTTGATATGTGCACATACATACAGTTTAGCTTGAAACAAGAAAAGAAGCAAGCACCATATCTGTATGCCTCCAAACCCATTCCTACGCTTCCAAACTTAAAGGTGCAAAGTATAGCCAAACCAGCAGGATTCCTTCAAAGATTATAGTCTGAGTTATGTAACTTTGTACTAAAAAAACATATCCATTGCAGGCTTGCAGTGGAGTTAAAGGTCAATTGGTCATATCCTACCAGTCAACTAGTGCAAAAATTGGCAGGTCAGGAAAAGCTCGGCTCATTCGGTGAAGAAGAAACCTATTTGATGCCCAAGGGAAGAATAATATGAGTTAAACTGGTAGTTATTTGAAGCTTTTGAGTTCAAGAATTTTGCAAACAAGACATGTCAAAATGTTGAGTTTAGAATAAAACAACAGTTACCTTGTGGCAATATCTGGGTATCCTTTGGCCGTGATTAGAATACTTGGTATCTGATTGAATACACGGTCCTCGACCAACCGATGGAATATTGCATGCTACACAAACCCATGAGTTGTAAATTGGTATTTTTTGGAGAGAAACCAATAAGAGGATGTTCATAGGGAACTTGGACAGACAAATTTACCTTTTCCACCACAATGATATACCTTGCATCTGTCTTCATGATCAAATTGTCTAACAGGTTCAAGTCACCAGAAATAGCGTACCCAGATGATCCACATTGAGAACAATCAACAGCCTCACCATGTGGTTCCTATCACATGTTCAAAGCCACGAAATCAGGATGAGCCACCATCGAGAGAAAAAAGTCAGTTATAAGCTTGACTAGTATGAGTTTAACAATAGTTTTAATACTCTTAACAGTAGCAATATATAATGCAGAATGCCATCAAGATAAAGAACAGAGATCGGATAATGTGCCTGAAGCAACAATCGCCCAGCAACAAGTCCTCTACTAGATGCCATGATTCCAAGACTATAACGACTACATCGAAGCAATGCCACAACATCTGCACCACAAATATGATGATCTTAAGTGATTCAATCAAAATTTTAAGCATAATTATAAGCCTCAGAAATAGATTCATTCAAAAGTCTGTTAGAGCAGTGACCTTGGATGGTCCTGTTTACTTGCAATTGAGAAGTGAAATACTCTGGTGAATCACAAAGCAACTTATAAAACAGTTCTCTTTGTGTGACTCTTTTTTCTTGAACCAGAATTTGAAAGCACATCTCCATCATCTTCCACACTACATTATTGAATCAAAACAGAATTTGCTGTTGAAATCATGCATGTTGAAAATTGATCAACAAAAAAGCAGCTAAAGCGATTGCGAAATAGTAACCTCTAACAAAGGCTTTTGCTGCATTGGCTTTCATCAACGACCTTGTACAATACGAGTGAGAGAGAAAAATCCACGAAACGTCGGTCAACAGTCCTTGACTTACATGGCTGTTACTCGATCTTCTATTGATCTGTCGTTTCACGAATTCACATTTATTCTCAAACAATCAGCCATTTTAAGTAAATTTTCTGTTTGGATGATGAGAAAATGTGTTAACTGGGATCAAACTATTAGAACTTTTCATCAGTCAAAACTAATTCAATGCAACCGTTCCTATTTTACTTGCAATCAATTATGGCTAATTTAATCATGAAATTATAAGTGAAAATTCTACAAAATTCACAAAACAACTAAAATCAGAATTTTAAATAAATATATATTTTTTTGAATTCACCAAACAGAAGTTAAACTACACTACCAGAGGAATATTGGAGATTTCAGGATCTGGAGAGTTCAAGATCTTGAGAAAACTGAGTACCGAAACTTCGATTCTCGCTCGAACCTGAAACGAAATTTTTTCAATTTAAGCAAAAATTAACAGAAAGAAAATAAGAAGAACAAAAAAGAAAAGACAATGAGACTACCTCAAGAGGAGGTAGAATATCGGCGTAGCAGAGTTGTTGATCAGAGAAGAACTGCATTGAAGATCTGCTCAGATCTTCCATTTTTTTCTTTGATTGGAGAAATTGGCGCGAGAGGAGAGCGTTTGCAAATTTAAAACTGAAAATAAATGAAGCGAATTTTTGAGCTCACACGACGACGTCGAATGCAATCAACTGGACGTCTGGACTCTGGACTGTCATACTACTATCATCGGTGGAGAAAATCTTCGGTGCACTAGGTGCACCGGTTGAATGGCGTTACAGTCACTGAGATGCTGACACATAATCACATATCTGCTTTTTGGTTTTTTTTTTTTTTTTTCCTTTTTTCCTTTTTTTTTTCTTCATTATATATATACAGATTTTCTATTGTCAGTTCGTCCTGATAATAAATATATCATGACGAATAATGTGGACTACTAGATTTACATACTTTGACTCAAAGTGTATATATACACTTGTCAAAACTTCTCCATAATCTATGGTCAACATTTTTCATCTTGATATATTTATTATCAGGACGAACTGACAATAGAAAAATTATATATATATATATATATATTATTTTAGAGTATTGCTATATTGTTGGGAGATTTAATCCCAATAACGTTATTTGAATTTTATTACAAGATTCTTCTGATACTTAGTTGACAACTAAACACTTTTAAAAAGATGAGTAATTGGTTATAACACAAGTTAACAAGTTACATTCAAATTATTTTATTATAAAAATGTAATAATCTAATTTAATTTAATTTAAATAATTGTGTTAAATAATTTTAAATGATAATTAGATAAGGATTATACATATCCTTACAATAATCTTATGTGATTTAAATAAATATATGATATTTTTTATTATTTGAATTTGTATTTAATTTAATTAAACATTTATGATATAACAGATTTAAAATAATCAAAATTAATTTTTTTTTATTTTAAACTATTATTATTTTTTAGAAAATAATATATATTGTTTATTTTTAAAAATATTTTTGATGTATTATATTTTGAAATTAATATTTATTTGAGTTAATTATATAAAATATTTGTAACATAATAATTTTTGAATTAAAATTTCATTTTAAATATCTATAATTTTTTTTTTTTTATATGATAAATTATGTGTAACATAATTTTTGGTGAAAATTACCCACAATGACCACAAACATTAGTGGAAATTCTTTTTTAACCACAAATGAAGTTTTATTTATTAATAACCATGTTTTTGGGAAATTACTAGACAGTCCCCATATAAAAGCCATCCCCCAAACACTTTCTCTCTCTTCTCTCTCTTTTCTTTTCTCTCTCCTCTGCTCTTTCTCTCCCGGTCCTCTCTCTCTTTTCTCCTCTCCATCCCGTCGACCACCGCCGGAGAGGCCGGAGTTGTCTCCGAAACACGCCGGACGTCAAGCTGGACCAGCGCCGCTGGTCGTTGACGGCGCTACGACGTTCGGCATGTTTCGGCGAAGCTCTCCGGCGACAGCGACGGCAACATGATCTGCAACAACATGAGAAATCAACAAAACCTAAACCTAATTTAATTTGAGGAAGAAGAGAAGGAAGAAGAAAAAGGGAAAAAAATAAAACCTAAGGATAATTTCAATTTAGTCCATTTTTCAAGTTTCAATATTTTCAATTTAGGCACGATTTCAAGTTTGAATATTTAAATTTAGTCATGATTTCAAGTTTGGTCATTTTCAATTTATTCATGATTTCAAGTTTCAAGGTTTTAAAAAAAGAAAACTAATTTCAGGGGTAATCTTGTAATTGACGGACATACACTGAAAGTTTTTTAAAAAATTGGTTATTAACAATTAAAATTTCAAAAGTGGTTATTAAGGAAAGTTTAATGTTTCCTATGGCTACTTATGGTTTTTTCTCTAATTTTTGTACAATCTAACAAATTTTGGATAAAAAGTTATAATTTAGATGTGTGTGGTGACCATTTTTTCTTAAAAAAATATATATTCAATTTTGTAACAAATTTTAAGTGATATGTAACAAAAAAGTTGTAGCTCATAACAACTTTACCATAACATGTAACAACTCAGTTTATATGGGTAACAAAATATATGTGTTTTGTAACAAGTTTCACGTAGAAAGTTGTAATTAAAATGTTTGTGGTAACAATTTCACGTTGTTTTTGTTCAATTTCATTTCCTATGTTGTTTTGGTTTTGAATCTTCCATTGTTAAACACAAGACTTTGTGTTTGTGTGTCCGAGACTTTGTGTTTGTATATCCGAGACTTTGTATCTGTGTGTCCGAGACTTTGTGTTTGTGTTCCGAGACTTTGGAAGTGCGTGTTTGAGACTTTGTTCCGAGACTTTGTGATTATTTTTTGAGACTTCTGGGTTATTGTTCTATGCTCCTCTATTTCTGTTATGTTCATCTTCTTCAACCCCGAATCCCCAATTCAAAACCCTTCATTTTCAGAGAAAGTTATATACTTCGTTTTTTCATAGAAATCAAAAGTCGCTATTGTATTTGGTCGTAGTCTTCGACAGTGACGTACGTGTGGTCATCGACGATAATCGACGTGTGTTCGTCGATTGGTCGTCAATTCGTCAATTCCACCTCTATTGATGGAAGATTTTGAAAGAAAAAAAAATGGTGAAGAAGGTTATTGTGGGGGGGCATTTTTGTCCCATAATAGGTGTTTTTTAAATATAATTTATTAAAACGGTGACAGTGTTGAAAAACCACTCCCAAAAAGTGTTAGAAATTTTTTGAACTCACAAAATATGTGTTATATAACAAGTTTCATGTAGAAAGTTGTAATTAAAATATTTGTGGTAATAATTTCACTTTGGTTTGATGTGTAACGTAAAAGTTGTAAGTTGTAACAACATTAGCTTGAATTTTAAAAAACTATTACATGCTCTCCATTAACAAAAAATTAAAAAAAAAAAAATCCATTGTAAATTTAGAACTCATATATTTTGAAATAGAGATGGACAAAGTATTATTATTATTTTGGCTTAGGGTACTTAATATTCTCCAATAAATTTAGAACTCATACAACTCTATTATAAATCCATTATAAATTTATAACTCATATATAGCGAGAGAAAAATAAATCTGTTGAGCAAACACAACCTTCAAAACTCTCTTTAGGATTCTAAAGGAGGGTGAAGATGTAAATTTGGTGTAGGGTTCCTTTATAATATATATATATATATAAATGAAGATGAAAAAATTATGAAAACAATCTGGTTTAGGGTTCCATTAATTTGACGGTTTTCTTTTTTATTACCTTTTTTCATAATGTTAAAATCGGATATATACATATTTAAAAAAAAAAAAATTAAATCCTTTTTTTTTTAAAAAGTAATTTAAATCCTTTATCACTGGATATAATTTCTTATCTCTTACTATTATTAATTAGTTGAAAAAAAAAAAAACCCGGTTGAAAAGGTTTTAAGTTTTTAATGTAATAAAAAACTTTATTTCAAATTTTAATAGCATCCATTGAATTTCTTTTTTAGTTTACTTTTGCTTACCCCATTGAAGGGCGGTGAGCATTACTTCCCCCCCCCCCCCCCCCCCCCCCCAACACTCGCCCTGGACATATGTCAATTGTGGGGGAGAGGGATGAGCAAAAATAGACTCTTTGTTTTTAGTGGAAATTACTCAGAATGACCACAAATATTAGGGGAAATTCGTTTTTAACCACAAACGAAATTTTAATTGTTTATAACCATTTTTTTTGTAAAATTACTGGAAAGCCCTCATATAAAAAGAGTCTCCAAACACTCTCTCTCTTCTTTTCTCTCCTTTCTTTTCTCTCTCCTCTGCTCTCTCTGCCCGATTTCTCTCTCTCTCTCTCTCTCTCTCTCTCTCTCTCCGATCTCCCTCTCGTCGGCGTGCTTTGAGGGTCACCAACGCCGACGAAGGTGTCGCTGAGTGCCGGCGACCTTCTAGGTTTCGCGATAGAGGTTGGCAAAGGATCTGGGCTTAGGGAACCGTTGAGCGACGCGTCGTTCACACCAGCCGACGTGCGTCGTGCGACAGGGTGGGCTCGTGGCATGCACTGCTGCTTTGCTGGCGACAGAATCAATCCCCCCTCCACCGGCGATGTGGTCTGCAACAAAAAAAGAAAAACAAAAAACCCTAAACCTAATTTGAGGAGAGGAAGAAGAAGAGGAAAATGAAGGGGAAATTTTCAATATAGTCCACATTTCAAGTTTGGATATTTCAAATTAAGCATGATTTCAAGTTTTGACATTTCAATTTAGTCATGATTTCAAGTTTGGACATTTTCAATTTAGTCGTGATTTCAAGTTTGCTTCGAGGTTTTTTAAAAACTATTTTCAGGGGTACTCTGGTAATTTATAGACATACACTGAATTTTTTTTAAAAAAAAATGGTTATTAACAATTAAATTTTTAAAAGTAGTTACTAACACAAATTTAATGTTTCCCATGGTTACTATTGCATTTCTCTCTTGTTTTTATCCAATCCAATGATAGTTATTAAGTATAATAATGTTATTGGACCAGTGATGGAGTATGAACCATTATTTTATAATTTAAAAGGTGATTACGTGCCAATATTTTATTGACCTGGTGCCAGCTGGTACATCGAAGCCTCACACTAACTATCAGGCCCGATTGTGTACCTAAATAATAGTAGCTTTATCAGAACTGAATATTTTCCAACCAAGAGAAATTAAAAGGAAAAAAAAAAAGAGTCAAATTATCGTATCTTTATTGAAATTCAACAAAGAATATTTTATTTTTGTACAGAACTTAAACACATTACTTGTCCAAATTATTGAACTGAATAAAAATAATTCAAAGTCAATAATTTCTATTTATTGAAATATATTAGTTTTTATTTTATTTTTTATTTTTTATTTTTTAAAAGGGAAATATATTGGTTATAATTATCCTTTACAACATATTAGTTATAAATTATATTAATTTTTAATTTGAGTTAATTGTGCACTGCCCTCTTTTTTAGTGGAGGTGGATCGAGTTTCACCTTACATAAAAAATAAAATAAAAACATATGTAGAAATGTAAATGTGGGGAGACTTTTTATGTGCACATTTTAATTTTAGTTTAATCCTATACGATAACAACTTATTCAAATTTAAATTTAAAACAAAATTTATTAAAATAAAAATACAATGATTACAACATTTTACGATACTTTTGAGTAAATATCTACATTGGTCAACATTGTTGGTCAACATTATCAACGTTGACTTATCATCCAACTATCATTATTTGCTATGATAATATTATACCCATACATATATATATATATATTAATACATCTTAATCTAGCCTATACGATTTCATTGTTTCAAAAAGTGAGATTGTATTTAGACACGAGACTTGTTGAAGAGCTCTATAACCGGCTCTGATATCAAATGTTTACGTATTTTAATTGAATCAAACTTTTGTAAAGCAAAAATACTTGATTGTAACAAGATTCCTCTTCTATACGGAGTGTGATTACATAGATTTGTAAGTCGTAATAGACCTGGTAGAATCCTGACTTGTTATTCGATCCTAAAAATAAAATAAAAAAATAGTATCTTATTATATAATTGTTGCTATGGAGAAGTTGTCACCGTTGTAGAAAATTTGAACGATGAAAACCATAGATATTTACTTAAGTCTTCGAAAGTCGGTTGCTAGTTTCTTGCAATTCCGCGTGGTACTACATCTTTTCATTTTCAAACCTTTTTAGCTGCCTATAACCCACATCTATATCCTACACTACTCAAAAAGATGACCAAAAATGGATATCAAATTACGTAAACAAAAACTACAAAATACGAATCCCATTTAAAATCCTCACACTGAATTTTTGTGGTCCGTGTTCTCAGTTCCCTCAATTCCACGTAATCGCTTTTTTTAGTTATTTATTTATTTTAAATATATATAGACTAATTGACACTGATGTCTCCTGAATTATAGCCGAAATTGCACCTTACTTTTTTATACTTTTTTTTTTCCCGCCATTAAACCCTTTGAACTCTCATAAAATGACAATTGCTGAAGGAATTTGCCCCCTCACTAGGTGCAACCAGAGGGCAAATTCCTTCAGGTGCAACCAGAGGACAAATTCCTTCAGCGATTGTCAATTTATGAGAGTTCAGGGGGTTTAATGATGAAAAAAAAGTATAGAAGGCATATTGCATATTTTAGAAGTGTTTATGGTGACATCAGTGCCAATTAGCCATATATATAAATTAAATTTATCAGAAGCCTACTTATTCATTTATAATAAAACGAGATCAATATATATGGAATCTATTACGAACTAGTGTAAAGGAAGATGAAGAAAATCGACACATGCAAGTTGTAAGCTGCAAGCTGCAAATTGCAAGCAGTGATTTGACTTTGATTTGTTTTATATATATTATTTGACTTTGAAAATTTTGGTCGTGACAACACGGTTGAGTCTTTTTTTTTTTTTTTTGGCTTTATGTGAAGACTGATAAATTGATAAAAAGTTAAGGTTGTAAAGATGGAATTGTAGGAGCATGCATGTATGATAGGTATTAGTATAGAGAGGGGGACCAATAATATGGCACTCCTTGTTCTTGAATTATCTAAATCAATAATAGACATGTGGCTACCATAACAGATGAATTTGACTTTTTTTTTTTTTTTTTTCCTTTTTAGTATTATAATAACTTTTGATTCCAAACAGTCGAGATTAAACGATACATATCGAACAGTATATATATTATCTGGATATCTATTCTCATATTATTATTATTATTATTATTATTATTATTATTATTTAAAAAAATATAGGTAAACTCTCAAAGAGAAACCTATATTAATACCCTTTAAAATTTTCCCTTTTTAAAGAACTTAAGTGAGGGTTTTAAACAAGGATAAATATTTTATATCCACATGACAATTTGTTTTGATTAAATGTAAATTTGATTATATATAAGATAAAAACAATAAGGTTTCAATTATATATTAACAATGATCGATCATAAGTCAGAAACCCTAGAATAATATATAATTATTCAATTCTTTTGAGTGTAAGAAAGTTTCTTTTAAAAAAATTTAAGATATTCACAACCATCCCAATTCCCAAATGGTACATTCAATTAAAAAAATAAAAGAATAAATAAGATCAATCACCCAAGTCTACACGCATGAAACAGTGCCTCAAAAGATAGTATTTAATCGAAAAAATCCAAATAATTATATATTATAATTAATAATATTGAAAAAGTTTGGTGCCGTTTTGACTCTATAAAAAAGTCAACTAAATGGAAATGCAAATCGGTTTAAACAATAACAAGACTTCATCAAAAGCTGCACCAATCAGACAATCAATCCATCTCTCTCTCCAATATATATATAAACAAACCCTCCCTTGCACATCTCCACACTCATTGTATTCTCTCTCTCTCTCTCTCTCTCTCTCTCTTCTGTGTCTTTCTACTTAATTAGTTTATAGAGTTCTTGTTGATGATGATGAGTGATCAGCCGTTTGTTTGCATGGACAGCTGGGATTTGCAAGCGATAGTGGGAGGAGGCTACAACAGTACTAGTGTTATGGAGAATCCTTGGCCAGCTAATTCTTCTTGTTTTGCTCCTAATTTGATGAGTTTTGATCATCATGAACAAGATGGGCTATTTGGTTTTCCTGATATATGTGAAACAACAGCGATTTTGGATGAATTAGAGGAGCTTTACAAGCCCTTTTATCCACAAACAACCATCCTCACCAATACTACTTCCATATCTG
This sequence comes from Acer campestre, assembly GCA_954870605.1. Classification (NCBI taxonomy): domain Eukaryota; kingdom Viridiplantae; phylum Streptophyta; class Magnoliopsida; order Sapindales; family Sapindaceae; genus Acer; species Acer campestre. The sequence goes on along the minus strand of OX940807.1, from coordinate 30,829,400 downwards.
TTCCATGTACCACCACCAGCACGGATCAAGTTGTGAAGAAACCAAAGAAACAACTACTTCGAAAGAAACAGCAACCTGCAGGTCTTTGTAGTAGTACTACTAGTGGTGATAGCACTGACAGTACTGATCGTGAAACAAAACCGAGAAAAGGGTTAGTGAGTTAATGTTTTGATAAATTAATCGACTTTAATTACAAATTTATTGGAGTCATGAAATTAATTTATGTGTAATTGCCGTTTTTAATTTGTGTGGTTTTTTTTTTTTATTTATGATCAGGAGGAAGAATCAGCATAAAAGAGTAGTGGTGCAACAAGCTGTAACAGCTGATGGTCTCTCGTCTGATCTTTGGGCTTGGAGAAAATACGGGCAGAAACCCATTAAAGGGTCACCGTATCCAAGGTTAATCATTCAGTCTGATAATGTTCACCGTATTAATTCAGTTTTTCTTTATGAATATTTGTGACTAATTTTTGAATGTGAAACATGCAGGAGCTATTACAGGTGCAGTAGTTCAAAGGGATGTTTAGCAAGAAAACAAGTGGAGATAAGCCGTTCCAATCCAGGAATAAACATCATAACCTACAGCGCTGAGCACAACCACGCCCACCCTACACGAAGAAGCTCGCTCGCCGGAAGCACCCGTAACAAGTCTTCACTACAAAGAGGTCCTTCCACGATGATCATCAGTGAAGTACCACTGCAGCCTACAACAACAGCCTCTAATAATAACTTGGTGACTTCCACTGAACAACAACAGCTCCAAGATCATGATCAGGACATGATAAAGCAAGAGGAGGAAGTACAAGTACTATTTGAAGATACTGGAGAAGAAAATGAAATTGGCATGCCTGATATTGTATTTAGCGATGAACTTTTTCCAAGCTTCGAGGATTTTGAAGGACTTCTATTTGATCAATTTCATAGTAATTTTGATCATATCAGTTAGCTTTTGACACTGTTATTTAGATCTTTATATACGAGTTTAAACTTTTAGGTCTAGTAAGGATATGTATGCACGGAACTTAATACTTTTATTTGGATCCTTGTAATTTGTAAATTTGAGTTTTCGGATTGATTAGTTATTTTTTTAAACATATTAACCTTTAATAAATCTTGCCTTTTCTTGTAAGGACCAGTTTTGTATAATTAATTAATCTTAGCTTGAATTAATGTCAAAAAAGTCGGTTTCTTTACCAGTTTTTCGAATGCTGACAAAATATATAGTTTTTTCTTTTAGTTTTTTCATGACATAACAACTTCAATTTTTTTTTATAAATTTTTTATTTTTTGAAATCTGCTATTTAATTAATTAATTATTATCTACAATCAACTTGGATTTGTTGTAATATTTTTTTTATGCAAGTGTGACATTAAATTGCCGACAACCTCTCTAACTGATGCAAAAACGACAGCTGCTTGTTATATAAGTCTATATAATTTATTGAAATAGAATAAGCTTAATTATGTACCTAATTAATACGGTATTGTATACAACAAGCAATAATATTTCTTGAAAGCATTGAAGTCCTTACTCCTTACAAATTTTTTTTTTATTTTTTTTTTTAATTTTTTTTTTTTACAATATCTATTAATTCGGGACCAGATATTTTTTTAAAACTTTCGTCATTGGTAGGATTCGAGTCACTGACCTAGGAGTCATTTACCTAAAGCCTCAAGCTCGTCCATCTATCAGCTGAGCTACGCCCTTGTTGGCTTACTCTTTACATTTACAATTATTAAATATTGTACATATGAAGCCTGACTTGTTATTACAGTGTGACATGCATGAAGTGCGTGTACAAGGACTTTGTTGATACTATTTTCATGGTCTTATTAATTATATATCTTCTAGCTAGAGTAATTAATTGCAAGCATTTGGATTTGGATTCGGATTATTCGTTTGGAGCAAGCAAAGCAGCGACAGAGCCAACAAAAGCAGCATTCATGTAAGTAGTAGGTTCAGAGTGAGAGTAGTCTGATCTGAGATCTTTGAATTGGTCATTTGAATCAGGACCACCCACAATTGCACCCACATGTGTGTTTGGGTTAGGTTTGCTAGCAGAGTAGTAGATTGAATGGTCATCATTGCAACCCACTTTGGCTGGGTGAGTCTTGATTGAAGGAATGGATGCACCTCTATGGTGTACTTGCAATGGGTATTTGCTTCCAAATCCTGCCATGTATGACATCTTCATGGGGTTGTTTCCTAATATGTAATCCACCTGAAAAAAATAAAAATAAAAAGACGATATAAACCTGATTGTAGCACAAAGTGATCATGGTCAACACTAAAGGAAACTGTTAAGTGTAAGGGTGATTTGGTAAAAGATCAAATATCGGTTTGGTAAGAACACAAAGAAGTCGTAAAGTGTGAAAAAAAAAAAAAAAAAACTAATATGTCGAAGTAAAATGAGGGGTTTTTATGTTTGTATTCAATTATGAGGGTATAGGGATTTTATTCCTGAAAATTCTCATAAACTTTAGAAATTTCAGACCTTGAGCACCCCTAATATTCCCTTTCTTAAACACGAAACTCCTCCTTCCTTCAAAATGCCCTTACACTTAACGGTTTATGTAAAAAATTGAACAGTATGAAAGATTGGCTATTTCCATCACACCGTTCACCTAAAATGATAAGTTTGAACTGAATTTCTCATTTAATAGCCATTTTGGTAGCACCCGATCAAATGGGTGACCACTAGGGTAATTTTCCTTTCAATTGGTTAGATTTTTTTACTAGTTATGTAAGAGGTTCTGGAATCGAATCTCACTCATTAGGGGATTTTAATATAGAGTAATTATCAAGTGAGGTATACCTTACTTTAATTTTGGCAAAGACCTTGATGAAATCATATCGATTTTTATGAATTTTGATATGAATTTTTTGTTAAAATCTACCTATGAATAAAATTTGAGAATTTTCCAAGTATTAGAACTATTTTTTTGAATTTTCCTATATTTCTTTCATTTTTTCAATACCTTTATATTTAACAAAATTGGGATAAATAATTCTAGTGCCTGAAAAATTCTCAACTTTTATTCATAAGTAGATATCATTAAACTTAACATTCACAAAAAAATTCATATCAAAATTCATAAAAATCGATATGATTCATTAAGGTCCTTACCGAAATTAAAGTGAGGTTTACTCTTTTAATATATATATATATACACATACAGAGACGATTGTTCAGTACTATATGTAATGTTACAAATGTTACATATGTACCTGTGATTTGGCAAAGGCTCTGATTTGAGATGCAGAGACATGCACTGACCCACATTGGACACCACCCATAGGAGCTGCATTCAAGGTTTTGGAGTAGAGAAATAGCACCATAGAAGAGCTTGTTACATATTGTAAGTTACTACTATCCCTAATATATAGGAGCCCACCTACAAATTAATATATACCAGAAATTATATATGTTTCAGCTTATATATATCAAGTCCCTTTAAATCAAAGAAATCTATAAAATTGATTCAATTCATTGACATATAGTAATGAGAAAAAAGTGTACCTGGAGTTGTTTTAATCTGTACAGAACTAATTCCAGGCATCAATGCACAAACAAACGACTCGATATCAGTCTTAAACATAGACAAATCCTTCTGCCCACCATAAAATTCCTGAACACAGAATTTGTTACTTCCTTTTCAAGTTTTCTGTAGAATTTCTAAATTGTATCAATTGTATTTTTTTGAAGGCAATTATACCTTTGCTAGTAATGTTTGAGCTCCAGCAAATTTGTTGTCCCAACTGAACTCAGACACTGCCTGACTCCATCCTTGATTGCTTGTGACATAAGTCAAGTACTTGTTATCTCCACTTGCCTTGTATAGCCAAGTTGCAGCCCATAACAATTCATCCTTTTATTCACAATTCAGATACCAATTAGCTCATAATTTACTAATCTAAAGCACAATCAATTAAGTTAATAATAATGATTGATCCATGTAAAAGTTTCGATTCCGGAATTCATTATCTTACCTGATAGCCTGAGAAAGAGCAATAAAAAGGGCATGAATCTTTGTAAGATCCCCTATACTTGTCTGCAAATTCAAACAGCTGTAGAATATATAATTTCGAATAAGTCAGGATCCTCTACTGATGTGAGCTTTTTTCCTGGTATAAATGAAACGCGGTTGATTTCTTACAGATTCTGATTGGCTTAAGAGTCTTGAAGAGTAGTTGGAATCAATTGGTTTGAAGACAATCGATGCAGCAGAAAGAGCAGCAGCAGCCTCAGCGGCCGCCTCAGTGCCTGGTGAATCAGGAGTTATCTTGTAGAGTGTTCTTGGTGTGTCCATGTCTTCAGGCCTCTCCCAGCACTGGTGATCCGAATTTCCATCTCCCACCTGTGAAAATGATCAAGTTACAACATAACACAACACAACACATCCAAAGAATACAGATTAGAAATTGTCATGTATGGGACCTGAGTGTAGAGTGTTGTGGGTGAAGTATGTGCTTGCAAGATGAAATCTGCCCCCCATCGAATTTCGCTATGTAGGTAACCAAGTTGATTGACAGAGGAGATCTCTGTTTGGTACTCAATTGCAGCCCAACTCAACAAGCTCACGGTAAATGCCATTGGCCATCCAAACTTGACATTGTCACCAGCATCATAGTAACCTCCAACCAAATTTACCTGCCCAAAAAACCAACCAGCTGACCTATAAAAAAATTCACATAGCCAAATTGATCTGGCACAAGCTCAAATTCATAAAACACTAAACATTTAGCAACATATATGTACATTATCAGGCTTGCCATCGGAGAGTGCAGAGTCTCCTCTCCACTTCACTCTCTGGCTTGCAAGCAACTTCCCTGATCGTTGCCCTTCAAAAAACAAGATTGCTTTACCAAGTGCATCTCCATAGTCAAAATCTTGTGAGCTTAGCTTTTCTTTTTCAATAGCTAGCACATTATGGAATGACAAGACAAAACACAACAAGACCCCAAGTACAGCAACCCCAAACTGTCCCATAATTTGTAATAACTCTAGTAAATTGTATAGATACATTTGTTTTGATAGCTATTTATAGAGCGAAGTCTAGTTCTCCAGGTAACGAAATCAGTAGTCACGTATTTGTCTGACGGGTATTCTTGAATTCCAAAATTTGAACCGGGGGTGACATGTTGTAATGGGCATTTGCGTGAAAGGGCATGTAAATTGTAAGAGTAGATTGAAAACTCAAAATTGAGTTTGAGTCATGGAGCTAGATTGTACTAATTATGATAACAAGATACTAACAGCCACTCCTCCAACGTCATTAGCTAGATGCCGCCGTCATTTTCTCATTTCACCATTTCCTTTTTAATTCTTCTCTTATCTATCTCCAACAGTTTCCCATACTCTAGTCTTTCCAAATTTGTTTAAAGTTTTTTCAACTTATTTCTATATATGATCTAGTTTGAATACCAGAATCATGATGATCATGCATGTATGATTTGAATTCTAAACGTATACGTTGAAAGAACTCTTTATAAATTATTCGCTTATTTGCTTGAAGGCGGTGCGAAAACAAATAAATGACACGAAAAATATTGAACATTGCAAGATGCTTGAAGTCTTGCTTGCCTTTGTTTTCTGAAATTTTATTTGTTCATTAGTACATGAATATCACATGTTCAAGTTTCTAAATGTGGAAATTGCTAAAAATGACCACATACAATATGGAAATTTTATTTTTAATCACATACGAAAGTTTAATTGTTAATAACTGTTGTTTTGATTTCCGAAAACACAATCTGATAATGAACCTGCAGTAACAGAAGATGAACAACCACAGAAATCACGTTAGAAATCCGAAGCCCGTGTTTCACACGGTGTCCTTAAGACAATTTCGCTGTATATCACACCGTATGTATGTAGCGATCGTCTCCCAGGATACAACGGATCAACAATGGAAGTGCGAAGCACAAGCCACTCCCAGCGAACTCAAACCGAGCTCAAACTTACCAAGAAAACAGAAAATAGAGAAGAGAAGAAGCTGCTTCTGCTGTAAAACATAAAGTATTTTCGGGATGAATTTTCTGTGAAGAGAAGCTTAGGTTTTATAGACAACCGAAACTAGGGTTTAGTTGGAAAATACTTGATTAACACGTTTAAACAAAACAAAAAACGTGTATGACTTAGGGAAGTGGCAAAAAGTCAACTGTACTCTCACGGTATTCGTGTACGTAGGTCGTGCCCACACACGAGTCGTGCATTTGAAGGTTCGAGGTCCATGATTTGCAACCCCCCCACCCCCCCCCTGCGCGCGCGAGAGAGAGCCTCTATGCCACACATGTTGATAGCTCATATCACACATTCATTCACTTATGGTGCGTTTGGTACGCAGATGGGACAAGACAAGGTGGGACGGGACGGGACGGGACGGGACAGGACGGGACAGAACAAGTTGTTCTGTATTGTGTTTGGAAGGTCTGGGACAGAACTGTTAACTGTACTGTTATGCGTTTGGTATGACTAGGACGGGACGGGACGGGACAAGAGGTTCAAATGACTAGAGTGCCCTTCTTATATATACTATAATTATAATATATATTGTAATATATAATGATATTATAATATATATTATTATGTATAAATATTATATATTATAATATATATTATTATATTAATATATTAATAATATGTATTATTATATAAAATATTATATATTATATAATATATAATATTATAAAATATATTATAAATACATATTATATTAATATATATATAATAATATATAATATAATATTATATAAAAATATATATAATATTATATAGAAGATATTATATCATAATAATATAGATTATATTATATGTATTTATATATTTATATATTATATATTATTATATTTTTATATATAATATATTATATTATTTTAGTATATATAATAATATATAATATATAAATATATATAATATTATAATAATAAAATATTATATATATATAATATTATGATATATATTAATATATATATATTATGATATATATATAATATATCATAATATTATATATATAATATCATAATAATATAGATTATAATATTATATATATTTATATATAATATATTATATTATATCCTATATATAATAATATAATATATTATATAAAAAATATAATAATATATAATATATAGTGTATATATAATATTTTATTCTATATTATTATGATATATATTATATATATAATATTATGATATATATATTATAATATATATAGATATATATATATATTATAATAATATATATAATAGTATATATTATTATTAAACATGTTTATAATTTTTTTGAAAATTTAAAGGGTAAAATAGTCTTTTTGTACTTGTCCCATGTCATGGGACAACCTTATCCTAGGGTTTTGGGTGGGACAAAATTTGGTGGTTTTTGTCCCACCTTGTCCCGTCCCGTCCCGTCCCATGCTAATAGCGCGCCAAACGTGGGACAATAAAAAGTTGTCCCATCCTGTCCTGTCCTGTCCCACGTACCAAACGCACCCTTATATACTACATATAAATGATTTCCCTAAGCAATGTGAGATTCACTTTATTCCCTACACAATGGGTTCACTTTGAGACTCAATTTCTCATTCACCCATTAATCATTTTGTGAGTTTGAATATACCATTTCGAAGCTCTCACGGAGGAGAATTCGAATATACTATAATCTTCCATTTTCATAGAATTTATCATACCCAAACAGTGCCCTCAAAACATGAGTTTGTCACAAAATTTTCCAACAATAACCACATTAAAAAAAAAAATATTCAGTGTATATCCATAAATTACAAAAGTATCTCTGAACTTAGTTTTATTTTTTGTGGACGAAAACTTGAAATCTTGATGAAAAACTTGAAATGTTTCCCTTCTTCCTCAAATCACGTTTTTTCTTTTTCTTTTTTCTACAGATCACAGTGCTGCCCGAAGGGAAAGCTCTGACAGCGTTGTTGCAAGCCGAGACATCGTTAACTCGCCTGGTTCGTGAAGCATGGCATCACCTCGCTTGGTTCGCGAAGCCGAGCAACGCCCCACATGGTTCGTTGCAGCCGAGGCAGCTCGGTGGCAACTTCGCCGGGCGATGCATGCCCAGGTGACGATGTCCGACAATGATTTTGATGAGATAGGGAGGAGAGAGAGAGAGAGGGAGAGAGAGAGTGTGTGTTTGGAGATGGTTTTTATATGAGGACATGGTTATTAACAATTAAACTTTCGTATGTGGTTAAAAACGAAAGTTTAAGGTTTTAAAAGATTACTTTTGGTTTTCTCTCCTTCTAAATTAGGAAGATTTATTAAAGCTTTACATAGAATGGTGCTATTGACACACCCTTTACAGATATAATAATATCTCACTTTTAAAAATTTATTTAATATTACATTTATATCCTTTGTCGAAATTATTTTAGAAATATCCAATTTCATAATTATCTCTTTTACCGATTGAATTCTAGTGACACTTCACTTCCACTTATGATTTTATTGCCCAGTAAACTTTTTTATATTATAAACCCTAAATTCTCAATAAATAAAAGGGTAATTATCATTATTACCCTTATAGTTTACCGTATTCTCCATTTTCCCCCTCTAGTTTCAAAATTCTCAAAATTCCCCCATTCCATGCACAAATACAACCAATTTCATCTTATAAAAATAGGCATGAGAGGGGGGAATTTAGAGAATTTTAAAACTAGAGGGGGAAAATAGAGAATATGGCAAACTACAGGGTAAGAATAATAATTTTCCAAAATAAAATAAAATAAAATAAAATGCATTTGTTTATTTCATGTGTACACGTCTTAGAAAAGTTCTCTTAACATTATAAAATATAATCCCTAAGTTCTTTGTTTTTCAATAAAAAAAAAATCGTTTCTTCCCCATATACACAAAATATCATATATAGAAGAAACAAACTTAACAAAATTAAAAGACTTGAACATCTCTATGCAATGACTAGTATTTTGATGGAGTGATATATGTTTGTGTGATTTTTTATTTATTTATTTATTAGATTTCATAGGGATTGTGTTTTGTGTGTTTGGGTTTATTTATTTATTTATTTTCTTTTTTGGGGTTGGGTGAAGATGAAGATGGAAACACTGTTTTTTAATTTTTAATTTTAATTTTATTTTTATTATTTCATAATTGAGGAACTCGGTTATTTTTATTTTTTGTTTCTTCAGATTAGTTAGGAAGATATAAAAGGGATGGATTCAACAGGGGCAGACCCTGTAGAGGCCGGGGGGGCTATGGATTCCCATTGGCCCACAGAAAAAAAAAATTAATATTTAAAAAATATTTAATATTTTTTAAAAGATTGTAAATTTATAATTTAGAACTATTAATTTCAACCCCCCCAATTTTTTTTTTTTTTTTTTCCACAATAACATATAATCAATTTAGAATTAAAGAAAGAATAAATTTAGTACTATTAATTTCACATTTTTGTAAGTTAGCCCACCCCCACCCCAGAGCATCCATAATAGTTGAGACCTAAACACAGGAATATGGGTCTTATTTTCAAATAATGTGTCTTCCCATTTGGATCCTATTTATTTGGGTCTCTTTTCCCTACAATTGGGTTAAATTAAAAAAACAGAAAGTGGATCCACTTTTTTTACTTTTTTTCAAACAATCATTATTCTTCTTTAAAATATTATATATATATTAATAATAAATTATATAATATATTTTAAATATCAACACTATCAATAATTATTTAACAAATTATAATTAATTTAAAATAAAACATTTTATTAATTTAAAATTATCACAACTGAATTACATCAACAATAAAAATAAATAATTAAAACAAAATATAGTATACGATTATACATTGCACCTGTTCCGAATCGGTTCCGGCTCCGATTCCTTTTCGGACCGACGGTTCTGGTTCGGTTCCGACAGTTTCAATGGTTTCTGGTTCAGTTCTAGTTCCGAACCTTCAAAACTGGTTCCGGTTGTAAAGATTCGGTTCCGGTTCCGGTTTTGGAGGTTTGGTTCCGATTCCAGTTCCAAACCTTCAAAAATTAATGTTTTCATTCAAATTATTTTAATTTCATTAAAATTAAATTTATTTATATTTTTTCATTATGTATATAATTATTGAAATTAATAATTATATATTTAAATTTAAATAATATATATATATATATAAGCCCAACCCAATGATTGAGAGGTATTGGAAACCCAATCTCAATCATTGGGCAAGACCCAAATGGAGTTCTAAATTTATAACCCAATTTGGGTCTAGTGTGGTGGAGCCCACATTTGGGTCTTATTTTTTGACTCTCTTTTTACACTATTGTGGCATCCATATGACCCAAATAAAAATGGATCTTTTTATTTGGGTATCTTTTCCCCACCATTATGGATAATATAATTAGTTTGATACTTTAATTTACTAATTAATTGATATATCTAATGAAACTATTTTTTCTCATGTTACAGGTTTTGATAAGTTGTCAACATTGAGCAACTTGGAGGTGCTCTATTTAGATGGAAATAGCTTCAACAATAGCATTTTATCATCTCTAAGTACCCTTTCGTCGTTGTTGTGACTAAAAATGAGTCAAATGGAGCTCTTCAGAGCTTATTGGCCACCCGCCCGCCCAGCCATTCTGAATTAGTTCACCTCCCTTGATTTGTTATAAAAGAGGTTATTTATAAAGTTTATATATGCTTTGCACGTATGTGCGGTGTACGCATCATTGTGTGTTATGTTATTTGTGTGAGTATATTCTATTGATTATGTCTCCTGAATGTTACACATTTGGGTCCAACATTACCCCCTCAAGTTCTCAGCTCTGGAGTTTTTGGTAATAGAGGTGGGGACTTGAATAGCTTTATGTAATTCAAAATAAATTTGGATCGGTGCTGAATATGATTGCTTCAATTATTGTAGCCTTATTATGGCCTCAGCATGTTTATTCGAAAGGTTTTCATTTGAAGATTCCTCTCAGAGGCAATTTGGTACCGTAGAACTTTTAGGGACTTAGTCCCTTCGAATGTTCTTTTCAGAGATAATTTGATTCCGTAAAACTTATGGAATACGAAAACCTTAATCGAATCCTACCGTTAATTCTATTGTTATATTATTATTTACTAAATCTTTCGATTCGGGGTTTGTCCCCACATCTTGTAATCACCTCCGACAGTGAAATGAATATCAATTTTATTTGAGCTTATTATAAGTTCAGTGGCTTGGTTGCCATATATCATTTCTTTTCATTATTGAGCGTCGCCCATTTATAGTCGGGGTTGTGTGATGGATTCATCAATGGTAAATACTTTCGGATTTATGGGTACTCCATTTCATGGAGTCTTTATTATGTTATTTATTTATTTTATTATTGATAGTTGCACTGGGTGTGCTTTGGTGTTCCATATCGAAGGCTTTGGTTTTGCATTGGACATGCTTCGGTGCTCCATTTTGGAGGCTTTATTATTTTGTATGTTAAATTTTGTCAGGTTATGATCTTCGGTTGTCGTGTGTTATATTTCAAATCACTGTCATTGATTACCGAATTTAGTTAATAACCATGCATTTAGTTTCGGGCTTCGTATGCTCCGATTTGTTTGCTCTGTTAGGTGGAGACTTTTGTGCTCCCCGTGGAGAGTCTTTGGCACTCAAGGTGCTTTCTCGGGGTTTGAACCCTCTGGAGATATTTGTACTCCGATGGCGGAGACTTTTGTACTCTCCGTGGAGAGTCTTTGGCACTCAAGGTGCTTTCTCGGGGTTTGAACCCCCTAGAGATGTTTGTGCTCCGATGGCGGAGACTTTTGTGCTCTCCGTGGAGAGTCTTTGGCACTCAAGGTGCTTTCTCGAGGTTTGAACCCCCTGGAGATATTTGTGCTCCGATGGCGGAGACTTTTGTGCTCTCCGTGGAGAGTCTTTGGCACTCAAGGTGTTTTCTCGGGGTTTGAACCCCCTCGAGATATTTGTGCTCCGATGGCGGAGACTTTTGTGCTCTCCGTGGAGAGTCTTTGGCACTCAAGGTGCTTTCTCGGGGTTTGAACCCCCTGGAGATATTTGTGCTCCGATGGCGGAGACTTTTGTGCTCTCCGTGGAGAGTCTTTGGCACTCAAGGTGCTTTCTCGGGGTTTGAACCCCCTCGAGATATTTGTGCTCCGATGGCGGAGACTTTTGTGCTCTCCGTGGAGAGTCTTTGGCACTCAAGGTGCTTTCTCGGGGTTTGAACCCCCTGGAGATATTTGTGCTCCGATGGCGGAGACTTTTGTACTCTCCGTGGAGAGTCTTTAGCACTCAAGGTGTTTTCTCGGGGTTTGAACCCTCTGGAGATATTTGTGCTCCGATGGCGGAGACTTTTGTACTCTCCGTGGAGAGTCTTTGGCACTCAAGGTGCTTTCTCGGGGTTTGAACCCTCTAGAGATATTTGTGCTCCGATGGTGGAGACTTTTGTACTCTCCGTGGAGAGTCTTTAGCACTCAAGGTGCTTTCTCGGGGTTTGAACCCTCTGGAGATATTTGTGCTCCGATGGCGGAGACTTTTGTACTCTCCGTGGAGAGTCTTTGGCACTCAAGGTGCTTTCTCGGGGTTTGAACCCCCTAGAGATGTTTGTGCTCCGATGGCGGAGACTTTTGTGCTCTCCGTGGAGAGTCTTTGGCACTCAAGGTGCTTTCTCGGGGTTTGAACCCCCTGGAGATATTTGTGCTCCGATGGCGGAGACTTTTGTGCTCTCCGTGGAGAGTCTTTGGCACTCAAGGTGCTTTCTCGGGGTTTGAACCCCCTCGAGATATTTGTGCTCCGATGGCGGAGACTTTTGTGCTCTCCGTGGAGAGTCTTTGGCACTCAAGGTGCTTTCTCGGGGTTTGAACCCCCTGGAGATATTTGTGCTCCGATGGCGGAGACTTTTGTACTCTCCGTGGAGAGTCTTTAGCACTCAAGGTGCTTTCTCGGGGTTTGAACCCTCTGGAGATATTTGTGCTCCGATGGCGGAGACTTTTGTACTCTCCGTGGAGAGTCTTTGGCACTCAAGGTGCTTTCTCGGGGTTTGAACCCTCTAGAGATATTTGTGCTCCGATGGTGGAGACTTTTGTACTCTCCGTGGAGAGTCTTTAGCACTCAAGGTGCTTTCTCGGGGTTTGAACCCTCTGGAGATATTTGTGCTCCGATGGCGGAGACTTTTGTACTCTCCGTGGAGAGTCTTTGGCACTCAAGGTGCTTTCTCGGGGTTTGAACCCTCTAGAGATATTTGTGCTCCGATGGTGGAGACTTTTGTACTCTCCGTGGAGAGTCTTTAGCACTCAAGGTGCTTTCTCGGGGTTTGAACCCCCTAGAGATGTTTGTGCTCCGATGGCGGAGACTTTTGTGCACTCTCCGTGGAGAGTCTTTGGCACTCAAGGTGCTTTCTCGGGGTTTGAACCCCCTAGAGATGTTTGTGCTCCGATGGCGGAGACTTTTGTACTCTCCGTGGAGAGTCTTTAGCACTCAAGGTGCTTTATCGGGGTTTGAACCCCCTGGAGATATTTGTGCTCCGATGGCGGAGACTTTTGTGCTCTCCGTGGAGAGTCTTTGGCACTCAAGGTGCTTTCTCGAGGTTTGAACCCCTTAGAGATGTTTGTGCTCCGATGGCGGAGACTTTTGTGCACTCCGTGGAGAGTCTTTGGCACTCAAGGTGCTTTCTCAGGGTTTGAACCCCCTGGAAATATTTGTGCTCCGATAGTGGAGACTTTTGTGCTCCCCGTGGAGAGTCTTTAGCACTCAAGGTGCGGTGCTTCGCTTCAATTCCGTGACGCTTCCGGAGACTGAGCCCCTTTGATTCTTCGGTTCTATGACGCTTCTGCTTCTGTGATGCTTCCGCTTCTGTGACGCTTCCGGAGACTGAGCCCCTTTGATTCTTCTGCTCTATGACGCTTCTGTTTCTGTGATGCTTCCGCTTCTGTGACGCTTCCGGAGACTGAGCCCCTTTGATTCTTCTGCTCTATGACGCTTCTGCTTCTGTGATGCTTCCGCTTCTGTGACGCTTTCGAGGATTTTCTTTTGTGATAGATTGTGTTGTGTGTATCAAATATTACGAATGTGTTAAATAATAAAATAAATGTATGTATTTGCTCCCATAGGGGTAGAGACTTTCTGCTCCACTTTCGGAGTCTTTACGCTCCCTGCTTGGAGAGACTTTCGCACTCCGGGTGCGGTGCTCCTCTTCGGAGTCTTTGCGCTCCCTGCTTGGAGAGACTTTTGCACTCATGGTGCTGTGCTTCTCTTCGGAGTCTTTATGCTCCCCTTGGAGAGACTTTTGCACTCATGGTGCGGTGCTCCTCTTCGGAGTCTTTATGCTCTCTGCTTGGAGAGACTTTTGCACTCATGGTGCTGTGCTCCTCTTCGGAGTCTTTACGCTCCCTGCTTGGAGAGACTTTTGCACTCATGGTGCGGTGCTCCTCTTCGGAGTCTTTATGCTCCCTGCTTGGAGAGACTTTTGCACTCATGGTGCTGTGCTCCTCTTCGGAGTCTTTACGCTCCCTGCTTGGAGAGACTTTTGCACTCATGGTGCGGTGCTCCTCTTCGGAGTCTTTACGCTCTCTGCTTGGAGAGACTTTTGCACTCATGGTGCTGTGCTCCTCTTCGGAGTCTTTACGCTCCCTGCTTGGCACTCATGGTGCGGTGCTCCTCTTCGGAGTCTTTATGCTCCCCTTGGAGAGACTTTTGCACTCATGGTGCGGTGCTCCTCTTCGGAGTCTTTCTGCTCCCCTTAGAGAGACTTTTGCACTCATGGTGCACAAATATTGCAAATATATGCTCAACGGTAAATGAAATATTACAAATGTGTTATAAAATAATAAAGTAAATATTACAAATGTATGCATTTAATAGTAAATGAGTCTTTTTTCTCCGCTTTCGGAGTCTTCGTGCTCCAATTTTGGAGTCTTTTTCTCCACTTTCGGAGTCTTCGTGCTTCAATTTTGGAGTCTTTTTCTCCACTTTCGGAGTCTTCGTGCTCCAATTTTGGAGTCTTTTTCTCCATTTTAGGAGTCTTCGTGCTCCAATTTTGGAGTCTTTTTCTCCACTTTCGGAGTCTTCGTGCTCCAATTTGGAGTCTTTTTCTCCATTTTAGGAGTCTTCGTGCTCCAATTTTGGAGTCTTACAAGATATTACAAAATAATAAAAAATAACAAAACACTATTTACTAGATATTTTAACATGAGATTAGGCAAACATTCAACTAATAACATATATTGGCAAGTAACATATTTCGGTTACTGGGTAGAAATTTTAAGGATCGCGTCCCTCTAATTTCCAGTTCCGTAGAACTTCTGGGGACTTAGCCCCTCTGATTTCCAGTTCCGTAGAACTTCTGGGGAGCTTAGTCCCTCTGATTTTCAGTTCCGTAGAACTTCTGGGGACCGAGCCCCTCTGATTTCCAGTTTCGTAAAACTTCTGGGGAGCTTAGTCCCTCTGATTTTCAGTTCCGTAGAACTTCTGGGGAGCTTAGTCCCTCTGATTTTCAGTTTCGTAGAACTTCTGGGGACCGAGCCCCTCTGATTTCTAGTTTCGTAAAACTTCTGGGGAGCTTAGTCCCTATGATTTTCAGTTCCGTAGAACTTCGGGGACCGAGCCCCTCTGATTTCCAGTTCCGTAGAACTTCTGGGATAAAATACTATAAATGCATATATATATTCAATAATCAAGAAAGTTGGCGATAATACCTTTTCAGATGTTCGGATGACATCGGCCAAGAAGGCAAAGTTGTAGATCGGTAAATTCCAGTTCAGATGGTGGTGGAGGTGTCGGTCCACTCTCCGGTTGACCGGACGGCTACTATTCATCAATCATCTCCGGCGATTTTGACTGCTTTCCGGTGGTCAACTGTCGTCGGCCAAGAAGAGAAAGTTGTAGATCTGGTGATTCCGCTCCAGATGGTGGTGGAGGTGTCGGTCCACTCTCCGTTTGACCGGACGGCTACTATTCATCCATTTTTCTCCGGCCATTTTGACTGCTTTCCGGTGGTCAACGGTCGTCGGCCAAGAAGAGAAAGTTGTAGATCTGGTGATTCCGCTCCAGATGGTGGTGGAGGTGTCGGTCCACTCTCCGTTTGACCGGACGGCTACTATTCATCCATTTTTCTCCGGCCATTTTGACTGCTTTCCGGTGGTCAACGGTCGTCGGCCAAGAAGAGAAAGTTGTAGATCGGCAAACTCTGGTTCAGATGGTGGTGGAGGTGTTGGTCCACTCTCCGTTTGACCGGACGGCTACTATTCATCCATTTTTCTCCGGCGATTTTGACTGCTTTCCGGTGGTCAACGGTCGTCGGCCAAGAAGAGAAAGTTGTAGATCGGCAAATTCCGGTTCAGATGGTGGTGGCGGCGTACCCCCAGTTCGCAGTTGACCGGACGGCTGTTCTCCAAGCTTTCCGGCGGCCGGTTTGTCGCCTTTCCGGCGATCGGCTGGTGGCGGTCGGGGCGGCTCTTCTGCTGCCCGTTGGTGAGCTGTGACTGATTCACTTAGGGTACCCCGAAGTTTAGTTCTGGAGCCCCTCCTTCTAGCGCCTAATGTTGTGACTAAAAATGAGTCAAATGGAGCTCTTCAGAGCTTATTGGCCACCCGCCCGCCCAGCCATTCTGAATTAGTTCACCTCCCTTGATTTGTTATAAAAGAGGTTATTTATAAAGTTTATATATGCTTTGCACGTATGTGCGGTGTACGCATCATTGTGTGTTATGTTATTTGTGTGAGTATATTCTATTGATTATGTCTCCTGAATGTTACACATTTGGGTCCAACAGTCGTTAAAAACTTTATCACTATCTTATAACAAATTGAAAGGAATAGTTGATCTTCAAGGTGAGATTTAATTTTACCTTCTTTTTTCTCTATCTCTATATGAAAACAATAAAGCTATAGGTTGAAAAAACTTAACATTATCTCTAAGTACTACTCTTTTATAGTTATTATATCTATCTATTTCCATGCAATAACGAATTAAAAGGAATAGTTGATTTAAGGTGATTTTCATTTTTACATTCTCTCTCAAACTCAAAACAACATGGCTCCAAGTTGAATGAACCGGATCTTATCTAAAAGCTTATATTAGCTAAAAGTTTGGAAATGGATTCTTTGAGCAACTCAATTTACAGTTTTCAAATTGTTGGTAGAGACAAAAATAAGAACATATATTGTTTCATGTGATGCTTCTTGCTGACTTTCTTTCCACCCCTTTTTAGAATTAGCTAGACTCTCGTAACAATTTGTTGTTTTTGGAATCAAGCAGAAATGATATTAATGATATTTCAAAAAAAAAAAAAAAAAAAAAAGATTAATGATTTTTTTTTTTTTTACCAAAGATATTAATGAAATCAAAATTTGATTATTTTCAGAGTTCATTCATTCATTCCATCACTAAATGACCTATTAAATCATTTTAATAATTAAACTAATTTCATACAGTTGGGAAAATATAACTTTTAACTTGTTATCATCCAAAAACAGAATCAAGAGATCGTATTTTGTTCATTAATTTTAGCAGTTTTTTTTAGGGAATGTTAAGAATGATATAAGTAGTTTAATTTTCAAAATAGCAAAGATTATTTATGAAATAACTTATTCTCATGTTACAGGTTGGAGGTTGAGTAACTTGGAATATTTGTATTTAAACGGTAACATCTTTAACAATAACATCTTATCATCTCTAAGTGCACTTTCATCGTTAAAAACGTTATATCTTAGAGATGTTGGGTTAGAAGGATCCATTGATTTATCAGGTGATTAAATTCTCCACTACTCTTCTTTCTCTTCCTGCCTAACAACCAATTTGATTTATGTTGTTTTTAGGGAAAAGATCGTTTTCCCCCCTACTGTTTACCCTATTATTAAAATGAGGACAGAGTTTCACGACATTAGCCGGTCTGCCCCCTGAAATGAAAATATTATTAAAACTCCCCCTTCTGTTAGCTTTTTCTTGACAGACAACAACTCTGACATTGTTTTGCGCGTGAATTGACCAAAATACCCTCCTTTGCCTTTTAAAATCAGATTGCACATGGTGACCAATGGGTAAATAGACCAAAATGCCCTCTAAATATAAAATTACTATTATACCTTATAATTAAATGATAATAATAAAAAAAGAAATTAAAAACAAAATTAGAAAATAGATCTTCACCGTCCATCTTTGAGATGAACGGTGGAGATCTCTTTTATTATTATTTATTTAATTTTAAAAATTTAAATTCAATTATTATCTATTTAAAAAAAGGATTATCTAATAATTTAATAATTAGCTAAATAGAAAACCAAAAAATAAAATTATTAAATAATTTAATAATTTAATAAAATAAAATAAAATAAAGTTCAATTTCCAGAAAAAGCCACATTCAACATAAACACCACTACCATTATCATCAATTCATCATCATCGTCACCAAACTCCAAACCCAGATTTGTTCCAAATAATTTTTTTTTTAAAAAAAATTAATTTCTAATTATCCAAGTATCTGAACGATCCAATCTCAGATCCAATGAAATCCATCTTTGATATAATGACCGACGCAGATTGGAGCAATCTGCAATTTTTTTTTGGACAAAAGCATCTGTTAATAAACTAAGAAAATAATAATGTTAGTTTAGTAGTAGTTAATAGTTGCTGGTATTTGTCACTCTCCCAGATCTCCATCATCAATCAAACATAAAAAGTCCAAAAAAATAAAAATAAATATACAACCCAGATTTGCAAGAACCCAGTTTCAAACCCAGATTTCGTTTTCGTTTCTTCACCAAATTCATCAATCCATCACAAATTCACCAAACAATCCACCATCACAAATTCGTTTTCGTTTCTTCACCAAATTCATCAGTCCATCACAAATTCACCAAACAATCCACCATCACCAAATTCGTTTTCGTTTCTTCACCAAATTCATCAATCCATCACAAATTCACCAAACAATCCACCATCATCCCACAACCCAATAGCACCCAAACCTCTGTCAAAGGAAAGCAAATGGAGAAGAGAAGGGAGAAAAAAAAAAAAAAAGACAATCGGCGGCGAGAGGAGATCGATCGAACACCGATCTCCTCGTTTGGAAGGAGATAGAGTGCCAATCTCCGCGATCGGGAGGAGATCGAACGCCGATTGGCGGTGAGAGGATGACAATCAACGGTCGTAGGGTGGCGGCTAGGGTGGGTTTGTTTGTGTGTTTTTTTTTTTTTTTTGGAACGATTAAGAAGATGATGGATGGATCTCTTTGAAGAAGAAGAAGAAAATTGTTAGAAGGAAATGTTTTTAAGGAAAAAAAAAATTGAATGAAGAAGAAGATGAAATGTATACAGATCGTTTAAGAGAGAGATGATGTTCCTTCAAAAAAAAAAAGAGAGATGATGTGGCCTCATATATTCCACTCAATTCTTTTATTTTAAATATATTATTAATTTTAAATATAAAATGACTTCCATACCCTTCAGTAATATCACCTTTCTTGATCCCACGTCAAGATTACGATTTTACCCCTCAACAGTAACGGTCAACATCCAATTTGGATGGTTTCCGTTACAAAAGGGGGTCTTTGATAAATAACTTAGTTTCGAGGGGGTTTACAGCCAATAATCACAAACTCTGTCCTCACATTTCTAATATAGTAAACAGTAGGGGGGAAAATGATTAAATCCCTTGTTTTTAATAATGGATGAAAAAATTTCTCTGCTTCGTTTTCTTTTCTTTTCTTTATTTATTTTGTGAAATTTAATTAACTCTGTTTAATAATTAAACTAATTTCATATAACTTTTTCACTTCTCTCTCCTCTCACACTCGATCATCATCTTTCACCTACACACCACACCAGACACTATCTCTCTCGCACAACATCTCCAATCAACACAAGATTTTCCTTGTCCAATTTATATAAGCCATCAATATAAAATTTTAAAAATAAAAATAAAACCGTTTTTTTTTTTTTTTTCCTTTTTTGTCAGATCTGTCATCTGTGCATCTTCTTCTTCTTCTTCTTCTTCTTCAATTTTCATCCCAACCTTTTTATTTCTTTCCCAATCACCATCATCAATTTAAAGAACACAAATTTAAAACGCATCAATTTAAAGAACCAAAACAATAAATAAAATTTATTGCCTGAATATAACCTAAATTAATAAATAAATAATTCCATTATTCAATAATTCTCAAACAAAAACTCAAATTCTCAAAGAACATTTTTTTCTGGATTATGCTTATTCTGGATTACAATTTTTTTCTTCATCACCCTCCTCATGGAAACCAAAGAACATAAGAGATAAATTAAAAATTAAAAAAATCAAAACATGAAAAAAAAAAAAAAAAACGATTTGGTCGAGATCCTAGGATCTCACCGGATCCATCTCTGGATGGTTCTCCATGAGAGGAACCCGAACCACGGCAGCCCGGTTTTCCGCGACAGGGGGAACTCGACGAACCACGACGGCTAAGTTTGCTGCGAACTAGGCGAACCTCGGCGGCCAAGATGGTGGTGTCTGGTGTGTAGATCGAGTGAGAGAGATAGAGAGAGAGAAAAAAATGACAGGAGAGAGATGGTTTCTGGTGTGATCAGTGATGTACCAATGAAGATCGAGTGAGAGGAGAGAGAAAAATGAAAGCAGAGATAATTTTTTTAATTTTTTTAATTTTTTAAATGGGAAAATATATTATTTTATTAAAATATCTCATTTCTTTCTGAATTTACCAATCTACCCTTAAATATAACAGTCAAACCATCTATTTTAACGGCTGGATAACGGTAGGGGAGAATGGCTAATTCTCTTTCTCTCTTTTTTTTTTTTTTTGATGGAAGGGCACCTGAAAATCCGGAAAAACCAGATCCAGGGCAAGGTTACAACCAAACTGGGACTCCACAGATAAAACTAATCGAGCACAAGCCCAGAACAGAGTCCCACAATGGGAGAAAAACGCCCACACAAGAGTGGGATTACAAACAAACCATAAAATAAAACACAAAACTAAAACCACGAGCAGAAGACCGATAAGGAGGAAGATCCGTGCCGCCGGAGAAGCCCCACCAGTGACGGTGCCGGAACAGACCCCCATCCACCACGCCAATCAAACCCCCATCAGTACAACGCCCGACTCCGCAAAGCATAAACCGACCAAGCTGAACCCAAAGCCAGTGAAAGGAAGACCCCAAGGCTTCCGGTGGTGTCCCGGCGGAGAGGATGGGGCCGGAACAACTCCAAGACCGCCGATCAGTCAACTCACGCCGATAATCACACCAGATCTGGCCGGAGATCGGCCGATCTAACAGCTGCCGTCGAAGCTAGGACAAAACCTCCCTCCCTGTGACGCGAGAGATATTTCCAGGCGACGAACAGGGTCGTCGTAGCAGCCTC
Source organism: Acer campestre (assembly GCA_954870605.1). Lineage (NCBI taxonomy): Eukaryota > Viridiplantae > Streptophyta > Magnoliopsida > Sapindales > Sapindaceae > Acer > Acer campestre. Next base: position 30,808,085 of record OX940807.1, on the reverse strand, counting down.
CGGAGTCTCCCATCTGACCAGGACAGCCAAGCAAAGGAAGGAGGAAGAACCATCGTCGCCGGCTCCCGCTGCCACAGCGAGAAACCGGCGACGGGAGGACCAAGGTTGCGAAGCCTACGCCGGAGAAGAGGAGAAGAAGAGCAGAACCAGAGAGGCGGAGATCATCGCTGGAAATTTGGAGAATAAGAGCTGGAAAGTTGGAGAAGAAGAACAGTAAAGAGAGAGAGAAAAAAATCTCACCGCCTCGGCTAATTCTCTTTCTCTTTCTGTATAGCAACCAATTTTGATTTATGTTGTGGTTTTAATAATTGGATGGAAAAATTTCTCTGCTTCATTTTCTTTTATTTTATTTATTTATTTTGTGAAATTTCATTAACTTTGTTTAATTTTGATCAGAAATATTTGATTCCTTGAGCAAATTAGAGGAGTTGGACCTGAGCAACAATCATATAAACAAATTAGTGGTCACAAAAGGTACCAATGAAAACAAAATTTGATTACTTCAAAAATGGTGGTTTTGTCTATCCAATTAGTTTATAAATCACAAATGTTTTCATTAGCCTAAATATATATAATCTTATATTATTAAATGTGAAAAACATTAAAAAAAAAAATTGTTGGTTTTCTCAATAATCATTTTCTATAGCTATCACATTGAAGATAATTTTGTTTATATCTTTCCATTTACAGATGATAATAGCAGTGTAGGTCTGAGGAACTTGCAATACATTAGTCTATCGAATGTTAGCACTCATGATGGAAGCACCCTATTAGAGTCATTAGGGTCGTTGCCATATATGAAGAGTCTTGACCTTAGCTATAATAATTTTAGTGGAAATACAATGAGTACTCGAAGTAAGTATGCTAGCTTGTGTCAATTTCCATTATTTTTTCTCATAATCTATCATATATAGCTTCATTTAAGTAAAGTTAATACTCTATTTCAATAACAGAGTTGCATAATTTTACCAACTTGGAAGAGTTGACCATGCGGGTTGCTTCTCTCCATCCAAGCTTTCTTCAAAGTATTGCAGCTTTTACTTCCCTTGAAGGATTGATCATGGAGGATTGTCAACTCAACGGCATTATAGACACAAAAGGTAAATATAGTCATTCGTGAATGTTTTAATATTATACCCATTTATTATGAATTAGATTTCTTTTACCAAGAGGTCCAAAACCCAAGTCCCAACACATATATTTGCAATTTTTTTTTTCTATTAACTAGATATATTAATGTTATTTTCCCTCATTTTATTAATAAATTTATCTTAATTAGCTAGTGTCTTATGGTTTTTATAGTTTTATTTAGTAAAAATAAAATATATGAGTATTTTATTATTTAAAATTCTTATAATAATTTTATAATAAAAATAAAGAGACCAATCTACATGTTAAATTGAAAATTTCAAGTTACATTTGATTTTATATATCTCAGTCTCATACACTATCATTTTTATTGTGGTCTAGGTTTAATTTGCAGCCTACATGTTATATATATAGTCCATGTAGTTTGCCTTAATCCGCGATTAGTCCACGGTTTTTGGGTATTGTAATTTTTAGTCCATCATTTCTCTTACAATATGTATTGTTATCCCTACCGTTTAATTATGTTAAGGTTCCGTCAAGTCAATGAGGGTCATTGAGGTTAAAAAGGTAAAATAACATTAGATGTTCTAGAATCTTATATAACCAAAGGGTATAATAGTAATTTATAAATTAATTTTAAAAAACAAATAAATATTATTAAATTAAATAATAATTGTATTTTTTTTTCATCTCTCTCCTCCAAACGACAACGTTTACATCAGTTTTTTTTCCTCTCATCTTCGTCTGATTCCTGATTCCACTCTCTCTCTCTCCCCCCAATATCAGGTTTTTTTTTTTGGGAAATTATTATTCTCTCCCCTGTAGTTTACCGTATTCTCCAGTCTCCCCCCTCTAATTTCAAAATTCTCCAATTTCCCCCCTCCCATGCACAAATACAACCAATATCACCATATAAAAATAGGCCTGGAAGGGGAAAATTAGAGAATTTTGAAACTAGAGGGGGGAGACTGGAGAATACGGCAAACTATGGGGGAGAGAATAATAATTTCCCATTTTTTTTTTTCATCTTCATCTGATAGCCTCCACCAAACCCACACCTCCAAATCTCCAATCCGCCACCACCTCCAATACCGCAAAACCCACACCTCCACCACCTCCAATCGGCCGAATCGACAACCAAATCCAAAGCTCCAAATCCGCTGAATCAACCTTCAAATTCACACCTCTACCACCTCCAAACCCACACAGCCACCACCACCAAATCTACACCGCCACCACATCGAAAGCCAAGGTCGATTTGGTTTCGGCTCCTCGGATTCTTGCATAGTGACCGTGTGAGTGGCATCTTGCTTTCGTTCCCTTTTTCCAACGAGGTTGGTTCAGGGTCGCCGGGGAAAAAGACCTAGAGAGAGAGAGATTGAGATTTTAATTTTAATTTGATTATTTGATTATATTTATTTTAATTTTTTTTTTTTTATAAAAGACGGTGCTTTCAAGCTAAAAAGCAGACCATGAAAATCCCTAACTCGATTTTTTTTTTTTTTTTTTTTTTTTTTTTTTTTTTTGAGATATCTCCCTTTTGCATATATATATATATATATATATATTTTTTTCTTGTTCTTTCTTTTGTTTTCTTTTAATTGATGATGACGATGATGATTGAGAAGAAGATGGAAATCGAACCTATATCCCACCAAAAAAGAAATTTCGTGTTTTCTTTAAATTGATGTTAATGGTGATTGAAGAAGAAAAATTAATGATTTCATTATTTTGTTCTTAAATTATTTCTCTTAAGAAAGATGAAAATTGAGATCTGGTTTCTGTTTTTCCAGATCTTCCAAAAAAAATTCTTTAATTTCATTTTATTTCTTTTTCTGTAATATTTAAAAAGAAAAGTTTATTGTTCAATTTTTCTTTAATGTTTTTCAGTTTTTTTAATATTTTGTTAAAAAAAAAATTATTACTTCAGTTTATTTCAATTTTATTTTTTAAATTCTTTTTATTTTATTTTTTATTTCTGTTTTTAATTTATTTTAAAAAAAATATCTCCACCGTTTATATATATAATAAAAGGTTGTGGGTTTTATATCCCCTTCGTACTGAAATATTATAATATTTTTTTAAAAAAAAAAATTACCAAGTCTTTGATCAAGGAGATCACATGAACAGGAATGAGGGACACAAAAACAACCACTAGATTCAATCACGTGGAAAATTTATCAAACTATTTTTTAGGAAGAAAAATGGAGTTAGTTACTGAGATAAAATGGGCCAATTAAAGTTGAATATAAAATAACCAATCTATTTTACATGATAGATGTTAGCAATTAACAATAATATTTGGCATTTGGGTTATGAATATTAATGTATATTTGGTTTTGTTTTTATAGATTTGTCTAATTTGAAGATTTTGAAACATCTGAGCATGGATTATACTAATCTCAACATCAGCATTCTACAAAGCATTGGACCATTGACTTCTCTTGATAGTTTATCCTTACAAAGTTGTAATCTGGAAGGCACATTACCTGATCAAGGTTAATAACCCCTCTCTCTCTCTCTCTCTCTCTCTCTCTCTCTCTCTTTCTCTCTCTCTCTCTGTGATTAAGTCACTTCAGTTATCCCATAAAAAAATTCAACCTAAACCTTTTATGAAAGGATATATTTCAAGAGGCCTTTGTGAGTTGAAGCATCTACAGCAGCTGCATCTCGAGAATAACGATTTAAGGGGTAGCTTGCCATGGTGTTTTGGAAATTTGACATCCCTTCAAGTCTTACATCTCTATCTCAATCAATTTTCTGGAAACATCTCTCCCCTTAGACCTCTTACATCCATCCAAGAACTCTATCTTTATGATAATCACTTGCAAATCCCAATTTCACTTGAACCCTTTTTCAATCACTCCAAACTCAAGTATTTTGACGGTTACAACAACCAAATATATGCAGACACAGCTGAGTCACATTTTTCAATCACCCCAAAATTCCAATTAAATTCACTCGTCTTATCTGGTTGCAAAGATTGTGTCACATTTCCCAAATTCCTCTACCATCAACATGACTTGAATTACGTTTATCTTTCTCACAATAACTTGACAGGAGAGTTTCCAAATTGGTTGTTAGATAACAACACCAACTTACGTACACTTGATCTAGTCAACAATTCTCTTACAGGACCTTTACATTTGCCTACCCATTCCCACCAGAATTTAACATCATTAGATATCTCCAATAATTTCTTCCATGGAAATATTCCAATACAAGTGGGAGCATATCTGCCAATGTTGTGGAATCTAAACATTTCCATAAATGATTTTGATGGTCGTATTCCCTCTTCGATCGGTGATATGAAAGAACTTTGGTGGTTGGACTTATCCTACAATAAATTGTCAGGCGGAATACCAGAGCACTTGGCCAAGAGCTGCATCAATTTACGATACCTTGTGTTATCAAACAATAGCTTGGAAGGTGAGATATTCTCTGCTGCAAATTTTAACTTAACAAACTTTTGGAGGCTACAGTTGGATGGAAATCAATTCATTGGAAAGATCCCAGAATGCTTGTCCAACTCCTCCAGCTATTTGACGGTATTACATCTTGGTGATAATCATCTATCTGGTAGGATTCCCAGTTGGTTAGGGAATATGTCAGAGTTAGTAGATCTTAAAATGCCCAATAATCATCTAGAAGGTCCAATTCCACCTGAGTTTTGTCAACTGCAAAATCTTGAAGTTTTGAACCTTTCAGGGAATAATATTTCTGGTGATTTACCATCTCGTTTTAGTCCTCCACAAATCCAACAAGTTCACTTATCTAAAAATAAGTTAGAGGGACAGTTGAAAGATGTATTCTTTAATAGTTCTTCCTTGGTGACACTAGATCTTGGCTATAATCACTTCAATGGTGGGATTCCAAAATGGATTGGCCGGCTTTCTAACTTGACCTACCTTATATTGACTCATAATAATCTTGAAGGTGAAGTGTCATATCTATTGTGCAATTTGGAATAGTTGTGCTTGATAGATCTTTCGCATAACAAATTCTCTAGACAAATTCCCCATTGCCTAGATATGACCGCACTCCATGGCGATTTTTCAACCGCTATTGAGCCAATGAGAAATGAGGAAATGGTAGAGTTCGAGGTGAAAAATGCATCCTCCAACCACACAAGTGTTGCTCCAATGAGAAAGGAAGAAACTATAGAGTTCACAACGAAAAAGACATCCTACTCTTACCAAGGAAGAATTCTTACTTACATGTCTGGAGTTGATCTTTCATGTAATAAATTAACAGGTGAGATTCCTCATCAAATTGGAAATCTTACCAGGATCCATACATTGAATCTGTCCTACAACCATTTGACTGGATCGATCCCAAGGACATTTTCAAACCTTCAACAAATTGAGAGCTTGGATCTTTCCCACAACAACTTAAATGGAAAGATCCCTCCTCAAATTATTAAGCTATATAATTTAGCTGTTTTTAGTGTGGCGTACAATAACTTGTCCGGCAAAACTCCCGAGATGATTAATCAATTTGGTACCTTTGAAGAGAGCAGCTATCAGGGAAATCCTCTTTTATGTGGCCTTCCATTGCTGAAAAGTTGTGTATCACCACCCTTGGCGCCAAAAGCTACAACTGATAATGATGAAGATATCAATTTCATGGACATGGACATCTTTTACATCAGTTTTACTGCGAGTTACACAGTTGTGGTCTTAGCAATTGCCATAGTTCTGTATGTGAATCCTTATTGGAGACGAACATGGTTCTATCTTATCGAAACTTGGATGACCTCATGCTACTATTTCATTATTGACCATCTCCCTAAGGGATTCCGTCATTGAACTATACATTGTAGTGTTCTCTATGTAAGGAAATCGTAAGGTAAATGGCAATAGTCTTTGTTGAGTAAGATGTACTAAAATTTTGCAGTATAGCCCAGTAATATAGTGGAGTGCAAATTATCCATAAAAACAAGAGCTACTAATTTCTCTTATATAGTTACTTGCATAATCTCATTCTGTCATTAAAGGGATGGAGAATTGAAACAAAATTCCATGTTTACTATTTATCCAAACAAGCAATCACAACTTCATAATCAGCCGCACAAAAAATATAGCATCAGTTACATTGTTGGACTTTAATAGCAGAGTTTTTGTAGACTTATTACCTGTTGGGTTTGACAGAAACATGTAAAACTGCTTAATGTTATCAATTCCTCACTCTTTAACTGGCACTTAAATATTCTAAACCAGTTACAAAAAAATTTGATGCAACGTGTGCTTTGCGTACTAATTAACTATTAGGAGTTTCAGCGATAAAATTCAGGAACTATTGCATTATTGATTCACAGTATAACCTTTCAATATTTATGACTCTAAAAATTTATAAATTCCCTCTCAATTGCTTCCAAATCATACAAGATTTCTCTTGAGCCAATTCAATAGCAGGAATATCAGCAAATACTCTTGTTCCTCTGATGTTGATCGTGGCGTGCATGGCAATGCTGGTTCCAGAGGGACAGGTACAAATTCCAGGCCTATTACCGCCTGTGCCAGAACTTCAGAAATGCTGGGCAGCTCTAGCAGGCACACCAGGTTGTCTCATGGAGATTTATACTTATTTTATGCGTGGCCAAATTGGTAAAATTGGTCCTGTTTGTTGTGCAACAATCGCTCAAGTCAGCGAAGATTGCTGGCCTAAGATGTTCCAATAAACCCATTGTTCCCTCCATTGCTCAAGACCGCTTGTAAAATGATATGTTCACATAACATTAGTCAGAAGATTCATCATATGTTGCTATCCACTGCAAAGTAAAATGATAACAAACATTAATGAAACACCATGCCCACGAAACAAAAGAAATAGCGCGAAGATATACCTGCATCTGATCGCCAAGATTGACAACAAGAGCATGAGGTATGACAGGAACTCGATACCATTTACCATCCATAACAATTTGGAGACCTTCAACTTCTTTATCTTGCAAGAGAATTGTAATTCCTGATCTATTCGTATGCGGTTTGACAGTCTTGAGCACGGTGGATAGAAGTTAAATCCGGTTTGCATTAGAGATTGTTCTCCAAATTGATTCAAGAAACTATTCTCCTCCAAATTCAGTGACTTCGCGATTACCTCGAACAGAACCTCTGTCACAATCTTGATCTTCATAGCATATTCATCTAAGGTCTCCCTGAAAAATAATCAAACTCACTAATCATCAATACTTCACATTAGCTTATGAACTACTAGATTGGAAACCCCTTCCTTACATGTCTATCATATTCGTTAGAGCTTAGTATTGTTATTTGAAAGCTTGTGGGTCTAGCAATTACTTAACAGAGTTCGCCACATATATATTAAAATAGGCTAGTTTATAGTATAAGAAAAAATAGAAAATGGAAAAATACCTGAAATCTTGTGGAATTTGGGGCCAAAGATTTAACCTTCTTTTGTCTTGTGGAAATACCTTGAGAACAAGCGATGAGACCAGTCATGGACTTGCTTTTCTGAGACAATTCTCACTCCCATGGCCTTCTGCTTCATTAACAGCTCTGTAAGGGTTGCCTTGTCTTGGAAGGATTTTTGGTATAGTTTGGATGGATTTCAGTGGAGAGGTGGCTGAAAAATCTAGAGAAAAGTTTGAGCTTTTGTAGAGGGAGCTTTTGGAGATAGAGAAGCAGACGGACTTTGAAACCAGGCAAAGGAGTTTTGTCAGAGAAAGAGGGTTTTTTATATATGAAACCCTAACTCAATACGTAGTCGTTTTGAATAGTAAAAGTAGATTTTAATATTTTCCCTATTTTGTCTGTTGTGAGTGTCTGTTAGAGATCAAATTACATATTGTATTGTTTCTTTACGTTGGGATTTATGAAGAAAATTATACAAATCTATTCTCTATTCTCTTTGATCCAACTCTCTCTCATCTCATCCTAACGAAATTCTAATTCTATTTCTCTTTCTCTTCTCCAATCAATTTCTTCAAGCTTTATTCAATTTTTTCCAGAAATATTCCTCATCAGCTCATCTCCAGAAACTTGAACCAACCTGCACAATCAAAGAACCCAGAATTAATCACACAATCCATTTCACACAACCCTCAATCAATTAAGGCATAACAAACTTGGTATTAGAGCACTTTCCTAGGCGCAATAAGCATGGCTGAAGGCACTAGGCAACACCATTATACAGATGGAAGGTTTGCAGAAATTGAAAACAAACTACAGAGGTTCGAAGATGGTTTTGAAGCATTCAAGGTAGAGATTGCAGATCAAATGGCAAATCAAATGACAAAGATAAAAGATTTACTCACAGCAAGGCCTAATAGGGTGGATCCCGAAGATACATATAGGAGTGGCAAGGGGATACTAGGTTCTGCAATAGGTGGATCGTTTGGAGAGCCTAAGCTTCAAGGTCAATCCAGCTCTAGCAATAAGGTAATATCTAACACAAACCTTAGACCTCCTAAACTTTCATTTCCTAAATTTGATGGTACAAATCCAAAGACTTGGATCCGCAAGTATGATAGATTTTTTTTTATTCACCCAGTACCACCAGATCAGAAAGTGATAATGGCATCTATAAATTTAGAAAAACGAGCTGAAACCTGGTTTCAGACCTTTTGTGTACTTAAAGAAGGGAGTAACTTGGAAGGAATTCACTGAAGCTCTACTTGTTAGATTCTTAGATGTTAACCAAGAAGATGTGGTGGGAAAATTTCTCCGACTGAGGCAGACGAATTCTGTCACGGATTATCAAGACAAATTTGAAGAGATCCAGCCTAGGTTGCTAGACATAAATTTGGGATTGAGAGAGGGGTTTTTTCTAGAGAGTTTCATTAGTGGACTCAAAGGAGAGATTAAAGACTTGGTCAAAATGTTTGAACCTCTAGACCTTAAGGCTGCTATCCAATTAGCTAGGCTCCAAGAGGCTTCTCTTGAAGCTAAGAAAACCAATGGTCTGCCAAACCCAGTACCCTACCAACCAAATCAAACCTTATACAAGGGAAATAAACCTAATAATCTGCCTACTATGACCTTCCCAAGCCGAAAATTATCCGAACCAATTCCTATTAAAAGGTTAACACCAGTTCAAATGAAAGCAAGAAGGCATAAGGGCCTATGCTACAAGATGAGATATACACTTTTGGTCACCAATGTGCCAAAAAGAGGCTCCATAGTTATGTGGCGAAGGAGAGGAAGATGAATCGGGAGAAGAAGGGATAGACAACACTAACGAAGAAGCGGTTGAAATGGTTGAGGAAGAGATAACTATTTCACATCACACATTGACAGGCAGCTTGGGTTTGCAAACCATTAAACTTGGGGTGAGAGTTAAGAACTGAGACATTACAATCTTGGTGGATAGTGGATCCACTCATAATTTCCTAGATACCGAGACAGCCAAGTTCACCAGGGTTGAGGTGGAAGACACGGATACCTTATGGGTTACCATTGGTGAAGGAGGGAAGATTTGTTGCCAAGCTAAATGCAAGGCCTTTACATGGACCATGCAAGAGGTTGAGTTTACAACTGAAATGAGACTCCTAACTCTAGGTGGGTGTGATGCAGTCCTTGGTATGCAGTGGTTTAAGGAAATTGGACCAATAATGCTTGATGTTAAATTGCTAATAGGCTAATCATGGGTTTTAAAAAAGATGGGAAATGAATTCCTTTATAGGGAATCAAAGATAAGGGAAGACTTAGTTTTATGACTGGAAAGAAAGTAGCAACATAGTTAGAGAAGACACAAGAAAGGGCAGAAACGATGGTACAGTTATATGCACTAGAGATGGAAAAAAAGCTAAGAAAAATACCTGCTGAAATTGAGGCCATTTTGAGCTCCTATGAAGACCTATTTGCTGAACCCACCAACTTACCTCCACAAAGATCACAAGACCACCGAATACCCCTGATCCCTAATAGTAATCCAGTCAACATTAGAAATTACCGACAGCCCCACATCCAAAAAAATGAGATAGAAGTAATAGTGAAAGAAATGCTTGACAATGGGATCATTCGGCCTAGTACAAGTCCATTCGCCTCTCCTATTCTATTGGTGAAGCATAAAGATGGTTCATGGCGTTTTTGCTTAGGTTACAGGGAATTAAATAAGATAACAGTTAAGAACAAATTTCTTATTCCTATAATTGATGAACTCTTGGATGAGTTAAATGGAACGGGAGTTTTCACCAAGCTCGATCTAAGGGTGGTTACATTCAAATCAGAATGGCTGAGGACACACATAAAACAGCCTTTAAGACCCATTATGGACACTATGAGTTCCGTGTGATGCCTTTTGGCCTTACAAATGCACCCACAACCTTTCAAAGCCTCATGAATGACATTTTTAGGCCTTATCTAAGGAAAATGATCCTTGTATTCTTTGACGGCATTTTGGTTTTCAGTAAGAATATGCAAGATCATATGACACATCTCAAACTCACATTGGACATACTAAGGCAGAACAAACTATTTGTTAAAGGAAGCGATGTGAATATGGAAAAGCTGAATTGGAGTACCTTGGGCACATAATTTCAGCAAAGGGGGTGGCAGCTGATAATAAGAAGGCTCAAAGCATGGTTGATTGGCCTAGACCTACTATTGTTAAGGCATTGGGGGGATTCTTGGGGTTAACCGGGTACTACAGGAAATTTGTAAGGAATTACGGGGTAATTAGTAAGCCGTTAACTGATCAGCTGAGGAAGAATGGGTTCAATTGGAATGACCAAGTAGAAATGGCTTTTGTAACCTTAAAGAGAGCAATGACAACCGCCCTAGTGTTGGCTTTGCCCGACTTTCCTAAAGCTTTTGTGGTGGAAACCGATGCTAGTGATATGGGTATAGGGGCTGTCCTCATACAAGAAAGAAGGCCCATAATTCATTAGTAAGGCATTACCGCCTAGGTAGATTGGACTCTCCACCTATGACAAGGAGCTACTAGCAATTGTTTATACTGTACAAAAATGGAGGAACTATCTACAAGGCAACAAGTTCTACATCAACACTGACCATCAAAGTCTCAAGAACTTCCTTGAGCAAAAAATGACTACCCTTTTACAACAAAAATGGTTGTCCAAATTACTAGGGTTTTATTATGAAATATCCTATAAGAATGGAAGAGAGAATGTTGTGGCTGATGGGCTGTCAAGGGCTGTGCAACTTGGAGAGAACTCAATGACATCCCTAACTATTTCTAAACCAGCTTGGGTACTTGAAGTTGAGGATTCCTATCAACATGATTCCTTGGCTGAGGCTGTGATACCAGAGTTATTGGTCAAGCCTCCTACTAATCAAGAGTTCACTCTCAAGGAGGGACTACTCAAAAGGAAGGGAAGATTTATGTGGGTAAGGATTTGAGGAAAAAGTTGCTAGAGGAGGCCCACACATCAACAATGGGGGGCCATTCAGGGGTAAAAGGAACCCTAAAGAGGCTGCAAGTGTTCTTCTATTGGGTTAACATGGTCCAAGATGTGACCACCTTGGTACTTGGTGTCTTACTTGTCAACAAAACAAATGTGAACACAATAAACCCTGGCCTATTGCAGCCACTGCCAATTCCTAGCATACCATGGACCGATATTGCTATGGACTTCATAGAGGGACTACCTCCTTCCCTAGGTTAAGAACTTGATCCTAGTGGTTATGGACAGGTTAACTAAATATGCACACTCTATGGCTATAGCACATCCCTACACGGCTCAGCATGTGGCTCAGATTTTTTTTTATCAATTGCATAAGCTACATGTTATCACCCACAAACGGACGGGCAGAATGAAAGGCTAAACCAATGCCTTGAGAATTACTTGAGGGGTATAACAAGTGCTAGGCCTGTTAAGTGGGCGTTCTGGCTATCTCTAGCAGAATGGTGGTATAACACAAATTTTCACACATCACTGAAAATGTCACCATTTGAAGCCTTGTATGGCTACAAACCACCCCTATTCTATGCACCTAATTTGGCCACAAACTCAACAGAGGTCAAAGAGTTCTTAGAAGACAGAACTAGGTTGCATACTTAATGAAGCTTTGACTCAAGCTCAGAACAGAATGAAATTCTATGCTGATAAAAAGAGAACAGAGAGGGAGTTCTTTGTGGGGGATTGGGTCTACTTACGACTACAACCATATAGACAAATTACAGTTGCCATGCGAAGGAATCTTAAACTAGCACCCAAATATTTTGGACCCTATCAAGTAACAGCAAGAATCGGAGTAGTGGCTTACCATCTGTAGTTGCCGGCCGGTTCACAGGTGCACCCAGTCTTCCATGTCTCTCAGCTAAAGAAGAAGGTTGGAGATCAAGTGATTCCCAACTCCGATTTGCCAAAAACAGGGAAAGAAGGTCAGTTCTTAGTCTATTTGGTTGCTATTCTTGAACGGAAAATGATTAAGAGAAATAATAGGGAAGTAGTGAAATACCTTATCCAATGGTCGAACACCTCACCAGAAGACACGACGTGGGAAGATGCAACGGTAATCACCAGCCACTTTCCTGAGTTTGATGTTTGATCCTGAGGTCAAAGACCTTTTGGAAGGAGTAGGGTGTGTAAGGGTTGCCTTGTTTTGGAAGGATTTTTGGTTTAGTTTGGATGGATTTCAGTGGAGAGGTGGCTGAAGAATCTAGAGAGAAGTTCGAGCTTTTGTAGAGGGAGCTTTTGGAGAGAGAGAAGCAGACAAACTTTGAAACCAGGCAAATGAGTTTTGTCAGAGAAAGAGGTTTTTTATATATGAAACCCTAACTCCATATGTAGTCGTTTTGAGTAGTAAAAGTAGATTTTAATATTTTCCCTATTTTGTCTGTTGTGAGTGTCTGTAAGAGATCCAATTACATATGGTTAATTGCACTAAATTACCCTCACTTTATTGGATATATCAAGATTTTAAAAAGATACCCTAAATTGACACAAATACCCCTTTCCATCAAGTCAATCCATTAACTTTAATGGTTGACTAACTTTGACACTTGGAAAACCAAATATACCCTTGCCACATCATCTCAAACATAAAATATATATTTTTAATTAAAACTGAAAAATCAAATATTTAAAACAAAAACAAAATAATCTATCAGCGGTGGAGCATGAAACAATAGATCTTTAACGATTTCCTAGTTACCGGAAGAAATCTTCACCTACTTGGAGATCGACCTTATGCAGTTTACAGAAGAGGCTCCTCCACGAATTGAGAAAGTTTCCGCAGGTGGCCGATATATTATTATTATTATTTTAATTTTTATTTATCAAATTTTAATTAAAAATATTTTATATCTAGGATGTGGCCTGAGTATATTTGATTTTTCATAAGTCAAGGTTAGTCAACCGTTAAAGTTAACAGATTAACTTGATGACAGAGGATGTTTATGTTAATTTAGGATATCCTTTTGAAATCTTGCTATATCTAATAAAGTAAGAAGTTAATGCAATTAACCCAATTACATATTGTATTGTTTCTTTACGTTGGGATTTATGAAGAAAATTATACAAATCTATTCTCTATTGTCTCTGATCTAACTCTCCTCATCTCATCTCATCTCATCCTAATGAAATTCTAATTCTATCTCTCTTTCTCTTCTCCAATCAATTTCTTCAAGCTTTATTCAAATTTTTCCAGAAATATTCCTCATCAGGCGACATCAGCTCATCTCCAGAAACTTGAACCAACCTGCACATTCAAAGAACTCAGAATTAATCACACACCCTCAATCAATTAAGGCATAACAAACTCGTGCATATTTCTGTTTCTCTTCCACCGGAAGTGAAAAGAAATCAATCGAAACCTCACATATCTTGTCCAGAAGTGAATTTGAAATCCCATGTCCAATTGCCTTTAAAAAAACACATCCAAATTCAGTAATTAAATTATAAAAAATAAAAAAATAAAAAACGGGGGGGGGGGGGGGGGGGGGGGGTGAGTGGGTTATATCAAAACCTGGAAGCAACCACCGGCAGAGCTAAGAGATGATCTGAGCTTGGCCAGTTCCTGTTCTAAATCTTGAGAAGAAGAAGAAGAAGAAGAAGAAGAGTGGGAAAAGACAGTGAGATCAACAACAGGAAAAGGACCCAGTGGTGGGGAAGTCTCTATGGATCCAAATTTGGAATCTTTAACGATGTATTCTGGTGGTGGCTCCTCCCTTGATCTGGTCGACACTTTTCTTTGCCTCAAGATCAGCCATGACGGTTTTAAAGAAAGCTGAGGACTGAGAAATTTAAGGGAGCTATTTTGGAGTATGTGTTGAATCATGAGTATTGATAGTTGATTTGATGGATCAAACAAAGGCAACTCTGTTCGTTGATTTGAAGGATCAATCATGAGCTAACAAAGAACGTTATTTTTTAAATAATTGTTTTCCAGCTTGATTCCTCTTAATCAGACTCTGTTCTCAATAGGAGGTCTGCAAATTGTTTGTTTATTTTATTCTATCAACCACGTTTTCTCATTGCGTTAAAAGATATTACACAAAAGAAAAATAAACAATCTTTGATTTTTTATGCTTTTGTTTTGTAAAAATTTGCAGACTTTGAATGGAAGAGAGAGAGAGAGTGGAGAGAAGCCATAAAAGGCGCCAAAAAGAACAAATAAAGAATAGGCAATGCCACGTCAGCAGTTTGACCATATTAGAACATTAACGAGCAGCTCCTGCGGTGTCTTCTACCGATTGAAATTACCATTCCATCCTCGGTCAATTAACCGTTTTCGATTTCCTGTGTTTCTAACGGTAGAGAGGTCCTTTAATTAATGGAGACAAACCAAACGGTTGGTTCGGTTAAAACGTTACTGAGTCAACTCGGCGCCTGACGAGTCAAACTTTAATTCTCCTACAACCAGTTTGGTTGCTTCCAGCTCCTTCAATACCTACACTAGATGTTCGAGCTTTTCATCTGTATTTCTTCAACTCAATTATGTGGACCGAGTCGACTCACACGTCACGAGTCAACTCAGGGCATAAACTATCAATTCAAAATTTCTGATCTAGTGATTTTGCTCCAATCGTCTACAGTGATGCACGACTCAAGCTAAAACGTTACAGTATCTATCACTAGACTTTTAAAATGTGGGCCCATTTGTTTCTTTAGATGGAATTATAACCAATAGAAGGACACCACGTCACATATTAGTGGACCCCACAAACGGACAACAAGATGAAAATATTCGAACAGATTCCAAATTTTAAGTTAAATCGGAGCCACAAACCAGCGCTTTCGTGGCCACCTCAAGTCCTCGCGAACACTTCTCACTGCTTTCCCTCTTCTTCAACACTGACTAGTCACACGAAACGTAGAAAAGAAGAAAAAGTAAAGCACGATTCTTTTTGATTCTTTCACTTAGAGGGATGAAAACGAATGGCGAAATTTACAGTGAGAGCAGAGAACTTTTGTCTTATCTCTCACAGACTCACAGTACGAGCCGAAGAGCTTGATCTTTAACAACCCCATTTCGTTGAACCATCCTCGTTTCCATTTGTTAACCTCTAACCTTTGCTTGAGTTGTCGAGTTTGGTGTAGCATCAAAGAGAAAGAGAATGTCAAAGAAACGGATAAGTTTGATGGAATGCTTATTGGGTTACGAGTGGATGAACTCGATCAAGTGAGTTCGATTTCGGATTCTGAGGGTGAATTGGGTCACATGAGTGGGTCGGGTCAAGTGGGTTCTGAGTGGAATTAGCCGCCATGGAAGAATATACCAGAAAGATATAAACTTATTGGAACTACTTCGCTCGCTTTTGTTCTCTGTAACATGGACATGGTAGTTGCTTTTTTCCACTTTCTCTTAGGAATTTCTACAAACAGTTTACGTGTTTTGAATCGACAAACGAACTTTGTTGTAGAGTAATTTGGGATGAAGAGAGTAGATATAAAGTGTGCTTGTTTCTTTATTGAACTTTTTGTGTATGGTGTTGGAAAAATTGTATTTTGTTTATTGAACTTAAGAAACAGCATTTTAAAGTACTTCCCAAAACAAAATCTAGAAAGCCTTGAGTGACATGTGCTCCAGAATTTGTTTATTCATACGTGAGTCTTAGTTAGTTATATACATTTATCATCAATCAGCTGGAGAAGGAAACAGAGAAAATTTAAACTTGAACCTTTCTGATAGTGATACCATAATTTTTCACATTTCTGTAAAGTCTCCGTCTTTGCACATCAATACAATTCTCCACAGGTCCAATTTCATTGTCTAGAAATTGTTCGATAAATGTGCAATTTATGGGAACGGTATTTGTTAATGTATTTGTGTGTTTCAGTTCTATTTTATTTAATTATTTGATCCTATTGCAACTGCTATTGGATGCACAAACTGTAAAAACTATTCTTCTAGATATATATACCTAGTCTTGGTCAACAATTGAGTTACTTTCACAATAAGTTTTGGATATCATAGACGCATTTTCATTGTTGTATACACATTCATATTTCGTGTAACTTAATAGAAGTTCTGTCGTCGATGCATCATTTAAATATTTGTACAAATTCTTGTTCCATTTCAAAATTTTAATCTTAAACCATTTCTTTTATTGTTTTGATGCAGATGGCAAATGCTGCTAGCTACTAAATTTTTTTTTTCTGATGTGGACAGTAAGTGCTGCTATTTATTCAAAATTTATAACCCCGTGAGATGAGCAAAGCTGATGTAGTTTTGACGGTTTGTGATCAAATTACTAGCATAGTTTATTTTCTATATAGTAAGAGAATTTTTGTTCATTATACGGTCATACTATCCCAATTGATTATGTGGCAAATAATTGTTGGGTAATTATATGAAAGAGAATTAGTTTCCTTCTGTTATAATTTGAAATCCGAAAATTAAAAACTAACTCAACAACTATACAAATCTTATATAGTAGTTGAATCCTGTAATCTAACTACTACTCTTTTCTCTCTCATAAAAAAAAACATAGAATTATGATTTCTTGTTTGATATTTGAGACGTGGTATTTTTGTGATTGTACGAGTAACACCAACATACTATCATTGTGATTGCACGCTTGTGCCTTGTGGTTTAAAAGATTACTATGTAATCTAAATATTATTATTGTTTAACAATGACATTAGCCGCCTCGGTCCATGTTGTGTAGAAAGAGCTATACTATTTACCGTTAACAAAAAAGAAAAGCTATACTATTTACTAGAGAACCACCCTATATGTATATATATTATCAACATATGGTAGTGGCCACTCAAAAGTCAAATCTAAAATATTGTTCGATTGAATAGGTGTTTTTGTCACTGAGCCACATTGGAACGATAACAAAAAAGTTTATTAGTAATTTATGATTAAAGGCCATTTTCATTTTATCACTGAACCACATTGAAGTGGTAACGAAAAAGTTTATTAGTAATTCATGATTAAGGGTCATTTTCATTTTAACTCGGATATTTATATAGTAGTGATAAAGACAATCTCAAATACTAAAACAGTAAAATAATAAAAATAAAATTGTCAAGCAATTGTCTCGGTGGTAAATGCTTGCCAGTAAGTAATTAAGTTTATGTATATGTTGAGAATTGACAAATTCATCAAAAAATACATTTTAGTAATTAATATTTACTATGAATAAAAAAAATATAAAATACATTTTAGTTTTTGTACTTTATAAGTTACTAAAATATTTATCTTTTTTATTTCAATAAAAAAAAAGTATCTTTTTTTTATAAAAAAAGAAGAAGTTATATTAATAAATATTTAACAAAAAATTAAATTTCAAAGTCAAGAAACATTTCTCACTTGTCAAGGCATGTGGATTGCATTATCCGCAATCAAACTCAGTTGTGTGACCTCTCTATGGCCTTTCTGATTTCAATTACGCCGGAGGTATTGCAGTGATGGTATAGACTGGGATAATGGGAATTATTATTAAAAATAGCTGAAGAAGATGGTTCTTACTTAGCTGATGTAATTTTGGAGCTTTTAAGAAAAAGTTCACTTGAAGTAGAATAATATTTCTCATTGTTCTTGCTCTAAATTTTGACTTTTCTTTTCTTTTCTTTTTACACTCTGATTTCAATCATCTAGAAAAGGGGTTTTGATGAAATCAAGTAAAAATAGCATTCAAGAAATATGAAAATTGGTAACATTTCAAGGTTACAAACACCCCAAAACCAAAGCTGTGAAGGGTACTAACCCTTTGAGAAAACCAAAGAAAGAGAGAAAGCTTGATCAATATAACAATGGCATGAGCAACAATGGTTATTGTAACGACAACAACTCATAAGGTATGGGTTAAATGTTTGAACTACTTGTATACAATGCCGTATCAGAGAAATTTGTTTGTACTCTCCCAAGCAGAATTATTCTTCCAAATATTTGTTTGCTTTCTTTGTTCTGATCTGCAGGTACATGACCTGATAAATTTATACATTTCCATCCAGTCTTTGAGAGGTCCAAGAGGTGGCATGATCTTTTTCAAGCCGATTGATGGGTTATTGTAGATCTGCTGCCATTGGCTAGTTTTTCAATTGTTGATTAGATTTTGAGTTTTCATACTCTGCTGCTGATTTCTCTTTACCATTTCAATTGCTATACTGATATCATACCATATAATACGAGACATGCACCACAGTGTAATTATGCTCGCAATTATTGCTGAAGGAGAAAAATTAGGCTTAATTGTTTTTTAACTTTGGTTTATTTTCTTTATTTTTCATTTCTGTGTTTCCATAGAAGGCATGGTACATAATTTAATGGAGCTGGCTTTTTAGACCTTGTATTTGTGGCGCTTATTATGTCTTTCTCAATATCATTAGTTTTTTTGTTTTTGGTAATTTTATTTTTATTTTATAAATAGCCAAATCAATGAAATATTTAATTGGTTTTTTTGGAGAACATGAATTTGATTTTTGATTTTATTCTATTTTACGAGAGGAGTCATGCTTGATGCTTCTTCGTCAGTCCCATTGAAGTTTTTCTTCATCATGACAAGAAAACAAATTCAAATAATTCTCAAATGTTGTTATTGGATTCAGTTTAACTTCTATTTCAGCATGTAAAATTTAGCTTGGTTCAAAGCCAGTAGCCTAAGTTAATGTGTTCTCAGATCAAACCATCACATAAATATGAGATACGCTCAAAAGTGGCCTGATGCCAAATGGGCCGGAGGCCCGATGCCACCCCAAAAATTATGGGCCAGATCTAGGCCCATGTGCCTAGAGTACCGGACTTTCATCGTCTTGTCAGCTCGCTTTGAGGAGGGCTTATAGGCCAAATTGGACCTTACAAAAATATTAAGGTCCAATATACAAGAAATAAGAAAGAAATTAAAAGCATCTTCAATGCAAATATGTATTTTTTTAATTTCTAAATAGTGTGACATTAGTATTTCTATTCATTATGGGCCCACTTTTGAAATTTTTTTAGAGAAATACATATTCACATCTCCACTTTTGAATAACAACTGGTCAAACACTCCCCATTATTTTATAGTGAGAAAGAGTTGTATCGATGGTAATCGGTAGAGCATTAATAGATAAACGGGGAAGAAACAATTTGTTTCAACTCCTAAATCAAGTTTCAAGTGAGGAATATGTGCTAACTTTTTTTAAATTCAAATTACTATCCCCCATGTTGAACTAATTAATTGTTTTACTCCAACTTTTAAGGGATTTAAGTTAACTTTGTTAAGTAATATCAAGGTTTCCATAATGACATATTTTTCGGTTTCCACAATAGCAGTGTGATAAGTAATAATTAATCTAATGATTTATGAGAAATAATTTCTTTTTTTGATAATTTAATTTAAAAAAGATAAAAAAGATAATTTTGTAACAAAATGAAATGTCTTTATAATTTTTTAGGAGTAATTGCATAAACATCCCCCGAGGTTTAATAAAATTGCACGAATATGACAATTTTGACTATATGTGTACAAACTTCCATCAACATTTGAAAATTGTTGCACAAACATCCTTTGTCGTTAGATGGATCCGTTAGTCAAAGGTCAAACTTGTAAAAAGTCCAAAATACCTTATATTTTTATTTTAAACAAAATTCAAAATTCAAAAATAAGATAAAAAAATATTAAAAAATCTTTTAAAAAATATGAATGTATCTTAAATCAAAAAGCTGGAAAAAAAAATCATCTTAAAAAAAAAATAGTTTGTGCAATAAATAAATTTAAAATTTATTTATTATTAAATTGTTTAAAAAACTATTTTTTTTTATTTGTAAAGATGAATTTTTTTCTAGGTTTCAGATATAAGATACATTCATGTTATCTAAAATATATTTTTTAATATATTTTTTATCTTTTTTTTTTATTTTAATTTTTTAGTTTATTTAAAATAAAAATAAAGGGTATTTTAGATTTTTTATACTTTTGACCATTAATTAACGAATCAATCTAACGGCAGAGGATGTTTGTGTAATAATTTTCAAATGTTGAGGGAAGTTTGTGTGTATATGGCCAAAACTATCATATCTGTTTAATTTCATTAAATATTGAGGGATGTTTGTGCAATTTCTCCTTTTTAAAATTTAAATTTTAAGAAGGAAGTATTATCAGAAAAGAAATATAAAAAGAAAAAATTGGATCGTAAAAAAGTTCCCGTTGTTTTGTTTAAAGGGTTTGAAATGTCTAGAAAGCCCTGCTCTCTTAGGAGGGTGTATTCAATTAAGATTTTAAAAGACTTTTAATGACTTTTCTGAAATTAAAAAGTTTAGGTGTATTCAATGTGGACTTTTAACGACTCTATAAAAGTCATGAGGTATTCAATACAGACTTTTATAGACTTTAAAAAAGTCTTTAAAAGTCATGTGGTATTCAATCAAGACTTTTTAACAGTCTATGAAAGTTAGGAGGTATTCAAAATCTCAATGATTTTTAATGACTTTAAAATATCAATGACTTTTAATGACTTTTAATGATTTTTAGTTATAACAAATCTCACAATTTGTCTTCCATTCCTACCAAAGACTTTGAATGACTTTTAAAAAAAAATTAAAAAGAATTTCACTTTAGAAGAAAAACATAAAACTCTTTGAAAAACATCAACCACCGAACATATGTTTTATTTTCAAATAAAAGCACACCCATTCTTACTAAATTTCATAAATAAAATAAAACGAATAACTTTTTTTTTAAAAAAAAAGCATACAAACACTAACAATTTATAACAAAAAAAAAAAAAATCCTAAAAAATAATATAAACAGTTACTCCATCAGCCAATTAAGGAAGAGAGATTTTTTTTTTTATTTTTTTTTTATCTATATTTTCAAGTCTTTTAAGTGGTGGAATGGTCTTCTTCAATTTGCCTAATTACCATATTATAGATGTCCAGAAAGAGAGATAGCTAGTTTCTTTTTCGACTCTGCTTGTTGTGTTTGGAGTAAAATCAATGTGGTTTTTGAATT
>OX940807.1:30459142-30786486 GCA_954870605.1 Acer campestre | reverse complement strand
TTTTTTTTTTTAAGTGAATGACTTTTGTAGACTTTAAGGATTTTTAATGACTTTTATAGACTTTATAAAAGTATGAAAGACTTTCATAGACTTTTATATACATTCATTTTAAAGACTTTCAAAGACATTGATGGACTTTTAAAGACAATCGATAGACTTTCATTGACTTTTTGACATCTAAAAATAATATTTTCTTTGTTGTACTAAAGAACATATGTTCCTAAAATATCAAACTGTTGACAGCTTTTTAAGGCAACAAATTCATACTAACTTTTGATATGATTCAAAATAGTAATTTTGGTGTAGTTCAAAAAAAAAAAAAAAGCAATGGCCTTCAAGTTTGGTTGCTTATATCTTTTAAAAATCATACACTGTCAAGCAATACAAACAAAGAAAGTTCTAAAGACACATTACTATTTGGATTGTCTTCGTAAAATTTGATGCACTTTAAACATATTACATAGTAGTTACAACACCAAACTCTGTTAATAAATAAATACAATCAATTAACAACTAAAAAAACATAATTTATTGCCTTGAAAAATAGAAAAAAAAAATCATTGTAAATAATAATTCAAAAACCACATTGATTTTACTCCAAACACAACAAGCAGAGTCGAAAAAGAAACTAGCTATCTCTCTTTCTGGACATCTATAATATGGTAATTAGGCAAATTGAAGAAGACCATTCCACCACTTAAAAGACTTGAAAATATAGATAAAAAAAAAATAAAAAAAAAATCTCTCTTCCTTAATTGGCTGATGGAGTAACTGTTTATATTATTTTTTAGGATTTTTTTTTTTTTGTTATAAATTGTTAGTGTTTGTATGCTTTTTTTTTTTTAAAAAAAGTTATTCGTTTTATTTTATTTATGAAATTTAGTAAGAATGAGTGTGCTTTTATTTGAAAATAAAACATATGTTCGGTGGTTGATGTTTTTCAAAGAGTTTTATGTTTTTCTTCTAAAGTGAAATTCTTTTTAATTTTTTTTTAAAAGTCATTCAAAGTCTTTGGTAGGAATGGAAGACAAATTGTGAGATTTGTTATAACTAAAAATCATTAAAAGTCATTAAAAGTCATTGATATTTTAAAGTCATTAAAAATCATTGAGATTTTGAATACCTCCTAACTTTCATAGACTGTTAAAAAGTCTTGATTGAATACCACATGACTTTTAAAGACTTTTTTAAAGTCTATAAAAGTCTGTATTGAATACCTCATGACTTTTATAGAGTCGTTAAAAGTCCACATTGAATACACCTAAACTTTTTAATTTCAGAAAAGTCATTAAAAGTCTTTTAAAATCTTAATTGAATACACCCTCCTAAAAGTCCATCAATGTCTTTGAAAGTCTTTAAAATGAATGTATATAAAAGTCTATGAAAGTCTTTCATACTTTTATAAAGTCTATAAAAGTCATTAAAAATCCTTAAAGTCTACAAAAGTCATTCACTTAAAAAAAAAAAAAAAAAAAGTCTTTAAAATCATTTGAAATTCTAATTGAATACACCCTCCTTAGGTGCTAACTGGAATGACTCTGACTCAAATTCACTTTGCTCTCAATCTCTCAAGTCTCATCGTCTCTACCCTCTTGCAGCCGTGGAGACATCACTCCTCTCTCTGCCGGTCAGTCCCCACCTCCCATCTCAAGCTATTTTTTGTTGTCCTTGTTTGTCTTACAATTTCATATTCTCAGGTGAGATTGATTATTGTATTCTTTGCTTAGTAAATCAAACATAGATCTCATAAAGATACTAAATGACAAAGGAATGCCTTAACAGTTAAGTAAATCAGAAAATCCCACTCACTAGGATCTGGGGAAACCACTCCCTCTCTCTTTGTTCTCCTCAATTGGAACGATAGATCCGGCATAAATATTCATTGAAATTGTGTAATTCACTGATGTTTTTCTTTTCTGTTTACTTTAATAATTTTTAACAGTAATTGATGACTTGTGCTAAACTTGTTTACATGCTAGTTTAGGAATCAAGTTGTGTTGAAAGAGCCACTGAAAACCCAGGTCTTTATCGATTTGGATGGACAGACCCTAAGTGCCATTTGCTTCTTATTTTGTTTATTGGTTGTTGTATAGTAGAAGATCATCTTGCAGAACATGATATGCTTTCATTGAAATTTTAATTTGCATGTGTTACTATGTATATAGATATGTTCATTGATAAATTTACAGATATGTTCATCACGTTCGTATCACCTGACCAATCTTATAAGTTCTTTATTGTTATTGTTATGAAGGGACTAAAAATAGTGGTTCTCTGAACTATTTTTCAAGCAATGGACAAGTCAAGTGCATTGGATTACATAAATCAGATGTTCCCAACAGGTTACACTCTTCTCTCTCTATAATTTTTTCCACTTATATTATCTTTTTCAAGTTAATTTGCGTGATTGTACTTCACGATTTCCATTTTAGATAACACATATTGTCTTATTTAATGTTTATTATATTGATATTGTGAGATTTGGCTAATATTCAGAGGCATCTTTATCTGGTGTGGAGCCACTTATGCAAAAAATACGTAGTGAGATTCGTCATGTGGATGCTGGAATATTAGCTGCTGTTCGCCAACAGGTCCATATTTTATTACTTGTCTTTTATTGGTATACTTCTTCAAATTAATCTGAACTAATTGTATTGGCTTCTATTATCTGTTTGATGGTATTGCACATTATAAACTATATAGATGTGGTCTTCTTTTCTTGTTTGGGTGTGGCTCGATGCTTGGGAACTATTCTTTCTCTCCCTCTCCCTTTTATGCTATTACCTTTTGGGATGAATGAGTGTGAGGATGTCCCAGTTCTTCTCAACTGTCATGTTATATGTAGGGATTAACTTTCTGTCACCCGGACGCAGAATTGAATCCAGGGATCACTGGAAAAAAAAAAAAAAAAAGACTTGTGTGTGGGGATCTTCTCAAAGCTGTCTGGATTTGAAGGAGATATTACTAAAAAAATAAAGAAATGGATTTTGGGAAAGCTTAAACCGTATCCAAAAGTGGCCTGCAAGTGTGGAAGTGGAAACCGAAGCATGCAAGATTAGTTCCTTTAGGAATATCTACTTTGAATATCAACTTTAATAGAGTGTAATTTAGACTGAATTCTGATGAGAAGTACTTGAACTATAAAGTAAAGAATGGTAAAATGGACCATTTTCATTAAAGTTCTTACATATGTTTCCCCATCTTATTGCAGAGTTTAGGAATGTTGTGCACATTCCAGTTAAGCATAGAGTTCTTTCTGGATTTAGTTAGGTGTTGTTTACTTTTGGGGTTTGATTTTTTTCATATAAAGTTTTTTGGGAGGATACTGTAAGAGCAGGATAGGTTTTTACTAGAGCTTTTTTGCTGTTTTGTATAGTTTTTGGGGTTCATATGGTAGAAATGTTTGGTCCCCTCAGTAGACTGTTGATTCACTTTAATAATCTCTCTTTCTTGTTTTCCTAATAAAAATTTTCACTTTCCTATAAAAAAATAGAAGTATTATCGACACCATCTTGCATTGACTTGCATTTGGAAAAAAATGATTTTGATTATTTTTAGTCTTTGACGGCTTTATGACCATGACTTCAGAGTAACTCAGGAACGAAACCGAAGGAAGATCTTGCTGCTGTTACATGTGCTGTTGAGGTCAATTCATTATGTATAAAGTTTATCAACCACTATACATGTTGCTGTACAAGTTGATTCTTAACAAAGAAATAAGATATAGCCATACAAGGTAATTACGTGAAGGAAAGTTTGTCCATATAGGAGTCTCTGTTTGTTGGTTTGAGCTGTTGAAAACAAAAGAAAAAGCCTATAATGTATTTGAGATTTTTTTTAATTTGAGCTTTTTGGTGGCAATACAGGAACTCATGTATAAGATCCAAGAAATAAAAACCAAAGCCGAACAAAGTGAAACAATGATTCAAGAAATATGTCGTGATATTAACAAGTTGGACTTTGCGAAGAAGCATATAACAACTACAATTACAGCTCTTCATCATCTTACGATGCTAGGTTAGTCTATTTTATTGCTTCTTTTTCTTACAGTGAATTGTTTATGTGTTCATATTATTAATTGACATTTAGATCATTTAGTTATTGCTAGTTATGGATTATAAGATATCCAAAAATAGGCATTTGCATCTTAAAGAGTGAAATTCTTTCTTTTTCTGATAAGAGTGTTATGCATTGTAAATAGTAAACAATTGCTTACAAGTTGTGCTGTTGAGGATCACGCATCATGTAGATGAATGACATGTATTCATGGCTTTGTTAGTGATAAAACATGTGACAATTAATGTGTTGACAGTCAAGTTCTCTTTTTGATGCTGGTTTGAGTGCTAAATTGCATTTCTTTTGTATAAAATTTGTTACCACACTTTTCCATGATGTGACAGTATCTGCTGTTGAGCAGCTTCAGGTAATGGCTTCAAAACGGCAATATAAGGAGGCAGCTGCACAGCTTGAGGTATTTTACTTGTCTATCCTTAAATCCGTACTCTAAAAATGACATTGGTTATGCCATGGCTTTTAACTTTGTAGTAGGTACTTTTTTTTTTTTTGTTTCCTCTCTTTGCTCCTCATAATCTCCTTGAACACTCTTTTTGCTGATGTTCTAGGACAGTGCATCCTGTTTACAATGCTAGTTCAAATGCATTTCAGGCTGCAAACCAATTATGTAATCATTTTGAAGCCTATAGGGATATTCTAAAGATGACAGAGCTTAGGGAGAAGTTTAAGAATATAAAACAAATACTCAAGTCATGTGTTCTCTGACTTCTCAAGGTATGTTATCTTTTAGTCTTTGACGCTTCTTCTGTCCCATATCAACCAGTATGTAGGTGCTCCATTATAATTTATAATGCTAATGCTAGCATTGGCCTTCTGCTTTCCATGCATTTATTAAGTTATTTGTTATTTGATTGTCATTATGCTGTATTGTTATTTGATTGTCATTATGCTGTATTGTTATGTATCTACTTTGCATCCCTAAAAGTCATATCTAGAGAATTTTTGTAATACGTGAAGAAATTGAATTAGATTAGGGGTATTTCATACTTCAAGTAAAGGCATTTGAGATAGAGCATTAATTCTTTAGACTCTTGCCTATTACAAAAGGATACTTGTTTAGGCCTTCAAGTCTTTCAGATTTAAGCTTCTACATGTGGTCATCACTTGTATTGTGTAGGATTTTTTGTTGGTTTTCATGGGGGTTATACCGCTAATCACACTTATGTATTTTTGGGGCTTTTATAGAGTTTTTGTGTGGATTCCTAATTCCACCTTAATTACTTTTTTATTTTGATGTTAATATATAGTTGTTTTTGATAAAAATAAATAAAAAAAGGGGAAACTTCAATCTAGTCCCTAACTCTGATGGAAAGATAGTTTTTTACTTATCTTTCTATTCTGGGATCACGAGGTTCTTAAATTATTAAAAATAACTCAATCGGTTCCTTTGACCAACTTTTTGACTGTCAACCTTTACGGAATTAGCTGAAAGACGATTTCCCCCCGGAACTTAGTTGAACCAATAAAATTACGATTTCTGTAGTCCTTTTGACCTTTTCTACAGCGATTTGGATGGCTAAGGTTATGTCATGGGAATTAAAAACCAATGACATGATACGAAGGAGAAGACCTAGGATGTGTTTGCAACCTTAGTGCTGTATCATGTGTAAAAGAAATTTTGAGAGCATAGATCATCTTTTTCTCCACTGTCCCAGTGCTTCCAGCCTTTGGAATAAGTTTTGGAAGCTGCCCATCTAAAGGGGCCTTTGCCTCTCGATTGTAGGATGTTCTAGTTGAATTTTTTGGTACTTTTGTGGTGTGTGTGTGTGTGTGTGTGTGTGTGTGTGGGTGGGTGGGTGGGTGGGGAAGTAATGCTAAAATTCTTTGATGGTGTGCCACGATGGCTCTCTTTTGGGTTGTTTGGATGGAAAGGAATAGAAGCAGTTTTGAGAACAGAACAGAGGAAAATATTTGCTTTTTGTGGGATAGTATTCATTTTTGGGCCTTGCTTTTGGCTTTTGTTTCTACCGTTTTTAAAGAAGTTCCTTTCTTCTTTATCAACCTTAATTGGGAAACTGCTATAGCTTGATAGGTCTTTTTTTTGCTCTTGCGTAGAGCTTTTATCTTTTCTTTTGTATAGGCTTATTTTTTGTCATTTGATAGCTGTTTCTTGTTAAGGACAGCTTGCTTTCTACACTTGTAAATCTGTTTGTTCAATACAACTGTTTTTGTGCAAAACAAAATAAAAAAGTCTTAAATCCTTTTTGTTCTATATTGAACCTTGCAAAGTTTCCTTTTTATTTTTGGATTCGTTATGCAATATCTGGCTGGGACTATGATCTATTCGTCATGAAGTTATGAGTGTTCTCAACATGTGTAGAGTGATATTCTATGTCAGGGAGAATTCATATCTCCATTATATATAACTTTACGGTATTTGAAATTATATTTAAAATTATTGGTTTTGGGGTTACCTAGCGGTTGGTAATAGTTCTTTGGGGATACATAGCAAGAAAGAAATAAAAGATTTTGAAGACTCCAAGGATGAGGTGGCTCTGGGATAAAGTTAGATCCTATGCCTCTCATTGAGTGTCCATCACTAAGGAATTCTAGGATACACTAATTTCTAAGAATTCTGTTTGTATTAATCTTTAAGGGTTATGTTATGTATGGCATAATTATATGTTCTTGCGCAATGGATCTTGTGCAAGGGAGGACATTGGTTCATCATATGATGTGTCTCACTAACATTATAATCTTTGGGACTTGTTTCGAGCTTTAGGCTAATAAAGATAGAGGTAGCTCCTAAGAATTATTTGTACTTGCTGATTTTGCAGTTTAACTTCCATGGAATCATTTCATCTTGCTTCGAACCCCATTTTATAGTTTATGTAGAACTAGAAGAGAAGACGCTAATGGAGAATCCGGAGAAACTTGCCTAGGTAGTTTATTGCATCTTCTGTGGATCTTGTGCATATTTTTTCCCTATATAATGTTTTTTTTTTTTTTTCTTCTAATTATTTTGTAGTAGGAGGAAACATGGGACATCGAAGAGGGAAGTCAGAATAATGTTCTAAACAGTAGCATGCAAGTATGTACTATAACTTACTGTTTCTCTCTTTGAAAATGTGTGATTTATAGTGGGAGCTTTGAATTAGCATTTGGAATTTTGCTTTGATGGCATATGGGGGTTTCTTTTGAAATTAAGTAGTTCAGTGAATAATTAGTGCAACTTTTTTTTAATTGCCAATAATATGATGTTAAAATGGTAGTAGAAAAGCTCTGCCAGGTATATATAACTGGGTCCTGGTTAGTAGACCTTTGTAATTTGGTCTAATGCAGTGAACTTATCTTTAGTTTACATATATATTAGAGAAATAGATAGGATACATTAAATTTTGGTTGTAGGTAGAAAATTTCGAAATTATATCTGTTTCCTTTTAGCTCTTAAGGATGTAAACATATAATATGCTATGCTATTAGTTGTCACTTTTTCCATGATTTACTATATTGCAAATGCAGCTGTTTGATTGCATTTCTTTTGCCAATTGGCTGTCTATTTTGTTTAATTTTTAATATTTGAATTAATGACCCTCAGCTTGACCTTAACGTTTACTAGAGCAAATTAAGGATCACACGTGCAGTCTAAATTGAATCTGAATAAAGCAAGTATTTCCAATATCCTTCATTGAAATGCTTAACTAACTAGATTCTTGTGTTTAGTAACACCTGTTAATTAGTTTTATTATGGGCCTCACTCTCCTATAAAATAAAATAATATAAACATTATGGGCCTCAGTCACTAAAGAACTTTTGGATGCTTTATTCTTAATACAGCCTAGTTGGGTGGGGACTGTAAGATAGTATTATCTATATTTTTCTTTTTATGAGTTTCTTAGTTGGTTTTCACTTTCCTTTCTGCTCTATCATGTGTCTCTCCTCCTCCTCCTCCGCCTCCTCCGTCTTTTGACTGTGATTCTTGAGTGCCCTCCAGGCCCCCTTATTAAAACAGAAGATTTTGATTCATGGATGTTTATGATATAAGTTCATAAAGAGACTGATGCTTGTGATTCATTTTGTCCAATTTTATATAAGTTCAACTGGAATTTTAAGCAAAATTTAAAAGGGGAAATGTTTAAAAAAAAATTGGAGAGAAACCTGAAGCTTGTTTTGGTCCCACTTGAGTAATCTAATAGTCACTAAAGTTGACTTAATTAACAGGACTGAAAACAGAATCACTATGAATGCATACATACCTGAGGCTTCAACCTGTGGAGTCACAGAAGCTGCCTTCGCGGCGCTAAGCTCAAAAAGGAACGACAGCAAATTGTACCAAATCAAGCTCTGTATATTGCGCATGTAGAATGAAGTCATATTTTGTGCATGTGATAACTTACTGTTGCTGGTAAAGAAGATCAGTTGACTGAGGCCTCTTTTTTTTTTTTTTTTTTGCTTATTGCATAGACTTTATGAATGAGCTTGGATTCAAATGCATAAAATGGGTTACTAAACTCATGGGACAAAATGATGTTTGGCTGAACAGATCATTGCCCTTACTGTCGATGGTATCTAGCATGTGGATACGCACCAAGTAATGACTAATTGAGACCGTGGTTGCTTATAAACAATATTTTCTTAGGATTAGTACTTATGAATCTATGCAAGTTTTAAGCTTTTAGGTAGCAAATTATATGTTGGAAATATTGAACAAAGAAGGTTTTCTTGATGATTAAATAGGAAGTTTGACATTTTAAAATTTTGTACATATAATATTGCTGATATATCTACAACATTAAGGATATTTGACAAAGATTGGTGAAGTATTACATCGGTATAGTAGTTACATTTTCAGTAGATCTAAAAGCTTAAGTTGTTAGGATATAACTCAATAATGGTATTTGAGTACTCTAACACACTACTTGAAGGTGGACAACTTTTTCAGGTCATTTATATATGTTCTTAACATGCTATCTTCAAAGAGGGGAACTTTATGAAAGCCTAGTGACTTGAGTTTATTATTTTGACAGTCTGAAGAATTGGCTGAAAGTGTCTCCAAATTAATTGATCCTCAGTTAGGAGATGCAGTGGATATGTCTGATGTGCAGGTACTGACTATTTCATAATTAGTCCATTATTAAATAGTGATTCTCCTGTTCATTTTTTCAGTCTTCATGCAACTGTGCGGGATGAATTTTCAGCAGTTATAACCAAAGCATCAGTAACCTTAGTGCTTGGCCTGGAAACAAAGTTTGATGCTGAAATGGCTGCAATGACACGTGTTCCATAGGGTAGCATTGAAGCTGTGGGTGATCAATCAGAGTAAGATACTTCCATTAAAAACTTGGAACCCTAACTAATTACAGCCTGAGAACTTTACGCATATAACCACAACCATCTTCTTGCAGGTATGTCAATGGAATAAATATGATCCTTACTAGTAGCGTTCCTGCACTTGGAAGCCTTCTTTCATAGGTTTAAAGATAAGGTACTTATTAAAGAGAATGACATATCATATGACGGATATTATGCTTATGAATATAGATCTTGCTCTTATATGCTTCAAGCAATAGTGCGTTTTGGTTTATTTTATGTTTGGTTTCTTTACCTTGTTCTTTCTATTTGATACCCAATGCCTTTGTCTCGGAAGCATCTTAAGTCCCCTGAATGTGTGGTACTTTATTCCAGAATTATGACCTTCTTGGATTTAGTCATTTTTCAAATCTGCAAAGTGTATTTTAGTTGTATGTTTTAAGTGTTAAATTTGGAAACTTTATGGCTAGTCATTTATCATATATTATCTCATCCTTGAGTATTTTCTCTTTAAATTATTTGGCAACTCATTGCCCTTTCTCTTACTTCTGCGCAGTTTGCATCATCTCTTGGTCCACGATTCTATGCCAATATTTCAAATGCAAGACACATTAGAAACTGGAGCCCAACAGGTAGTGACCATTTTCATAATTTTTTTTAATCAGCTAAATACCTTGTTTTATTTATTATTTATTTATTTTATTTTTTCAATTGATTATATTAATCATAAAAATTTGCATTAAAAGAATGTTGAACTTCGAATCACTTTGAAGATTCCCTTGTACTGTTATGCAACTGCTTGCATACACTAATACCTTTTTACCCTTCAATTATTATGTATCATTTTCTTATAGTCTATATTATTTGAAAGCTTTTATAAAGATAAATGAGGATGAACATTAGTTGTATTTTACAGTCAAATGATCTAGGAAAGTTCAGAAACATTGCACTTTTACCTTATGAGGTGGTGCTTTTATCTGTCATTATTTGTACCTCTCTTTTGATCATAATTAAACACAGATTTTGAAAGTAATTCATCGTTTAAGAAGTATAGCATCCTCCTTCTGTCTGTCTTGGAGACTGCTCAGAGGATCATACTCATTTATGCTAGGAAGTTGATATCATAACCTAACTGTTAATACTTGGGAAAACTCTCTACTGTTGATCATACCTTATAAATGTGCAATTTATGGGAGTGGTATCTATGATTGTATTTGTGTGTTTCAGTTGTGTTTTATTTAATGCCGTGATCCATTTGCAAATGCAATTGGATACACAAGCTATAAAAACTATTCTTCTAGATATACCCAGTCTTGGGCGACATGTGAGTTACTTATGCAATAAGTTTTGGATATTAGAGAGGCCTTTTCACTTTTGTATGCACATTTAGATTTCGTGGAACTTAATGGAAGTTCTGTCGTCAAGGCATCATTTTAATATTTGTTTAGATTCTTGTTCCATTTCACAATTCTAATTTTTAACCATTTCATATATTTTTCTGATATAGACGACAAATACGGCTAGCTACTCAAAATTTGTAACCCATGAGATGAGCAAAGCTGAAGCACTTTGAAGGTTTGTGATTAAGTTACAAGTAGAGTTTACTTTCTATATAGTTACGGTTCTAAACTCACGATTAAAATTGTTCTTCATTCGACAGGTCATACTATCCCCTGTAGATTCTGTTGCAGATACATCTCGTGCATTGTTACCAAAGGGAACACCAATGGAATTTCAACGCATTCTAGAGTTTAAGGTTATGATCAGTTATCACTTGCACATTATTTATTTCTCTCAAACATGGTGTTGGGGATAATCCCTATATACCGATGAATGCGGAACGCCGTGCCTAGTATACGCACATAACTCATAGCAAATAATAACATCAATAAGCAGAAAAATAGATGAGAGAGAATAAAACAATCACAACACAAGATATACGTGGAAAACCCAAAACGGGTAAAAAACCACGGGCCATCAGGACGACAGAGAAAATTCCACTATATGATAAATTGTTACAACCATATACTCCAGGATTCTCTCTCACACCAAACCCAAACTCCACTCACAAGATCCTCACCAAGAACCCCACAATATCCCCTAGGTCTCCCCTAAATATCACCCACGGATCTCTAACTAGATCCACTGATATTCCCTTGGATCCCACCTCGAATATTCCCTTGGGTCTCCCCGGATCTCACCCACACTCTCTGATGTTTACATGATGTTCTTTTTGCTCCACAGCCTTAAAACTAATAACATAAATATTAGGACTATTTATATTAGTTACAGGGAGTTTAAGATAAAAGGAAATCCTACTCCTAAACGTACAAGACTTACTTGTTCCACATAAATACTATTTCCTTTTATGACAAGCCTTCTTGTAGAGAGTAAATCCTTTTCCTTCAAGCACAAGAACTTCCAGAAAAAAGCTACTTCCTTTTCCGCTGAAGATTTCCCGTTTCACGTATGCTTATGATTGACTACGATTCGGGTCACTGTTGTACACCCGTTTCCTAAACTGTTACAAGTCACCTTAAATTATATTGCTCAGAAAACCGCGATCCATACGCTGAAACAATCTTCATTCTTTTATTATTCTAGTCTTCAAACTTCAAACTTCAATCTTCCTAAAACACCACCATTCAACTTCCAAACGTATCCCACGTCTTCAGGAAGTTCCACATCAGTTGAGTCTTTGTTTGGTTCACATTAGTTCATTTGAGAATACGAGCCAAATTTAACAATTCTCCCCTTTGGCTAGAATTCTCAAAACTTATCCATAGCCACAATTCTCATCATCGAGAATTAACATACCTCACCACAAGGTATAACCATTTAGGAAACAACCATCCTAAGATTTCACCGGCACATGTCGAAATTTACCTTGCTGAAATTTGTGGTGCAACTCATCAAGTCAGATTTTCAGGGAGTTCGTCAGCCATCGACATCTTTGTCCACCATACACCTTGCATCACTTTCTGACCAATGCCTTGTGCACAATTATGGACCACTAGCAGCAACATATCCTCTTCTATGGCCAGTGGGGAAAACTGCCAAAAGGATAAACATGTCCTTACATCACCCAACCTTATGAAAGATCTTCTGTCCTTGCATCACATACCTGGTGAAAGACTGTTACTAGAAACTGGGAGTGCTTTGCCGGATAAGCCCCACATCATACCATAGAGAGATTTTTTTTTTCTTTAATAGTCAGGAGTTTTTTTTTTTTTTTTTAATCTACAATCAGCTCCTTGTGTAACCCAGATTGAATCTCCATGACTTGTACCTGTCACCACAAGCCAAACTTCTCCTTCATCAAATTCTTCCTTTCATCAAACCCTACAGAGTTTAAATACCGCCTTCAAGACGCATCTCCTTTGCTAAACCATACTAGGCAACCATGATCATCATTATCCCAATGCCACCAAGTCCTCCATACGATCTCCCATAAAGACTTGTCACCGCTATCGCCAAACCATATGGCTCTGATACCAATTGTTGGGGATAATCCCTATATACCGATGAATGCGGAACGCCGTGCTTAGTATACGCCCATAACGCATAGCAAATAATAACATCAATAAGCAGAAAAATAGATGAGAGAGAATAAAACAATCACAACACAAGATATACGTGGAAAACCCAAAACGGGTAAAAAACCACGGGCCGTCAGGACGACAGAGAAAATTCCACTATATGATAAATTGTTACAACCATATACTCCAGGATTCTCTCTCACACCAAACCCAAACTCCACTCACAAGATCCTCACCAAGAACCCCACAATATCCCCTAGGTCTCCCCTAAATATCACCCACGGATCTCTAACTAGATCCACTGATATTCCCTTGGATCCCTCCTCGAATATTCCCTTGGGTCTCCCCGGATCTCACTCACACTCTCTGATGTTTACATGATGTTCTTTTTGCTCCACAGCCTTAAAACTAATAACATAAATATTAGGACTATTTATACTAGTTACAGGGAGTTTAAGATAAAAGGAAATCCTACTCCTAAACGTACAAGACTTACTTGTTCCACATAAATACTATTTCCTTTTATGACAAGCCTTCTTGTAGGGAGTAAATCCTTTTCCTTCAAGCACAAGAACTTTCAGAAAAAAAGCTACTTCCTTTTCTGCTGAAGATTTCCCGTTTCACGTATGCTTATGATTGACTACGATTCGGGTCACGGTTGTACACCCGTTTCCTAAACTGTTACAAGTCACCTTAAATTATATTGCTCAGAAAACCGCGATCCATACGCTGAAACAATCTTCATTCTTTTATTATTCTAGTCTTCAGTCTTCAAACTTCAAACTTCAATCTCCCTAAAACACCACCATTCAACTTCCAAACGTATCCCACGTCTTCAGGAAGCTCCACATCAGTTGAGTCTTTGTTTGGTTCACATTAGTTCATTTGAGAATACGAGCCAAATCTAACACATGGCATGATATTTGATGATTTTGGTAACTTTGATTAGATTTTATCTTGACTGTAGCATGGAGGCTAGAGAAATAATTTTTGTCATGTCATGTGCTTTACTGCTTTGGTAATATAGGTTTGATTGGATATGGTGTTATGTGCAGGGCCTCAAAAAAGCTGATCAGCAGAGCATACTGGATGACTTCAACAAAACATCGACGTGGGATGGGGTTAATTCCAATCGTCAACAACTTTTTTGAAAATAAAACTTGTGATCACCTTTGTTTTGCTTATCTAAATTTCATGGTCTTTTTTGTCATTTTTATAATTTTTCAGTTATGTGAGAGTTGATTTCACATGTTATTATCAATATACATATCATATATATCATATTTAACGGCTTGTTTGTTTGTTTTTATTGTCTTAATTGATCTGAAATGAATATATTAAGACTTGTGTGTTTATCTTCAATGATTGAAGATATGAAATGAGGCAATATATAACCAAATAAATTACTATTATTAAGTAAAAAAATTTACTATTATTTGAAAAATGGAAACTGATCAAGTATTTAATATCTCACTTCCAAAACTGCCCTTAGAAAACATAATAACTACAATATTATTTATTAAAAACAAAAACAGAGCCAAAATTGTTTTAGTATGGAGGTCGCGTTCTATATGGTTAAAAAATGAAAGTTTAATATTTTCAAATGTTATTTTAAATTTTCTCCCAAAATAAAGTGGTAGCATGAAATAAAAAAGAAACAAATCAAACACTCCTCGATTAATAAGAGAGAGAAACTTATAAAGTCTACTTGTGGTAGTATTATTAGAAAAATAGAGCTTTTGAAAAAAAAAAAAATATAATTGTTTGGTTGATAGAATTTTTTTATTATTTTTAAAAGGTTTATTTGGGGAAGCTCCTTCCAAGGAGTTTTTGTTTAGTAGAGATTTAAATCCTACTAGTTTCTACTAAATTTAAAATAGACTCTACAAAACTCAAATAGATGTGTGTAGAGCTTTTCAGGCATAGAAAGTCCAACCAAACAAGCATAAGAAACATATTTTCTAGACACAAAGTCTCTTAAAAACTTTGTGGAAAAAATGCGAACTATATTCCAAGAAATCTATATACTTTGATCACTTTCTTCCAAACTTAAATAGTAGAAAAGCTCAAATTGTGTTATATATGCTTTTACAAAAATGAATTTGTACAAGTAGTGGCATGCTTGACTTGTCAATAAAGCTTGTTGTTAATCAAGTCAAACTTTTTATTCGATATCATTATCAAGTCGGAATCATTTCTAACTCCAACAATACGTTAGACATTAAACATCATGAGATAACCAAACTAATTCATATACCTTTCAAGAAATTTCAGAATAGAAAATTTGATCATTTTTCTTCCTAGACGTCTACATACCGGGTTATATCTTTTTTTGGAAAATTGAGTTTCTACAACTACAAGTGGTGTCATGCTTGACTTGTCAAGCTTGTTGCTATCAATCCAAACTACTTTTCTTTGATAACAAGTCGGAATCATCCTCAACTCCAATAATACATTAGACACAAATTCAAAGTAGTGACAGTTTTTGGGGTTGATGCAAATTCATAGTCTCATTTAAATTTGAAGAAAGTACTAAACAAACTTAAGATCCATTTGATCACCTATCACTGGTGGAGCTTGAAACCCCATTATTTGCTCTCATGAATTGGAATGGAAGCTACATATCATTAAATAAAAACATGATCTTTTAATGTGGAGAAAAAACGTTGTAATTGTGGTAAAACTTTTGCAAAAACTAGCTAGCATGACTTCGTTTTTATTACAGATTGCTACTGTTTCACTAAACTTTTTGCCACATATTCCTCGACAAATAATCTAAATCTCAAGCAAAAACACATAGTTTTTAAAAATATTTTCCATAGTTTATTCCAGTCCGGTTTGGCTGCCCACCCCTAGTTATACGTAAGGGTAAGACCAATTCAAAGTCTTCTGCAACATGCATGTGTGGAAAAATGTACTAGCATCCAATAGATACAAAATTTTGATCACTTTCATTGGGACAATATTGATATGTCTACCAAATAGTATTACTTGACTTCGTCAGTCTAGTTGCTTTCAATAGAAACTTATCTCTCTTTATCGGTTCAAAATCATCCATAGCCACATAACTTAAGTGACATATATACTTCATAATAGAGATATTTGTTTTAGTAGATATAACCACACTCTATTAATTTTTCATTATCTGAATCCGATTTTGTAATATAAAATAGTTTCCATAAATAGTGATTATTCCCCCATTTAATTTCAAAATGACATGTAAACATTATAATGTTTACCACATCATTATTTTAATGGTTAAATCAAATATACTTTCAACTATGTGAGAGTTGATTTCACATATGTTATTATTAGTGTTCTAGTAAATGTTATGCGCTAGTCGGTTGGCAGATCAATGCCTAGCCCCTAGGCGGCGCCTAAACGGTACCCAGAAGGTGCCTAGGTAGCCGAGAATTTATTTTTTTATTTTAATTATTTTTCCTGCATAGAAAACCAATATTCAATGTCTTCAAAAAAATTCAGTATTCAAATTTTAAAAAGTATAACTAGGATATAAAAACGACTTTGATTTCGTCTAGACTGATTTATCGGCAAAATCGGCTTACAAATTGGCCAAATCACCCGTTTTTTTACCCACCGCCTAATACGGTCGATTTTGTCCTAATCGCGACGGCCGGAAGCAGCCTAGAGCCTACGCGGCCGCCTAAGCGTGTTTTTTCGAACACTGGTTATTATCAATATACATATCATGTATGCCATATTTAAGGGCTTGTTTGTTTAATTGATCTGAAATGAATATATTAAGATGTGTGTTTTTTTTCAGTCATCGAATATCTGAAATGAGGCAATAAAGAACCAAATAAATTACTATTATTAAGTCAAAAAATTTACTATTATTTGAAAAAATGAAACTGATTAAGTATTTAACATCTCACCTCCAAAACTGCCCTTAGAAAACATAATAACTACAATATTATTTATTAAAAACAAAAACAGAGCCAAAATTGTTTGAGTACGGAGGTCGTTTGCTATTTGTAATTATATATGGTTAAAAAATGAAAGTTAAATAGTTTCAAAAGTTATTTTAAATTTTTAAAATTTCCCCCAAAATAAAGTGGTAGCAGGAAATAAGAAAGAAACAAATTAAACACTCCCCGATTAATAAGAGAGAGAAACTTATAAAGTGAAGTGGGATGCAAGTACAAACAGCAAGGTCTACTTGTGGTAAACCTATTAGAAATATAGCTTTTGAAAAATAAAATTATAACTGTTTGGTTCGTTGACTTTTTTTAAAATTTATTTATATATTTATTAAAAAATGGGTTTATTTGGAGAAGTTTCTCCCCATGAGTTTTTGTTTAATAGATATTTGAACTCAACTGTTTCTACTGAATTTAAAAATAGACAATATCAAAAATCCAATAAATAACTCTATAAAACTCAAATAGATGTATGTAAAGCTTTTGAGGCAGTAGAAAGTCCAACCAAACAAGTACAAGAAACATATTTTCTAGATGCAAAGTCTCTTCAAACCTTTGTGAAAAAAATGCAAACTAAACTCCAAGAAATCAAAATACTTTGATCACTTTCTTCTGGACTTAAATAGTAGAAAAGCTCAAACCGTGTTATATATGCTTTCAGAAAAATGA
Organism: Acer campestre; assembly: GCA_954870605.1. Taxonomy (NCBI): domain Eukaryota; kingdom Viridiplantae; phylum Streptophyta; class Magnoliopsida; order Sapindales; family Sapindaceae; genus Acer; species Acer campestre. Next base: position 30,769,013 of record OX940807.1, on the reverse strand, counting down.
ATTTGTACAAGTAGTGGCATGCTTGACTTGTCAATAAAGCTTGCTGATAATCAAATCAAACTTTTTATTCGATATCATTATCAAGTCGGAATCATTTCTAACTCCGACAATACGTTAGACACTAAACATCATGAGATAACCAAACTAATTCATATACCTTTCAAGAAATTTCAGAATAGAAAATTTGATCATTATTTTTCCTAGACGTCTACATATCGTGTTATATCTTTTTTTGGAAAATTGAGTAATTCATATACCTTACAAGAAATTTCAGAATAGAAAATTTGATCATTTTTTTTCTTAGACATCTACATACCGTGTTATATCTTTTTTTGGAAAATTGAGTTTCTACAACTACAAGTGGTGCCATGCTTGACTTGTCAAGCTTGTTGCTATCAATCCAAACTAATTTTCTTTGATAACAAATCGGAATCATCCTCAACTCCAATAATGCGTTAGACACAAATTCAAATTAGTGACAATTTTTGGGGTTGACGCAAATTCGAAGTCTCATCTAAATTGAAAAAGAGTACTAAACAAACTTTAGATCCATTTGATCACCTATCACTGGTGGAGCTTGAAACCCCATTATTTGCTCTCATGAATTGGAATGGAAGCTACATATCATTAAATAAAAACATGATCTTTTAATGTGGAGAAAAAACGTTGTAATTGCGGTAAAACTTTTGCAAAAACTAGCTAGCATGACTTCGTTTTTATTACAGATTGCTACTATTTCACTAAACTTTTTGTCTCATATTCCTCTGCAAATAATCTAAATCTCAGGCAAAAAAATATAATTTTAAAAAATATTTTCAATAATTTATTCCAGTCCGGTTTGGCTGCCCAACCCTAGTTATACGTAAGGGTTAGACCAATACAAAGTCTTATGCAACAAGCATATGTGGAAAAATGAGCATCCAATAAATACAAAATTTTGATCACTTTCATTGGGACATTATTGACATGTCTACCAAATAGTATTGCTTGACTTCGTCAGTTCAGTTGCTTTCAATAGAAACTTATCTCTCTTTATCGGTTCAAAATCTAGCATCCAATAAATACAAAATTTTGATCACTTTCATTGGGACATTATTGACATGTCTACCAAATAGTATTGCTTGACTTCGTCAGTTCAGTTGCTTTCAATAGAAACTTATCTCTCTTTATCGGTTCAAAATCATCCATAGCCACATAACTTAAGTGACATATATACTTCATAATAGAGATATTTGTAATATAAAATAGTTTCCATAAATAGTGATTATTCCCTCATTTCATTCAAAATGATATGTAAAAATTATAATGTTTACCACATCATTATTTTAATGATTAAATCAAATATACTTTCAACTACGTGAGAGTTGATTTCACATATGTTATTATTAGTGTTCTAGTAAATGTTATGCGCTAGTCGGGCTGCAGATCAACGCCTAGCGCAGGCGGCGCCTAAACGGTACCTAGAAGGCACCTAGGTAGCCGAGAATTTATTTTTTTATTTTAATTATTTTTCCTGCATAGAAAACCAATATTCAATGTCTTCAAAAAAATTCAATATTCAAATTTTAAAAAGTATAACTAGGATATAAAAACGACTTTGATTCCATCTAGACTGATTTATCGGTAAAATCGGCTTACAAATTGACCAAATCACCCGTTTTTTTACCCACCGCCTAATATGGTCAATTTTGTCCTAATTGCGACGGCCGGAAGCCGCCTAGAGCCTAGGCGGCCGCCTAAGCGTGTTTTTTTCGAACACCGGTTATTATCAATATACATATCATGTATGTCATATTTAAGGGCTTGTTTGTTTGTTTTTATTGTCTTAATTGATCTGAAATGAATATATTAAGATGTGTGTTTTTTTTTCAGTCATCGAAGATCTGAAATAAGGCAATAAAGAACCAAATAAATTACTATTATTAAGTCAAAAAAATTACTATTATTTGAAAAATTGAAACTGATTAAGTATTTAACATCTCACTTCCAAAACTGCGCTTAGAAAACATAATAACTACAATATTATTTATTAAAAACAAAAACAGAGCCAAAATTGTTTGAGTACGGAGGTCGTTTGCTATTTGTAATTATATATGGTTAAAAAATGAAAGTTAAATATTTTCAAAAGTTATTTTAAATTTTCTCCCAAAATAAGGTGGTAGCAGGAAATAAGAAAGAAAAAAAATCAAACACTCCCCAATTAATAAGAGAGAGAAACTTATAAGTGAAGTGGGATGCACGTACAAACAACAAGGTCTACTTGTGGTAAACCTATTAGAAATATAGCTTTTGAAAAATAAAATTATAACTGTTTGGTTGGTTGACTTTTTTTTTTTTAAAAAAAATTATTTAAAAAATGGGTTTATTTGGAGAAGTTTCTCCCCATGAGTTTTTGTTTAGTAGATATTTAAACTCAATTGTTTCTACTGAATTTAAAAATAGACAATATCAAAAGTCCAATAAACAACTCTATAAAACTCAATAGATGTGTGTAAAGCTTTTGAGGCAGTAGAAAGTCCAACCAAACAAGTACAAGACACATATTTTCTAGATGCAAAGTCTCTTCAAACCTTTGTGGAAAAAATGCAAACTAAATTCCAAGAAATTAAAATACTTTGATCACTTTCTTCCGGACTTAAATAGTAGAAAAGCTCAAACCGTGTTATATATGCTTTCAGAAAAATGAATTTGTACAAGTAGTGGCATGCTTGACTTGTCAATAAAGCTTGCTGTTAATCAAGTCAAACTTTTTATTCGATATCATTATCAAGTCGGAATCATTTCTAACTCGGACAATACGTTAGACACTAAACATCATGAGATAACCAAACTAATTCATATACCTTTCAAGAAATTTCAGAATAGAAAATTTGATCATTTTTTTTCCTAGACGTCTACATACCTTGTTATATCTTTTTTGGAAAATTGAGTTTCTACAACTACAAGTGGTGCCATGCTTGACTTGTCAAGCTTGTTGCTATCAATCCAAACTAATTTTCTTTGATAACAAGTCGGAATCATCCTCAACTCCAATAATACGTTAGACACAAATTCAAATTAGTGACAATTTTTGGGGTTGACGCAAATTCGAAGTCTCATTTAAATTGGAAAAGAGTACTAAACAAACTTTAGATCCATTTGATCACCTATCACTAGTGGAGCTTGAAACCCCATTATTTGCTTTCATGAATTGGAATGGAAGCTACATATCATTAAATAAAAACATGATCTTTTAATGTGGAGAAAAGACGTTGTAATTGCGGTAAAACTTTTGCAAAAACTAGCTAGCATGACTTCGTTTTTATTACAGATTGCTACTATTTCACTAAACTTTTTGTCACATATTCCTCTGCAAATAATCTAAATCTCAGGCAAAAAAAAATATGATTTTTAAAAATATTTTCCATAGTTTATTCCGGTCCGGTTTGGCTGCCCAACCCTAGTTATACATAAGGGTAAGACCAATTCAAAGTCTTCTGCAACATGCATGTGTGGAAAAATGTACTAGCATCCAATAAATACAAAATTTTGATCACTTTCATTGGGACAATATTGATATGTCTACCAAATAGTATTGCTTGACTTCGTTAGTCCAGTTGCTTTCAATAGAAACTTATCTCTCTTTATCAGTTCAAAATCATGCATAGCCACATAACTTAAGTGACATATATACTTCATAAGAGATATATTTGTTTTAGCAGATATAACCACACTCTATTAATTTTTCAATATCTGAATCCGATTTTGTAATATAAAATAGTTTCCATAAATAGTGATTATTCCCCCATTTCATTCAAAATGATATGTAAACATTATAATGTTTACCACATCATTATTTTAATGATTAAATCAAATATACTTTCAACTACGTGAGAGTTGATTTCACATATGTTATTATTAGTGTTCTAGTAAATGTTATGCTCTAGTCGGGCGGCAGATCAACGCCTAGCACCTAGGTAGCCGATAATTTATTTATTTATTTTAATTATTTTTCCTGCATAGAAAACCAATATTCAATGTCTTCAAAAAAATTCAATATTCAAATTTTAAAAAGTATAACTAGGATATAAAAACGACTTTGATTTCGTCTAGACTGATTTATCAGCAAAATCGGCTTACAAATTGGCCAAATCACCCGTTTTTTTACCCACCGCCTAATACGGTCGATTTTGTCCTAATCGCGACGGCCGGAAGCCGCCTAGAGCCTAGGCGGCCGCCTAAGTGTGTTTTTTTCAAACACCGGTTATTATCAATATACATATCATGTATGTCATATTTAAGGGTTTGTTTGTTTGTTTTTATTGTCTTAATTGATCTGAAATGAATATATTAAGATGTGTGTTTTTTTTTTAGTCATCGAAGATCTGAAATGAGGCAATAAAGAACCAAATAAATTACTATTATTAAGTCAAAAAATTTACTATTATTTGAAAAATTGAAACTGATTAAGTATTTAACATCTCACTTCCAAAACTGCCCTTAGAAAACATAATAACTACAATATTATTTATTAAAAACAAAAACAGAGCCAAAATTGTTTGAGTACGGAGGTCGTTTGCTATTTGTAATTATATATGGTTAAAAAATGAAAGTTAAATATTTTCAAAAGTTATTTTAAATTTTCTCCCAAAATAAAGTGGTAGCAGGAAATAAGAAAGAAAAAAAATCAAACACTCCCCGATTAATAAGAGAGAGAAACTTATAAAGTGAAGTGGGATGCACGTACAAACAACAAGGTCTACTTGTGGTAAACCTATTAGAAATATAGCTTTTGAAAAATAAAATTATAACTGTTTGGTTGGTTGACTTTTTTTTTTTAAAAAAAAATTATTTAAAAAATGGGTTTATTTGGAGAAGTTTCTCCCCATGAGTTTTTGTTTAGTAGATATTTAAACTCAATTGTTTCTACTGAATTTAAAAATAGACAATATCAAAAGTCCAATAAATAATTCTATAAAACTCAATAGATGTGTGTAAAGCTTTTGAGACAGTAGAAAGTCCAACCAAACAAGTACAAGAAACATATTTTCTAGATGCAAAGTCTCTTCAAACCTTTGTGGAAAAAATGCAAACTAAATTCCAAGAAATTAAAATACTTTGATCACTTTCTTCCAAACTTAAATAGTAGAAAAGCTCAAACCGTGTTATATATGCTTTCAGAAAAATGAATTTGTACAAGTAGTGGCATGCTTGACTTGTCAATAAAGCTTGCTGTTAATCAAGTCAAACTTTTTATTCGATATCATTATCAAGTTGGAATCATTTCTAACTCCGACAATACGTTAGACACTAAACATCATGAGATAACCAAACTAATTCATATACCTTTCAAGAAATTTCAGAATAGAAAATTTGATCATTTTTTTTCCTAGACGTCTACATACCGTGTTATATCTTTTTTGGAAAATTGAGTTTCTATAACTACAAGTGGTGCCATGCTTGACTTGTCAAGCTTGTTGCTATCAATCCAAACTAATTTTCTTTGATAACAAGTCGGAATCATCCTCAACTCCAATAATACGTTAGACGCAAATTCAAATTAGTGACAATTTTTGGGGTTGACGCAAATTCGAAGTCTCATCTAAATTGGAAAAGAGTACTAAACAAACTTTAGATCCATTTGATCACCTATCACTGGTGGAGCTTGAAACCCCATTATTTGCTCTCATGAATTGGAATGGAAGCTACATATCATTAAATAAAAACATGATCTTTTAATGTGGAGAAAAGACGTTGTAATTGCGGTAAAACTTTTACAAAAACTAGCTAGCATGACTTCGTTTTTATTACAGATTGCTACTATTTCAATAAACTTTTTGTCACATATTCCTCGGCAAATTATCTAAATCTCAGGCAAAAAAATATAATTTTTAAAAATATTTTCCATAGTTTATTCCGGTCCGGTTTGGCTGCCCAACCCTAGTTATATGTAAGGGTAAGACCAATTCAAAGTCTTCTGCAACAAGCATGTGTGGAAAAATGAACTAGCATCCAATAAATACAAAATTTTGATCACTTTCATTGGGACAATATTGATATGTCTACCAAATAGTATTGCTTGACTTCGTCAATTCAGTTGCTTTCAATAGAAACTTATCTCTCTTTATCGGTTCAAAATCATCCATAGCCACATAACTTAAGTGACATATATACTTCATAAGAGAGATATTTGTTTTAGCAGATATAACCACACTCCATTAATTTTTCAATAACCGAATCCGATTTTTTAATATAATTTAGTTTCCATAAATAGTGATTATTCCCCCTGTTTCATTCAAAATGATATGTAAACATTATAATGTTTACCACATCATTATTTTATTGGTTAAATCAAATATACTTTCAACTATGTGAGAGTTGATTTCATATACGTTATTATTAATATACATATGATGTATGTCATATTTAAGGGCTTGTTTGTTTGTTTTTATTTTGTCTTAATTGATCTAAAATGAATATATTAAGAATTTTTTTTTTCTTTTTTAACTCATTGAAGATCTGAAATGCGGCAATAAAAGACCAAATAAATTAAGTCAAATAATTTACTATTATTTGAAAAATGGAAACTGAACAAGTATTTAACATCTCACTTCCAAAAATTCCCTTTTAACAAAAACAGAGCCAATCTTGTTGGACTATGGAGGTCTCGCTCGCTATTTGTTATTGTTATTTGGTTAAAAAATGAAAGTTTAATATTTTTAAATGTTATTTTAAATTTTCTCCCAAAATGAAGTGGTAGCAGGAAATAAGAAAGAAACAAAAGAGCAGTAGTTTTTCTTTGGTTGATTCGGAGTCAAGCTCCCTACTCAAAAAATGCAAGGCTGATAATAATTAGTTACGGAGATCTCCATCCAATTCCATATTAAATGAACGGAGGAGATCTCCATCATTTAATAAAATAAAAACAATGAGAAAAAAAAAGGAGGGGGGGGGGGGGGGGGGGGATGATTAGCATTGGTTTGGATTGTGTGAGAGTTGGTGTATAGATATTTTGATGATTTAATATCAGTTTTAGAGAGAAAATGAGATGATTTTGTTTTTATTTTATTTTTCCAGATTTCTAGTTCCATGTCTCAAACTCAAAGGTGATAGAACATGAGGAAGAAGAGACATATTGATTGATTGACCATAGTTTCAAAGTCTCCTAAATCAAGTGTGAAAAGTGTGATAGAAAGCGTGTTTTTCTTTTGGTTGACTCGGAGTCAAGCTCCCTACTCAAATAATAAAAAATAATAAAAAGTTTAATTTGTTGAAGAAGTCATTCATTCATGTTAATATAAATAGTCGGCAGCCACTCTCTTGCGAATTGCTATTTGCAAAGGTATTAGATTGTAGCTGGGAAATAGTTGTTGGAAAATTTTGTGAATTTTGTGATAAACTCATATTTTGAGAGCTTTATTTGGGTATGATTAATTCCATGAAAATGGGAGATAAACGCATATTCGAATTCTCCTCCGTGAGAGCTTCGAAATGGTATACTCAAAATCACAAAATGATTAATGGGTGAATGAGAAATTGAGTCTTAAAGTGAACCCATTGTGTAGGGAATAAAGTGAATCCCACATTGCTTAGGGAAATCATTTATATGTAGTATATAAGTGAATGGGTGATATAAGCTTTCAACATGTGTGGCATAGAGGCTCTCTCTCGCGCGCGCAGGGGGTGGGGGGGTGCAAATCATGGACCTCGAACCTTCGAATGCACGACTCGTGCGTGGGCGCGACCTGCGTACACGAATGCCGCTCCGGTTTGGACCGTGAGAGACAAGTTGACTTTTTGCCACTTCCCTAAGTCAATGTTTTTTTGTTTTGTAAAGAATAAGGAAAGCAATTAATTGTTTGGATTCTGATTTCTTACTTGATCACTAAGAATACAGAATCGGTTTTTAATTAGGAATGAATCTCTTTAAACGGAAGATTATTCCCTAATTAATTTACTTTCCTTATCAGACTAAAAACGTGCTAATCACGAAATTTCCAACTAAACCCTAGTTTCGGTTGCCTATAAAACCTAAGCTTCTTTTCACAGAAAATCACTCCGAAATTAATAGCAGCCGCAGCAGCTTCTTTTCTTCTCCGTTTTCTGATTTTCTTGGTAAGTTTGAACTCGGTTTGAGTTCGCTGAGGGTGGTTTGTGCTACGCACTTCCACTGGTTAATCCGTTGTATCCTGGGAGACGATCGCTACACACATACGGTGTGGAATACGGTGAAATTGTCTTAAGGATACCTTGTGAAACACGGGCCTCGGATTTCTAACGTGATTTCTGTGTTGTTCATCTTCTGTTTACTGCAGGTTCATTACCAGATTGTGTTTTCGGAATACAAAACTACAACCTTAAGACGATCTCTCTACTTTATTCTTTTCTTCTAAAACGGTTTTTATTTTAAAACCTTCTGGTTTCTGAACCTTGTTTCAGATTGTGTGAACTGCGGAAATCAGCTTATATTACTGGTTTTTCGTTTGAAAATCGGGTCTATATTCAGACACTGGTTTAGAAATCAATTCTGATTTCGCTTGGACAATCGGGTCTATACTTTTAGACACTGGTTGTGATTTCTTTTGTGAAATCTGGAATCGTTTGATTCACTGTGATTTCTTTTGTGAAATCTTGAATCGTGTTGATTCATTGTGATTTGAATCTGTTTTCATTCACTGCAATATCTTCTGTTATTATTTTCGTCGCCCTAAAACAATTCTGTTTTTGTTTCAGATATTATGGCGAATACCTCTAATGTGAACTCGAGCGTTCCACTAGAGACTCCGAATGCGAATCCAACTATGGAATCAATTGCTTCGGCTGTGAACACTGTGCTTTTGGGCGAAGTGCCTGTAGCGTTGCCTACTGTGGCCACAACGACTCCGGCCATCAACTCTTTTGTGAGAAGCATGCCTGATCCAGTGATGAGCCAGTATATGAGTCAAGGGAACGTTGCTATGGCAAATCCCTACATGAATTCGGTACCATTACCGATGAATCATATGGAGAAACCTGATAAGTTCAGTTGACCGAATTTTAAGCGTTGGCAGCAAAAGATGCTGTTTTATTTGACCACACTGAACCTTGGCAGGTTCTTGACTGAAGATGCTCCTAAACCTAATGTTGGTGAAGAGCGAGATGTTCAGGTATGGAATGCTATTGATGCATGAAACCATTCGGACTTTCTGTGCCGCAATTACATACTGAACGGGCTGTCAGATTCGCTATATAGCGTTTATTCTTCAAAGAAAACAGCCAAAGAACTGTGGGAGTCATTAGACCGGAAATACAAAACTGAGGACGCAGGATCCAAGAAGTTTGTTGTGGGCCGATTTCTTGATTACAAGATGGGGGACTCCAAGACAGTTATGAGTCAAGTTCAAGAACTTCAAGTGATTCTACATGAGATACACGCTGAAGGGATGGTCCTGAGTGAAACCTTCCAAGTGGCTGCAATCATTGAGAAGCTTCCTCCTTCATGGAAGGATTTCAAGAACTATCTCAAACACAAGCGAATGGAGATGAAGATCGAGGATCTCATTCTCAAGCTTCGTATTGAAGAAGATCACAGGAAGTATGACAAGAAAGATGTCAGTGTGCCTGAAGCAAAGATCAATGTAGTTGAGCATGGGCAGAGTTCTAAACCTAAGAAGAACAAGCCTGGGAAAGGATCCAAATTGGGTCCAAAGGGAGGAGTCTCTAAGAAGCCAAAATTCCAAGGGAAGTGCTTCAACTGTGACAAGCTGGGTCACAAATCTTCTGAGTGCAGGTTGCCAAAGAAGAAGAAGAATCACGAGGCAAACGTGGTTGCTGGGATCTCAAAAGAAGTATCTGAGATCAATCTCTCTGCAGTTGTGACAGAAGCAAACCTGGTTGGGTCAAATCCAAGGGAGTGGTGGTTGGATACTGGAGCCACTCGGCATATATGCTCTGACAGGGAGATGTTCAATTCGTTTGAAGAAGAGGCGAATGGGGAGAAGTTGTATATGGGCAACTCAGCCACATCTGACGTTAAGGGACGTGGTCAAGTCGTTCTCAAGATGACCTCTGGTATAACCCTGAGCTTGAACAACGTGCTGTATGTACCTGAAATTCGCAAGAACTTGGTGTCCGGTTCGTTGCTAAACCAGCATGGGTTCAAGATGGTGTTTGAATCAAACAAAGTAGTTTTAACTAAGCAGGGTACTTATGTGGGTAGGGGATATGTAACTGAAGGGCTTTTTAAGCTTAATGTATCTGTTGTTAAAAGAACTATCAATAAAGATAATGCTTCAGTTTATTTGCTTGAGTCTTCCAATTTATGGCATGGTAGACTAGGACACGTTAATTATGATACTTTGCGTAGATTAATTAACTTGAATCATATTCCCACATTTAATATTGATCCCAAACATAAGTGTGAAGTTTGCGTTGAAGCAAAACTAACAAGGTCATCATTTCAAACTATTGAAAGAAAATCTGAATCTCTTGATTTAATTCACACGGACATATGTGACTTAAAGTTTGTACAAACAAGAGGTGGCAACAAATATTTCATCACGTTTATAGATGACAGCATTAAATACTGTTATGTATATTTGTTGAAAAACAAAGATGAAGCCATAGAGAAGTTTAGTCTCTATAAAACTGAAGTTGAGAATCAACTCAACAAGAAAATCAAGGTACTGAGAAGTGACCGAGGTGGTGAGTATGTAGCACCGTTTGGTGAATTCTGTGCACAACACGGAATCATACACCAAACCACTGCACCATATTCCCCTCAGCAAAACGGTATTGTAGAACGAAAAAATCGTACCTTGAAGGAGATGATGAATGCAATGCTGATAAGTTCTGGATTGCCTCAGAACATGTGGGGTGATGCTATATTGTCTAGCAATTACCTTTTAAACAAGGTACCCCGAAAGAAAGAAGACAAGACCCCATATGAACTATGGAAAGGAAGAAAGCCTTCCTATAAATTCTTACGAATGTGGGGGTGTCTTGCCAAAGTGGCCGTACCTATACCTAAAAAGGTGAAAATAGGTCCAAAAACTGTTGACTGCATTTTCATTGGATATGCACAAAACAGTAGTGCTCATCGATTCTTGGTCTATAAATCTGACATACCAGATATACACAAAAATACGATAATGGAATCTAGAAATGCAACGTTCTTTGAACATGTATTTCCATGTAAATCCTATGATGAAGCAAGTTCGTCAAAACGAACACATGCTGATAGTTGTGAGGACCAAGAACAAGAAAAAGAAGTAGAGGATGAACCTAGACGTAGCAAAAGAGCAAGGACGGAAACGTCTTTTGGTCCAGATTTTATGACCTATTTGCTAGAAGGTGAACCTCGAACTTTCAAAGAAGCAGTAAGCTCTTCAGAAGGACTCTTATGGAAAGAGGCTATTAAGAGCGAAATTGATTCCATTCTTCAAAATCATACTTGGGAATTAGTGGATCTTCCTCCGGGATGTAAACCGCTAGGATCCAAATGGATTTTCAAAAGAAAGATGAAAGCAGATGGAACAATTGATAAGTATAAGGCTAGACTTGTAATTAAAGGTTACAATCAACGAGAAGGCCTAGATTACTTTGATACATATTCTCCTGTGACGAGAATAACCTCCATTAGGATGATACTTGCAATCGCAGCTTTGCGAAACCTTGAAGTACATCAAATGGATGTGAAAACGGCTTTCTTAAATGGAGATTTAGATGAAGAAATTTACATGGAACAACCTGAGGGTTTTTCTGCTCCAGGACAAGGAAAGAAAGTCTGTAAATTGGTGAAGTCTTTATATGGTTTAAAGCAAGCATCAAAACAATGGCATGAGAAATTTGACAATGCTATAATGTCAAATGGATTTAAAATCAACGAATGTGACAAATGTGTTTATGTCAAGGACACAGAAAATGGCTATGTCATTGTGTGCCTTTACGTTGATGACATGCTCATTGTAGGTAGTGATGATAAAATGATCAAATCTACCAAGGATATGTTGAAATCAAGATTTGATATGAAAGATATGGGACCAGCTGATGTAATGTTGGGAATGAAAATTTCAAGGACATCGAATGGACTCATACTAAGTCAATCACACTATATTGACATGATTCTTGAGAAATTCAACAAGAATGATTCTGGAATTTCCAGAACACCAGTAGATACAAATCTACACCTATCCAAGAATAAGGGTGAGAGCGTCTCTCAACTAGAATATTCTCGAGTGATAGGAAGTCTGATGTACTTAACAAGTTGTACAAGGCCAGACATAGCTAATGCAGTCAGTAAATTAAGTAGATACACGAGTAATCCAGGAACCGATCACTGGAAAGGAATAGTAAGAGTATTGAAATACCTACGATTCACTCGTAATCATGGACTGCATTATACCAGATATCCTGCTGTCCTAGAAGGATACACTGATGCTAACTGGATATCTGATATGAAGGATTCAAAATCCACTAGTGGGTATGTGTTCACACTAGGAGGTGCGGCAGTTTCCTGGAAATCCTCCAAACAAACATGTATAGCCAGATCCACCATGGAATCTGAGTTTATAGCATTAGATAAATGTGGTGAGGAGGCTGAATGGCTACGCCAATTCTTAGAGGATATTCCAAGATGGCCGAAGCCTGTGCCAGCGATTTGCATCCACTGTGATAGTCAATCAGCAATTGGAAGAGCACAGAGCAACATGTATAATGGGAAGTCTAGACATATACGTCGAAGACATAATACCATTAGACAACTAATCTCAACTGGGGTTATCACTATTGACTATGTAAGGTCAAAAGATAACATTGCGGATCCGCTAACCAAAGGGTTAAACAGAGAATTAGTTGAGACATCATCGAGGGGAATGGGACTAAAGCCCATGAGATAAAAAGTCAATACAATGGACACCCAACCTAGTTGACTGGAGATCCCAAGATCTAGGTTCAATGGGACAACCAAATTGTAAGACTTAGTTGGATCACTGTGGGGGTTACCCTCAAGTCCATTCCTATAATGAAACAGTGATGCCCATAGGGAAAAGGTTAAACCATGTTTTTAATGATTCTTATGCGTCGAAATTCCAAGCTATGGAAATTCGAGCAGAGTAATGCGGGTTACTCTTAATCTAAGAAATCACCTATGTGAGAGAGAAGTGGGGCCGCTTTTAAAAGAGAATAATGAAGGGCTATATTCTCCAGTGACTCTCACAGAACCAGGCGCATGTTCATGGCCAAAACGAACATAACAATGAGAACCAAATCGGGTCTGGAAGATGCCTGTGTGAGGTATGTTATCGTTTACATAAACGGCAGAGCAGTTCAAGGATATCACATCTACTGATCAACCAGTAAAGTAAGCATATCTTTACAAGGGAAGGTTCAAAGGGTAACACCTACCTATCCTATGCAGGTTTCGACCGTTTGAACTTACCAAACTTCATCTCTTGTCTCCTAGGTCAATTTCATTCATGTGGGGGATTGTTGGAAAATTTTGTGAATTTTGTGATAAACTCATATTTTGAGAGCTTTATTTGGGTATGATTAATTCCATGAAAATGGGAGATAAACGCATATTCGAATTCTCCTCCGTGAGAGCTTCGAAATGGTATACTCAAAATCACAAAATGATTAATGGGTGAATGAGAAATTGAGTCTCAAAGTGAACCCATTGTGTAGGGAATAAAGTGAATCCCACATTGCTTAGGGAAATCATTTATATGTAGTATATAAGTGAATGGGTGATATAAGCTTTCAACATGTGTGGCATAGAGGCTCTCTCTCTCGCGCGCGCAGGAGGGGGGGGGGTGCAAATCATGGACCTCGAACCTTCGAATGCACGACTCGTGCGTGGGCGCGACCTGCGTACACGAATGCCGCTCCGGTTTGGACCGTGAGAGACAAGTTGACTTTTTGCCACTTCCCTAAGTCAACGTTTTTTTGTTTTGTAAAGAATAAGGAAAGCAATTAATTGTTTGGATTCTGATTTCTTACTTGATCACTAAGAATACAGAATCGGTTTTTAATTAGGAATGAATCTCTTTAAACGGAAGATTATTCCCTAATTAATTTACTTTCCTTATTAGACTAAAAACGTGCTAATCACGAAATTTCCAACTAAACCCTAGTTTCGGTTGCCTATAAAACCTAAGCTTCTTTTCACAGAAAATCACTCCGAAATTAATAGCAGCCGCAGCAGCTTCTTTTCTTCTCTGTTTTCTGATTTTCTTGGTAAGTTTGAACTCGGTTTGAGTTCGCTGAGGGTGGTTTGTGCTACGCACTTCCACTGGTTAATCCGTTGTATCCTGGGAGACGATCGCTACACACATACGGTGTGGAATACGGCGAAATCGTCTTAAGGATACCGTGTGAAACACGGGCCTCGGATTTCTAACGTGATTTCTGTGTTGTTCATCTTCTGTTTACTGCAGGTTCATTACCAGATTGTGTTTTCGGAATACAAAACTACAATAGTAAAGTGTGTATTGAGATATGGTTTCAAAGCAGCAGCCATGGATGCTTGTATGGCTTGCAATATCGATTTTTATTGTTTCATTAGAAAGTAGGTGGAGTGAGGGTTGTCTGGAACAAGAGAGATTTGCTCTCTTGCAACTTAAACCTTTCTTCAATACTCGTCACTATCTTGATGATTGGGTTGAGGGAGATCACAACAACTCAGATTGTTGTCAATGGAATGGGGTTGGGTGCAATGATGGTAACACCAGCAGAGTCATTGCACTCGATCTTTCTTACTCAAGGGATTCGGAAATGGGAGAATGGTATCTAAATGCTTCTTTGTTTTCTCCCTTCCAACAACTACAGGAGCTTTACTTAAGTGGCAATCAAATAGCTGGTTGTGTTGAGAATGAAGGTCGCTTGCCTTAATTTGCCTTTCATCCTTGTCTAATTCTTAATTTTAAATATTAATTAATGAATAATTTGTTACACTATCCTACGCACTTGTGACTTGTCTATATATTTTAAACAATTTCCTTGCATGTTTTGATCAAATATTACTCTTATGTAGTCTTTGGAGTTCATCAAACACCAACACTACTCTCTTCAAGAAAGTATATAGAATAATATAATTAGTTTGATACTTTGATTTACTAATTAATTGATATGCCTAATGAAACTGTTTCTTCTCATTTTACAGGTTTTAATAAGTTGTCAACATTGAGCAACTTGGAGGCACTCTATTTAGATGGAAATAGCTTCAACAATAGCATCTTATCATCTTTAAGTACCCTTTCGTCATTAAATTTGTTATCATTATATGATAACAAATTGAAAGGAATAGCTGATCTTCAAGGTGAGATTTAATTTTATCTTTTTATTCTCTATCTCTATAAGAAAACAATAAAGCTATAGGTTGAAAAAACTTAACATTATCTCTAAGTACTACTCTTTTATAGTTATTATATCTATCTATTTCCATGCGATAACGAATTAAAAGGAATAGTTGATTTAAGGTGATTTTCATTTTTACATTCTCTCTCAAACTCAAAACAACAGGGCTCCAAGTTGAATGAACCGGATCTTATCTAAAAGCTTATATTAGCTAAAGGTTTGGAAATGGATTCTTTGAGCAACTCAATTTACAGTTTTCAAATTGTTGGTAGAGACAAAAACAAGAACATATATTATTTCATGTGATGCTTCTTGCTGACTTTCTTTCCACCCCTTTTTAGAATTAGCTAGACTCTCGTAACAATTTGTTGTTTTTGGAATCAAGCAGAAATGATATTAATGATATTTCAAAAAAAAAAAAAAAAAAAAAAAAAAAAAAAAGATTAATGATTTTTTTTTTTTCCCAAAGATATTAATGAAATCAAAATTTGATAATTTTCAGTGTTCATTCATTCATTCCATCACTAAATGACCTATTAAAACGTTTTAAAAATTAAACTAATATCATATAGTTGGGAAAATATAACTTTTAACTTGTTATCATCCAAAAACAGAATCAAGGGATCGTATTTTGTTCATTAATTTTAGCAGTTTTTTTTAAGGAATGTTGAGAATGATATAAGTAGTTTAATTTTCAAATTAGCTGAGATTGTTTATGAAATAACTTATTCTCATGTTACAGGTTGGAGGTTGAGTAACTTGGAATATTTGGATTTAAGCGGTAACATCTTTAACAATAACATCTTATCATCTCTAAGTGCACTTTCATCGTTAAAAACGTTATATCTTAGAGATGTTGGGTTAGAAGGATCCATTGATTTATCAGGTGATTAAATTCTTTATTACTCTGCTTTCTCTTCCTGCATAACAACCAACTTTGATTTATGTTGTTTTTATAATGGATGGAAAAATTTCTCTGCTTCGTTTTCTTTTCTTTTCTTTATTTATTTTGTGAAATTTAATTAACTCTGTTTAATAATTAAACTAATTTCATATAACTTTTTCACCTCTCTCCTCTCTCACTCGACCATCATCTTTCACCTACACACCACACCAGACACTCTCTCTCTCGCACAACATCTCCAATCAACACAAGATTTTCCTTGTCCAATTTATATAAGCCGTCAATATAAAATTTTAAAAATAAAAATAAAACTTTTTTTTTCCTTTTTTCAACTGTGCATCTTCTTCTTCTTCTTCTTCAATTTTCATCCCAACCTTTTTTTTTCTTTCCCAATCACCATCATCAATTTAAAGAACACAAATTTAAAACGCATCAATTTAAAGAACAAAAACAATAAATAAAATTTCTTGCCTAAATATAACCTAAATAAATAAATAAATAAATCCATTATTCTGGAATTCTCAAACAAAAACTCAAATTCTCAAAGAACATTTTTTTCTGGATTATGCTTATTCTGGATTACAGTTTTTTTCTTCATCACCCTCCTCATGGAAACCAAAGAACATAAGAGATAAATTAAAAATTAAAAAAATCAAAACATGAAAAAAAAAAAAAACAAACAAACGATTTGGTCATATCCTAGGATCTCACCGGATCCATCTCTGGATGGTTCTCCATGAGAGGAACCCGAACCACGGCAGCCCGGTTTGCCGCGACAGGGGGAACTCGACTAACCACGACGGCTAAGTTTGCTGCGAACTAGGCGAACCTCGGCGGCCAAGATGGTGGTGTCTGGTGTGTAGATCGAGTGAGAGAGATAGAGAGAGAAAAAAAAAATGACAGGAGAGAGATGGTTTCTGGTGTGATCAGTGATGTACTGATGAAGATCGAGTGAGAGGAGAGAGAAAAATGAAAGTAGAGATAATTTTTTTAATTTTTTAAATGGGAAAATATATTATTTTATTAAAATATCTCTTTCTGAATTTACCAATCTACCCTTAAACATAAGGGTCAAACCATCTATTTTAACAGCTGGATAACGGTAGGGGAAAATGGCTAATTTTTTTTTATTTTTTTATTTTTTTATTTTTTTATTTTTTTTTTGAAGGGAAACAAACTTACAAACAACCACGGCACTCAGCCGTAACTAAGGAACGAATACAATGAGGAAAGTCCTCCAGCCAAAACATGTCCTCAACACAGGAGAGACCGTTTTTAGCCAAACCATGAGCTACTCTATTAGCTGTTCTAGGGACAAAGGAAATAGAATTACAATGCAACTGAGAAAGAAGAACATGAATATCAGAAATATAATTACCAACTTCAGAACAAAAGGACAGCTGAGAGTTAATCCATCCTACGACAACCTCTGCGTCTGAGTCGAGTTTACAAGGATACAGACCAGAATCCTTTGCCAACTGAAGACCACGAAGAATGGCACCTACTTCCGCCACTTGAGGAGAAAAGGTTGCAACGATTCGTTGCGAATTGGCAGCCATTACCAACCCCTTATCATTACGGATCACAATTCCAAAACCCACCAATCGTTCCGTAGCATTAATAGCCGCATCACAGTTAATTTTGTACCAATCCGGTTCAGGAGGAATCCAAATAGGATTTCTGAAATGAATACCCCCTGGTAACCGAGCATGGACATCAGAAATTGCATCCTGAAAATCACCAATATAAATCCTAGCCCATTCTAACACTGATGCATCCTTAACAATAGGAGAATGATGAACAAAAGCATTGCGAATAAACCAAATTCTCCACAAACAAACGCACAACAACCCCATATCAGCCATACTCAGACGAGAGAAGCAATCCAGGATAAATTCAAAAAAATGACCACAGCCCTTATGATTATCCTGCAGCCTAGAGAACCACTCCAAACGCAACAGCTTCAAATTTTTACAACCCCAAAGGCTATGAATAATAGTTTCAGCACCACAAAAACAAATGGGACACAGATTATTAACAGGAATTTTACGACGCGCCAACATATCATTAGTTGGAAGCATAGCATTACAAGCTTTCCAAACAAAAAACTTAATTTTAGTACGTAATTTCAATTTCCACAGTGTTTTCCACCAAGAAAAGGAAGACAGAGATAAAGAACTTGTGTTAGAAGAACCAACCTCAGAAATGATAGCACAACCAAGCTGATAACCGCTCTTTACCGTGTAAGAACCTTTTGGATCGTAATGCCATTGCAGCGAATCAGAAGCTTGAACACTGCCTAATGAAATACTCAAGATAGCAGAGCAATCATCATCACAAAAAACTGAATTTAAAAGCTCCACATTCCACTGACCTGAAGGTGAAAAAATCTGGCTGACAGTAGCATTTTCACCCATTATAGAGCAAGACATAGGCCTAAAGGTGGAGGGCCTCGGGATCCAACGATCCTTGTAAATTCGAATACTCTTGCCGTCACCAACTTTCCACCTAGAATCAGTAGTAATAATATCCCTCCCCCACAATAAACTCTTCCATAAGAAGGAAGCTGAGGACATCGCTGTAGCATCCAAAAGATCACAGTCAGGGAAATAACAATTCTTGAGAACTTTAGCAGCCAAGGAATTCTTATTTAACATAATTCTCCAACACTGAGAAGCAAGTAGAGATTGATTAAAAACTTCTAAATTCCTAAACCCCAAACTACCTCTATCTTTGGAATCACATAACTTAGTCCAAGAACACCAATGTATTTTTCTAACAGTTCCTGTACTTCCCCACCAAAAACGGGCACAAAGCCTATAAACTTCCTTAATAATACATTTAGGAAGCTGAAAAAGATTCATAGAATAACTAGGAATAGCTTGTAAAACTGCTTTTATTAAAATATCTTTACCACCTGTAGACAAAAATTTGTCACGCCACCCCTTTACTTTGTCCCAAATCCTAGAAATAATACCAGCAAAAATTTCCTTCTTACGCCTACCAGAAAAACACGGCAAACCTAAGTAACGCTCATGACAATCAACAACTTGAATACCCAAAAAAGAAGCAAGCTGAGCACTGTCCTGAGAATCAACAGAGGGGCTCACACACAGAGAAGACTTACCACAATTAATAGTCTGCCCTAAAGCCTTGGCGTAGCAGTCCGGAACTATCTTCAAACAAAGGCAATTGGAAACCGAAGCTCTGCCAAAAATCATACAGTCATCAGCAAAAAGAAGATGCGAAACAGTAGGACCAACACGGCTGCACTTAAAACCTATAAACCCTCCAGCATCTACCGCCCGATTCATCATGCAAGAGAAACCCTCACCACATAAAAGAAATAAATAAGGAGAAATCGGGTCGCCTTGCCGAAGACCCCTGGAAGGCAGAATATGACCAGAAATTTCCCCATTGAGCACAAAAGAATAAGACACCGAAGAGAGACATCTAAGAATAAGATTAGTCCATTTTTCAGAAAACCCCAACCTTCTCATCATAGACTCAATGAACACCCACTCTACACGATCAAAAGCCTTCGACATATCCAGTTTGACCGCCATTGAACCATGCTTACGTTTTCTTCTTTTAATACGATGTAAGCATTCAAAACTTATCAAAATGTTATCAGAAATAATTCATCTAGGAATGAAGGCACTTTGCTCCTCAAAAATCACCTCATCCAAAACTAAACGAAACCTATTAGCTATCGCCTTAGCTATAATTTTATATAAAACATTACACAAACTAATGGGCCTAAAATCAGACATCCTAACCGAAGAATTCTGTTTAGGGATAAGCGTAATAATGGTATCATTCATACTAGCCATTGATGCCCCATTGTTAAGACACTTCAAACAGGCTTTAACAACACCAGGACCCACTGTATTCCAAAATCTATGATAAAATAGAGCAGGAAAGCCATCCATACCTGGAGCCTTTGTAGCACCAATCTCGAAAACAGCCTTACGAATGTCCTCAGCCGAGAAAGCAGAATCCAGAAATGCACTCTTAGAACTAGAGAGCTTCGGTTGAACACTGTCCAAAACCAACCCTATATCAACAGGAGAGGGATTACTGGATTTAAACAAGTCCCGAAAATAATCTCCAATAATATTCTCCATATCTCCTCTAGAAGTGTACCACCTATCATCCAAACCCCAAAGACCTTGAATCCTATTATGAGCCTTTCGGACCGTTGCCTTCATGTGAAAAAATCGCGTATTGCGATCTCCACTCTTCAACCACTCTATTCTCGATCTTTGCCTCCAATACCGCTCCTCAACTTCTAATTCCTTATCTAACTGAGCTTCAATCAGCTGGATAGTTTTCCAAGACCCGGCAGCAATGCTATTATAGGCATTTTTTAACTCCATTTTCTTGTTTAAAATACTCTCCTTAAGCCTGCGCCTATTCTAAATATTCCAAGCCTCCAAACGACTGCCACAAACCTTAAGATTACTCAAAACCTCTTCAACTGCAGACAATCTTCTGTTGTCAACCCAGACTGTCGATACCAGCTCACCACATTCGGAATTGTCAATCCAATACTCTTCAAAAAAGAAACGCTTCCTCCGCCTCGCATTACCCTCATCCACAACTGAGTCCTGTAAATCCAGCAGAAGGGGGCGATGATCCAAACGCCAAAAATCGAGATGAAAAACTACTGCATTCGGAAATAATCTTTTCCAATCCAAACTACCAGTACACCGATCCAGCCTCTCAAAAATCAGAGCAACTCCTTCTCTCTTATTACTCCAAGTAAATTGAGAGCCTAAAAATCCTAAATCCTCAAGGCCACTATCATCCAATGCTTCACGAAAAGCTGCTAACCTTGACAAGTCTTTCGGTAATCCCCCCGATTTCTCCGAACCACACAAGACTTCATTAAAATCGCCAACACAAGCCCACGGTAATGTTGACAAACCAGACAACCTTCGAAGCAAGTTCCACGAATGGAATCGTTGGTTCCCATCTGGGTGCCTATAAAAACCTGTAAGACGCCATCATTTGCTGCCAACCGAATCAATACTCACATCTATATGAGCCAAAGAGAAACTCAATAGACCAACCTGAACATAGGCATTCCAGAATAAGCATAAACCCCCTGAATTACCAATACCACTACAATTCACCACCAATTTACCTGAAAAACCCAACTTAATTCTCAGACATTCCATCCTAATGTGATCCGCCTTAGTTTCCATCAAGAACATCAAGTCAGGCTTCACCACCTGCTTCTGAGACAACAGAGAATTGAATGCTAGGGAGCTCCCCAAACCCCGAGCATTCCACGACATTATCTTCATTGTGACCGGCAGGCCGTCGAGAGACAGCCGGCCGATACAACATCATCCAAAGCCACCCCATCTGTTGACAAACCCAACTTGCAGGTAACCTCAGCAGAAGAGAAAGACTTGCGAATCACCTCCTCAACAACACGAACTCCTTCAATCTTCCTAGATTTATTGCTCTCGTCTGAATGAAAGGTCTCCATCTTCTCAAATTTCCTTTTTTCTCCCAGAACACCAACACTGTTATCACCAGACAACAAATTCCCAATACTCGAAGACCAACCTCTTCTCCCTTCAGAGATACCTCTTCTAATTCTAAGTTTAATTGGATCCGGATCCTTCACTAAGTGACCCACAGACTTCAAATTGGGCATCAACCCATCCACTTGAACTTCAGGCCCAAAACAAGAAGAGGCCACCGAAGACTCAGAATTAATAGGGACCTCATCATTATGGGCTTTGCCCTCAACATCATCATGGGCTTGAAAAACAAAACCTAAATCAAGCCCAATAACAGGAGATATTTCTAACTGACCCGGTAGTTGATCCGATTGCTCACTCAACCTTTCCACCGCCTTTTGTAGCTGCAAACCCTCAGTCAAATCACACTCCCCCACATGGCTTAGCTCACCCAAAACCTCCACCGCTTCCTTTGCATTAATAACCCCTCATTCTGTCACATTGCTCATTAAGACTTCGGTATCAACACCCTGCTTTTCAGAAACACAAACGGCACACACCCCTCATTCACCTGACTCCATCAAATCACCCTCCTTTGCATCTGAGTAGGAGATCCAATTGAAACCTCCAGTGGCATTATTGGAGCAGACATGATCCTATCATCACCCATCTTTTCCACTGGAATCTTCAACTGTTCTTTGCCTTTATCGAATCTGCTAAAACCTCCCTCAACTGGTGGTGAAAACGAAGAACTCCTTTGATCGTGGAAAAAAGAAAACTTTTTTGAAGTTGAAGCTTTAAGCCAAATACCAAACGGAAAATTAAGCTTTCCATCAACCACAGGAACTAGATCAGTATCAGTACATTCAGAAGTCATATGGTTAATCATACCGCATTTAAAGCAATGATTAGAGAGCCTTTCATATTTGAGAATCATAGTAGAGATCACCCCATCTCCTAATATATCCACTCTCAAACATCGAATCAAAGAAATTTCAATATTCACTCTAACCCTAACCCTCATGAATTTTCCAACACAATCACCTGAAGCCCCACCATCAATGTCCAGGACTTCTCCTATCAGACCACCCAAGAAACGTCCTATTTCCCTCGTCATACACAAAAGAGGCACTTGGTGTATCTGCACCCAAAAATCAGCCTTGCTGAAACGTAAAGAGTCAATTGTACCCTTTCCTACTGGTCTTTCCATGGCTAAAAGGGCATTATCGAAACTCCACGGACTGCCTGATAAAACTCTCTCCAGATCATACGCGTCACGAAAATGAAAGGAAAAAATATTACCAGTAACAGATTCTATATCCATACCCTTCCGAACCTGCCAAATTCGTCCAATAACACGCATAAATGCTTCCCTATTAACTCTTTTACTAGATAAGATTTTTCCCACAACACATAAAGATAATCTATTTTTAGCCTCTATCCTAAGATTTTCATTAAGAAGCTGGATAAGGACATCATGTCTATTAATAGACAAGGAAGCACACAGAGATGATATATCATTCAAATCCATAACAAGAAATAAATACCTTCAGCAATGAAATAACGAAAGTACCTCAGAAACTGCCACACTACCCTTACTCAACTTTTCAGAGAAAAATAGAGAAGAGACTTTTTTTATGGATATTCAATCGGAAAATGGCTAATTCTCTTTCTCTTTCTGTATAGCAACCAATTTTGATTTATGTTGTTTTTAATAATTGGATGGAAAAATTTCTCTGTTTCATTTTCTTTTATTTTATTTATTTATTTTGTGAAATTTCATTAACTTTGTTTAATTTTGATCAGAAATATTTGATTCCTTGAGCAAATTAGAGGAGTTGCACCTGAGCAACAATCATATAAACAAATTAGTGGTCACAAAAGTTATCAATTAAAACAAAATTTGATTACTTCAAAAATGGTGGTTTTGTCTATCCAATTAGTTTATAAATCACAAATGTTTTCATTAGCCTAAATATATATAATCTTATATTATTAAATGTGAAAAACATTAAAAAAAAATGTTGGTTTTCTCAATAATCATTTTCTATAGCTAGCACATTGAAGATAATTTTGTTTATATCTTTCCATTTACAGATAATAGCAGTGTAGGTCTGAGGAACTTGCAATACATTAGTCTATTGAATGTTAGCATTCATGATGGAAGCACCCTATTACAGTCATTAGGGTCGTTGCCATATTTGAAGAGACTTGACCTTAGCTATAATAATTTTAGTGGAAATATAATGAGTACTCGAAGTAAGTATGCTAGCTTGTGTCAATTTCCATTATTTTTTCTCATAATCTGTCATATATAAATTCATTTAAGTAAAGTTAATGCTCTATTTCAATAACAGAGTTGCATAATTTTACCAACCTGGAAGAGTTGACCATGCAAGGTGCTTCTCTCCATACAAGTCTTCTTCAAAGCATTGCAGCTTTCACTTCCCTTGAAACATTGGACATGAGCTACTGTCAACTCAACGGCATTATAGACACAAAAGGTAAATATAGTCGTTTGTGAATGTTTTAATATTATACCCATTTATTTCGAATTAGATTTCTTTTACCAAGAGGTCCAAGACCCAAGTCCCAACACATATATTTGCAATTTTTTTTTTCTATTAACCAGATATATTAATGTTATTTTCCCTCTTTTTATTAATAAATTTATCTTAATTAGCTAGTGTCTTATGGTTTTTATAGTTTTATTTAGTAAAAATAAAAAAATCTTATAATAATTTTATAATAAAAATAAAGAGACTAATCTACATGTTCAATTGAAAATTTCAAGTTACATTTGACTTTATATATCTCAGTCTCATACACTATCATTTTTATTGGTTTAATTTGCAGCCTACATGTTATATATATAGTCCATGTAGTTTGTATTAATCCGCGTTTAGTCCACGGTTTTTGGGTATTATAATTTTTAGTCCATCATTTCTCTGACAATATGTATTGTAATCCCTACCGTTCAATTATGTTAAGGTTCCGTCAAGTCAACGGGGGTCATTGAGGTTATAAAGGTAAATTAACATTAGATGTTCTAGAATCTTATCTAACCAAAGGCTATAATAGTAAGTTATAAATTAATTTAAAAAAACAAATAAATATTATTAAATTAAATAATAATTATATTTTTTTTTCATCTCTCTCCTCAAAACGACAACGTTTACATCAGTTTTTTTTTTCCTCTCATCTTCGTCTGATTCCTGATTCCACTCTCTCTCTCTCTCCCGTATATTAGGTTTTTTTTGTTTTTTTTGTTTTTTTTTTCATCTTCATCTGATAACCTCCACCTGTCCACCAAACCCACACCTCCAATACCGCCAAACCCACACCTCCACCACCTCCAATCCGCCGAATCGACAACCAAATCCAAAGCTCCAAATCCGCCGAATCAACCTTCAAATTCACACCTCCACCACCTCCAAACACACACCGCCACCACATCCAAACCCACACCACCACCTCCAAACCCACACAGCCACCACCACCAAATCCACACAGCCACCACATCGAAAGCCAAGGTCGATTTGGTTTCGGCTCCTCGGATTCTTGCATAGTGACCGTGTGAGTGGCATCTTGCTCGTTCCCTTTTTCCGACGAGGTTGGTTCAGGGTCGCCGGGGAAAAAGACCGAGAGAGAGAGAGAGAGAGAGATTTTAATTTTAATTTGATTATTTGATTTTTTATTTTATTTGGTGGAGATGCCAGAATTTTTTTTTTTTTTTTTTTTGATAAAAGACGGTGCTTTCAAGCTAAAAAGCAGACCATGAAAATCCGTAACTCGATTTTTTTTTTTTTTTTTTTTGAGATATCTCCCTTCTGCATATATATATATATATATTTCTTGTTCTTTCTTTTGTTTTCTTTTAATTGATGATGACGATGATGATTGAGAAGAAGATGGAAATCGAACCTATATCCCACCAAAAAAGAAATTTCGTGTTTTCTTTAAATTGATGTTAATGGTGATTGAAGAAGAAAAATTAATGATTTCATTATTTTGTTCTTAAATTATTTCTCTTAAGAAAGATGAAAATTGAGATCTGGTTTCTGTTTTTCCAGATCTTCCAAAAAAAATTCTTTAATTTCATTTAATTTCTTTTTCTGTAATATTTAAAAAAGAAAAGTTTATTGTTCAATTTTTCTTTAATGTTTTTCAGTTTTTTTAATATTTTGTTAAAAAAAAAAAAAAAACTATTACTTCAGTTTATTTCAATTTTATTTTTTAAATTCTTTTTATTTTATTTTTTATTTCTGTTTTTAATTTATTTAAAAAAAATATCTCCACCGTTTATATATATAATAAAAGGTTGTGGGTTTTATATCCCCTTCGTACTGAAATATTATAATATTTAAAATATAAAAAAAAATTACCAAGTCTTTGATCAAGGAGATCACATGAACAGGAATGAGGGACACAAAAACAACCACTAGATTCAATCACGTGGAAAATTTATCAAACTATTTTTTAGGAAGAAAAATGGAGTTAGTTACTGAGATAAAATGGGCCAATTAAAGTTGAATATAAAATAACCAATCTATTTTACATGATAGATGTTAGCAATTAACAATAATATTTGGCATTTGGGTTATGATCATCCGATTTAGCTTAAATAAATATTAACGTATATTTGGTTTTGTTTTTATAGATTTGTCTAATTTGAAGAATTTGAAACATCTGAACATGGATTATACTAATCTCGACATCAGCTTTCCACAAAACATTGGACTATTGACTTCTCTTGAGAGTTTATCCTTACGAAGTTGTAATCTGGAAGGCACATTACCTGATCAAGGTTAATAACCTCTCTCTCTCTCTCTCTCTCTCTCTCTCTCTCTCTTTGATTAAGTCATTTCAGTTATCCCATAAAAAAATTCAACCTAAACCTTTTATGAAAGGATATATTTCAGGCGGCCTTTGTGAGTTGAAGCATCTACAAGAGCTGTATCTCTCCTATAATGACATAAGGGGTAGCCCTTGGTGTTTTGGAAATTTGACATCCCTTCAAGAATTAGATCTCTATTCCAATCTATTTTCTGGAAACATCTCTCCCCTAGGAGCTCTCACATCCATCCAATATTTAGATCTCTCTTACAATCAATTTTCTGGAAACATCTCTCCCCTAGGAGCTCTCACATCCATCCAATCTTTAGATCTCTCTTACAATCAATTTTCTGGAAACATCTCTCCCCTAGGAGCTCTTAAATCCATCCAAGAATTATATCTCTCTTCCAATCAATTTTCTGGAAACATCTCTCCCCTTAGAGCTCTTACATCCATCCAACAATTACATCTCTCGTCCAATCAATTTTCTGGAAACATCTCTCCCCTTAGAGCTCTTACATCCATCCAAGGATTAAGTCTTTCGGATAATCACTTCCAAATCCCAATTTCACTTGAACCCATTTTCAATCACTCCAAACTCGAGTCTTTTGACGGTGACAACAACCAAATATACGCAGACACAACTGAGTCACATTTTTCAATCACCCCAAAATTCCAATTATATTTTCTCTCCTTATCTTGTTGTGGAAACGGTCTCACATTTCCCAAATTCCTCTTTCATCAACATGACTTGGAACAAGTTGATCTTTCTCACAATAACTTGACGGGAGAGTTTCCAAATTGGTTGTTAGATAACAACACCAAATTAGAAGAACTTGTTCTAGTCAACAATTCTCTCACAGGACCTTTACATTTGCCTACCCATTCCCACCAGAATTTAACATCATCAGATATCTCCAATAATTTTTTCCATGGAAATATTCCAATACAAGTGGGAGCATATCTGCCAATGTTGTGGTCTCTAAACATTTCCAAAAATGATTTTGCTGGTCGTATTCCCTCTTCAATCGGTGATACGAATTCACTTTGGAGTTTGGACTTATCCTACAATAATTTGTCAGGCGAAATACCAGAGCACTTGGCCAAGAGCTGCATCAATTTACGATACCTTGTGTTATCAAACAATAGCTTGGAAGGTCAGATATTCTATGCTGCAAATTTCAACTTAACAAACTTGTTGAGGCTACAGTTGGATGGAAATCACTTCATTGGAAAGATCCCAGAATGCTTGTCCAACTCCTCCGGTTTGGAGGGATTATATCTGAGTGATAATCGTCTATCTGGTAGGATTCCCAGTTGGTTGGGGAATATGTCAGAGTTGGTAGATCTTATAATGCCCAATAATCATCTACAAGGTCCAATTCCACCTGAGTTTTGTCAACTGCAAAATCTTCAAGTTCTTAACCTTGCAGAAAACAATATTTCCGGAAATTTACCATCTTGCTTCAATCCTCCACAAATCCAACAAGTTCACTTATCCAGAAATAAGTTACAGGGACAACTGAAAGATGCATTCTTCAATAGTTCTTCACTGGTGACACTTGATCTTGGCTATAATTGCTTCAATGGTAGGATCCCAAACTGGATTGGCCAACTTTCTAACTTGACCTGCCTTATATTGATTCATAATAATCTTGAAGGTGAAGTGCCGCATCTATTGTGCAATTTGGAATGGTTGCGTTTGATAGATCTTTCTCATAACAATTTCTCTGGACAAATTCCTCATTGCCTAGATATGACCGCACTCCATGGTGATTTTTCAACTGCTGCTGAGCCAATGAGAAATGAAGAAATTGTAGAGTTCGAGAGGAAAAATTCATCCATCTCCAAACTAATAAGTGTTGCTCCAATGAGAAAGGAAGAAACTGTAGAGTTCACAACGAAAAAGACATCCTACTCTTACCAAGGAAGAATTCTTACTTACATGTCTGGAGTTGATCTTTCATGCAATAAATTAACAGGTGAGATTCCTCATCAAATTGGAAATCTTACTAGGATCCATACATTGAATCTGTCCTACAACCATTTGACTGGATCGATCCCAAGGACATTTTCAAACCTTCAACAAATTGAGAGCTTGGATCTTTCCCACAACAACTTAAATGGAAAGATCCCTCCTCAAATTGTTGAGCTATATAATTTAGCTGTTTTTAGTGTGGCGTACAATAACTTGTCCGGCAAAACTCCCCAGAGGATTAATCAATTTGGTACCTTTGAAGAGAGCAGCTATCAAGGAAATCCTCTTTTATGTGGCCTTCCATTGCCGAAATGTTGTGATGCAAATTGTTCACCAGCCTTGGCGCCAAAAGCTTCAACTGATATTGAAGAAGACAGCAATTTCATGGACATGGACATCTTTTACATCACTTTTACTGTGAGTTATATAGTTATTGTCTTAGCTATTGCTATAATTTTGTACGTGAATCCTTATTGGCGACAAACATGGTTCTATCTTGTCGAAACTTGGATGACCTCATGCTACTATTTCATTATCGACCATCTCCCTAAGGGATTCCGTCATTGAACTATGCATTGTAGTGTTCTCTATGTAAGGAAATCATAAGGTAAAAGGCAATAGCCTTTTTTTTAAATAAGATGTACTAAAATTTGCAGTACAGCCCAGTAATATAGTGGAGTGCAAATTATCCATAAAAACAAGAGCATGGTCTTCTGATTTTATTATTCAAAATCTATGACGTGTGATCTTTTAATCTCATTCTAATATCTCTTATGTAGTTTACTTGCTTAATCTCATTCTGTCACTAAATGGATGGAGAATTGAAACAAGATTCAATTTAATAGCAGCCACAACTCATAATCAGCCGCACAAAAAATATAGCATCAGTTACATTGTTGGACTTTAATAGCAGAGTTTTTGTAGACTTGTTACTTGTTGGGTTTGACAGAAACATGTAAAACCCAAATGCTGGGCAGCTCTAGCAGGCACACCAGGTTGTCTCATGGAGATTTACACTTATTTTATGAGTGGCCAAATTGGCAAAATTGGTCCTGTTTGTTGTGCAACAATCACTCAAGTCAGCGAAGATTGCTGGCCTAAGATGTTCCCAATAAACCCATTGTTCCCTCCATTGCTCAAGACCGCTTGTGCTGCGCCTTCAACAAATTCACCTGTGGTGAATGCTGCAATGAGCAAGGTCTCATTTCCAGGAACTGCAGCAAAGATTAATAAAGTTAATGTTCTACACAAATTTATTACATGACATATTTGTTCTGAAATTTGTTTATTCATACATGAGTCTTAGCAAGTTACAGACATTTATCATCAATCAGCTGGAGAAGGAAACGTAGAAAATTTAAACTTGAACAGTTTCGAGGGCTACCAACCCTTTCTGATAGCACTCATAGTTGATGATACCATAATTTTTCACGTTTCTGTATAGCCTTGGCCTTTGCTCATCAATCAAATGCTCCACAGGTCCAATTTCATTGTCTGGATCTGGTTCGATAAATGAGGCTACAGATATCCTCAACTTTTCTGTGTTCGTGACTACCCGGTGCATTGGACTCTTATATATTCCATTACTCATTATCTGCAAAAGTTCACATAACATTTTTTAGAAGATTCATCATATGTTGCTATCCACTGCAAAGTGAAACAAAAGAACAACGAAAAATATGCTGTTTCAGTGTCTCGAAACATACTACATATCCCACAAACAAGCACATACATGAATATGCCAACAGTGCGAAGATATACCTGCATCTGATCGCCAAGATTGACAACAAGAGCATGAGGTATCACAGGAACTCGATACCATTTACCATCCACAACAATTTGGAGACCTTCAACTTCTTTATCTTGCAAGAGAATTGTAATTCCTGATCTATCTGTATGCGGTTTGACACCATGAACCAAATCAGGTCTTGAGCAAGGTGGATAGAAGTTAAATCTGGTTTGCATTAGAGATTGTTCTCCAAATTGATTCAAGAAACTGTTCTCTTCCAAATTCAATGACTTCGCGATTGCCTTGAACAGAACTTCAGTCACAATCTTGATCTTCATAGCATATTCATCTAAGGTCTCCTTGAAAGATAATCAAACTCACTTTTCATCAATACTTTACATTAGCTTATGAACTACTAGATTGGAAACCCCTTCCTTACACAGCTATCATCTTCGTTATTCGAAAGCTTATGGGTCTAGCAATTACTCAACAGAGTCCGCTACATATGCATTAAAATAGGCTAGTTTACAGTATAATAAAAATAGAAAATGGAAAAATACCTGAAATCTTGTGGAATTTGGGGCCAGAGATTTAACCTTCTTTTGTCTTGTGGAAACACCTTGAGAGACAAGCGATGAGACCAGTCATGAACTTGCTTGTCTGAGGCGATCCTGTCACTCCCATACCCTTCTGCTTCATTAACAGCTCGTGCATATTTCTGTTTCTCTTCTACTGGAAGTGAAAAGAACTCAATTGAAACTTCACGTATCTTGTCCAGAAGTGAATTTGAAATTCCATGACCAGTTGCCTTTAATATGATCAAATATAAGAACACATCCAAATTCAGTAATTAAATATATAAAAAAAAAGTAAGTGGGTCAGATCAAAATTCAAAACCTGGAAGCAACCACCAGCAGAGCTAAGAGATGATCTGAGCTTGGCCAGTTCCTGTTCTAAATCTTGAGAAGTCGAAGAAGAATAGTGGGAAAAGACAGTGAGATCAACAACAGGAAAAGGACCCAATGGTGGGGAAGTCTCTATGGATCCAAATTTGGAATCTTTAACGATGTATTCTGGTGGTGGCTCCTCCCCTGATCTAGACATTTGGTCGACACTTTTCTTTGACTCAAGATCAGCCATGGCAGTTTTAAAGAAAGCTGAGGACTGAAAAATTTAAGGGAGCTATTTTGGAGTATGCGTTGAATCATGAGTATTGATAGTTGATTTGAAGGATCAAACAAATGCAACCGGCTAACAAAGACATTTTTTAAATAATTGTTTTCCAGCTTGATTGCTCTTAATGACTTAATCAGACAAATGTCTCTATGGGTGTGTTTGGTACGGAGGAACAGGTCATGACAGGGAGGGGAGGGGCATGACGGGATAGTTATTCCGTATTTTATGGTTTTTTATCCCATCCAGTCCCATTTTGTCCCACATAAGGGTGGGCATGAGTTTGTTTGGGTTGGGTTTGAATATACCCAAACCAAACCATTATAAAATTGGTTTAATTTTTTACAACTCAAACCAAACCATTTATAAGGTAAAACCAAATCAAACCAAACCAAACCAAACCGATAAAAATCGGTTTGGTTTAACAGTTTAAGAAAATAATTATATTATTTTTTATTTGAATAAATTTAATAATATCAAATTATCAATATAAGTAGTTAAACCAATTATCAATAAGATAAACAATAATACTAATATATAATACTAAATTTAACTCAAGTGCAGAACGATAATCATTAAAAAAAAAAAAAAAAAAAAAACTCAAGTGTAAAATGCCTAAAACTTATAAAATTAAATTAAATCGTTTAAACTTCTAAATTAATAATATCTACCACCGTCTAAGCAACCACTTTGAAGTTTCGAAGTTTACTTCTTGTTGCATTGGGTTAGCTTTAGTTTTTATTTGTTTTCTCCTATAATTTCATTAATAATATATATATATATGTATATATGTATATATGTATATATGTAATGGTTTGGGTTGAGTTATACGGTTTGATAAAACCCAACCTCCAAACCAACCCAAACCAATTAGGTTGCTCAAAAACAATCCAATCGGTTTATTTTATTTAATAAAACCAAATCAACCCACTTAAATTGGTTTGGTTTGGTTTGGACGGGTTGATCGATTTGGAGGTTTGGGTGCCCACACCCAGGACTCCCACGTTTAAAACGCACCAAATGTAGGAAAAGATAAAATTGTTCCATTTTGATATGTCTCGTCTCATGTACCTGCAAATTGTTTGTTTATTTTATTCTATCAACCAAGTTTTCTAACTGTGTTCAAGGATATTAAACAAAAGAAAAATAAACAATCTTTGATTTTTGATGGTTTTGTTGTGTAAAAATTTGCACTTTGAGTGGAAGAACAAGCGTTGCCACGTCAGCAGTTTGACTATATAACATTATGAAATTACCATTCCATCCTCGGTTAATAGACCGTTTTCGATTTCCTATGTTTCTAACTGTAGAGAGGTCCTTTTATTAACGGAGATAAACCGAACGGTTGGTTTGGTTAAAACGTTACTGAGTTAGTGCCAGGCACGTCACGAGTCAACTCGGAGCCTGACAAGTCAAACTTTAATTCTTCCACAATTAGTTTGTTGCTTCCAGCTCTTTCAAGACTTGAAGTCTTTCTCCACCTACACCGTTTGATGTTTTCATCTGCATTTCTACAACTCAATTATGTGGACCGAGTTGACTCGTGACTCAGAGCACAAACCTTAATTCAAAATTTCTAACCTAGTGACTTTGTGTGACTCAAGCGAAAATGTCACCGTATCACTACTCTCAAAATGTGGGTCCAATTGTTTCTTTAGATGGAATTATAACCAATAAAAGGACACCACGTCACATATTAGTGGACCCCACAAACGGACAACAAGATGAAAATATTCGAGCAGATTCCAAATTTTAAGTTAAATCGGAGCCACAAACCAGAGCTTTCGTGGCCACCTCAAGTCCTCGCGAACGCTTGCCACCGGTTTCCCTCTTCTTCAACACTGACAAGTCACACGAAATGTAGAAAAGAAGAAAAAGAAACAGCACGACTCTCATTGATTCTTTCACTTAGAGAGACGAAAACGTATGGCGAAATTTACAGTGAGAGCAGAGAACTTTTGTCTTATCTCCCACAGTACGAGCTCGAAGAGCTTGATCTTTGACAACCCCATTTCGTTGAACCATCCTCGTTTTCATTTGTTACCCTCTAAGCGTTGCTTGAGTTGTCGAGTTTTATTGGGCTATGTTGTAATTAGCTAAATAACATGTATTTTGTATTTGGGGCATATTTATAATTTGGGGTTTTATTGGGCTATGTTGTAATTAGCTAAAAGTCTCACTATATAAGTAAGTTATTAGTTGAGCTTTTAGATTAAGTGTGTGTGCAATTGTGTAGAGACAACAAAAAAGCTAGAGAGAAAAACCTAGAACAAAGAGTGATTGTGAGGTTGAATGATTGAGACCTAGAGGAAGAGAGAAGACTTGTGGGTTAGAGGTAATCTCTTGTACTTGTCATTCTCATTATCTAGTGAAATCGGTGCCTCCATGGATGTAGCCAATTTTTGGTGAACCACGTAAAATTGCTTGTGTTATGTTGTGGTTTGATTGCTTTTAGTTGATTATGTTTCTTTATTGCTAGTATTACATTATTGTGCTTGTAAGTCCATTCAAACAAGGTCTTGGAAGAAGTTGATGGTAGTTTTCGATTTTGCCTACAAGGTGTTCGACGAAATTACCAAATAAACTTAAGAGAGGTGTTGTCACACCGCTTACAAGTGGTATCAGAGCTAGGCTATTTTAGGTTATTTGCAATGGCCGAGAGGGGTAGTAAATCGTCCGGAAGCTCCGGTGGGGTGAAGTTTGAAGTGAAGCCATTTGATGTATAATCAAATTTTACATTATGGCAAAGGATGAAGAATATCCTTATCCAACAAGACTTGTATTTCATGGTTGATGGGGTAGAGAAAAAGCCTAAAGATATGTCAACGGAAATGTGGAAGGTGTTGGATGAGAAGGCTATGAGTTCCATTGAGTTGCATCTTTCCGATGAAGTGATATGCAATGTTATGGAAGAGAAGAGCACTAAAGGGACTTGGGAGAAGCTTGAGAAGCTTTACATGGGTAAAACCTTGTCCAACAAATTGACTCTCAAAGACCAACTCTATGGACTAAAACTGGAGGATGGTGGAGATGTCATGTCACACTTGAATGACTTTAACCGGTGTATTAGCGACTTGATACGGGTTGATGTGAAGTACGAAGAGGATGATAAAGCTCTCTTGTTGTTGAGATCTTTACCGGATTCCTTCAAGCATTTTCGGACAACTTTGTTGTTTAGCAAGGAAACTCTCCAATGTGATGCCGTTGTTTCCGACATAATTTCTTATGTGAAATTGAACAAGGCAAGTGATGACACGTCGTTGAGGTGTATCAAAAGATTTGAATTTCACATTCAACCTCGCAAGTGCACGAGTCAAGAGACTAGTATAGCGTGCAAGCAAGGGTATCGTTCCGCAGGGAGGTGGAATCCGTCAATCGTCGCTAGCTTAGCTTATTAGGAAAATACGAATTTAGGTGTGTGTGTGTGTGTGTGTGTGTGTGTGTGCATTAAATGTAAATATTGCAATGAAAATATAATTTATGTACAAAAGTATTTACAAAGATAGAATGGATGTGAGAGATGTGGCATATAAATGGTTGCACTAAGTAAGTGACTCAACCATAGCAATCACACAATTTCATACAAACATGCATTGTCAATATTGAAAGCCGTGCTCACTTAATCTTCGCCAATATTCTCTCTCGAGTAACAAAGGCTATACCCACATGCACCAGCAACCTATCAACGGATGGTTACCTAAGCTACACACGAGTTCATTAAGAACTATGAGACACATATAGCGGCTTTACATGCAAAAGCCTCGCGTATCTCTACCTTACCCTGCATGTAGTGACCAATCTACTCATGCACATTGCGTGCTTCACCTCTCGGTCCT
The DNA here is from genome assembly GCA_954870605.1 of Acer campestre. Lineage (NCBI taxonomy): Eukaryota > Viridiplantae > Streptophyta > Magnoliopsida > Sapindales > Sapindaceae > Acer > Acer campestre. Next base: position 30,733,768 of record OX940807.1, on the reverse strand, counting down.
TCACACAACAACCAAGGTTCATTCAAGTGGTGGCTAACCACTCAAAAGCATTAAGCACTTCAAATGACCACTCAACCATCAACAAACATATTTAATAAAAGAGGCAACAATGCTAGATTTACATCAAACCCTAATGAATGGAAGTACACATCAAAGATGAGACAAAAACACAAAGAAAGAAATGCGAAATAGATAGAAAGGAGACCCCATCCGTAACCGGGAATCGAACACCGGGTTTCTCGGTTGTCAATCCGATATGTACTCACCACTATACTATTACGGCGGTCTCCAATCTCATGGATGCTCAACTCTCTCATAGAGAAAACTCTCTCCTTATCTCTCAAATCTCCCTAAGATGGATGGCTAAAAATGGGACAAGCTCACCAAACAACAATGTGCAAATAGTTGATTGTTATCATTAAGAACATTCAATTCAAGTTAAGGGTTCATTCTCTTGATTAAGGAATTCACTAAAATCAATTTATCACCCAACCCAAGCCATGAGATGAGCAATTGTGCCTTAATAAAAAGACCCATTAAGCATAAGAATATGGAACTCAAGCCTAATCTAGCATGTGAATGCATAATCAACCAAGCTTTTCCCACTCTTTGGAGCTAATACTCAAACACTCAAATCATATTAAACATGGCATTTTGGCTCACTCATCAACATACAAACAATCATGGGAAGCTAAATTACACTACTCCTAATTTAAATTACTCTACTCCTAATCTCATTCATGCATACATATCGATTTTTACCATCCATACACATGAATATCATAATAAGAGGGAAAATTATGGATTTGGCAAAGAGTAGAACAAAACCCAAAGAATTTAAGAAACATTCATACATATATTGCACAAGTGTAGGTTTACAAAATTCCCAAATTGGTGATTACATCCAAGAAAACAAGAAATACAAAAAGAAATGAGTTAAAAGGAGACAACCCTTGAAGACACTCCTCCAAGCTCTCTTTGATTTCCTAGCCCGTTTTTGGTCCAAAGACCACTCCATTCTTCTTGTAATCTACTCCTAGATGGGTGGATATAGTGTAAAAAGGGTGGTGGAGATGTATGGTGAGCTCCCATGGAGGAAAATCCTCCATGGGAGCTTGAAGCTCTCACTTATTTGGGGAAGAAGATGGAGGAGGAAGAAGAAAGGAGTGAGGTTCGTTTTTGGGGTGTGGGAGGTGTAGAAGTTGTCGTTTTAGACCCCAAATGGGGGTATTTAAAGAGTTGGGAGGTTAGGGCATGAATGGGGAGTGAAAGGACAAGATTGCCCTTCAAAATTGGCCAAAATACGCGAAACTGGTGCCCAGGGCGCTGGTGGTCAAGCGCTGGTCGTCCAGCGCACGACCAGCGGCGACTTTCTGCCATATTTGCGCTGGTGAGGGCGCTGGTGGTCCGGCGCAGCGTTTCAGTCTCGCGCACCGTTACGAAAATGGCCATAACTTTCTCTAGAAACATCGGAATTGTGATCCGTAAAAACCATTGGAAAGTAGACAGCCGGGGCTTTCCGAAAATAGGTAGCATGACACCTAGTTCGATTTGAGGTGGGAGATATGACCCCTGAAATGTAGGTGTACTGCACAAGCCCTTTTCCATTTCAGCCCTTTTAACTTCCAAAACTCATCAATTAAGCTCAAATACCTTAATTATGGCAAATAACCTACACAAAGCTCACAAAACACATTAAATACAAAAATACGCTCGAAAACGAGTACAAACGATAAGAAATGGGGACCTCAAATAGGTGTAAATATGGTCCGATCAATACCCCCAAACCTATCTTTTGCTCGTCCTCGAGCAAAACAAAAGCAAAAAACAAAAAAAAAAACAAAAATATGAAAACTAAAAACTAGGCTAATCCACTTCCGTAGGAAACACGATGACACTTAGCATATGCCACAAGCCTTTAAACCGCTAGGCGATCCCTAGAGGAGGAGTTATAGTCTCCTGAGGGTTTACAGCTACGGCACCCACAAACGTATACTCTGCAAGATAAGTTGAGATGCAATCCAAACATACCAAATAAAGACTACATGCATGCTAGTATCTCAAATATACCAATTAATAACAATGCATCACGCAATGCAAGTATGCCAATACTTAGGATGTTTTCGGTTTACAAAACAACTACACTCGAATTGCCTAAGATGAAATTCGCCTTGACTCTAATCCTCCCTGGATTTCAGTCTGATTTTTCCACTCAGAACCTAGGCGATTACTCTCTATCAAACATATGCGAATGAGTTTATGTACTAGAATCTAATATATCGCATATGAGTATTTCAATAAAAGCACATTTATAGTGATAGATCTCATGGAAGGAATTGAAATGCCATGAACGTGGAAAGAGCATGCATCGACTCATATTCCCAATATAGACTTTCTAAGAGATCAAATGGACTTTCCCTCACTTTATATTGTGGCCAAGGTGATGTGTAGTGGTGTATGGGATGGAAGATATGGTAGGAGTGGATAGGATAAATTTACTAACCATATCAAGGTGTGTATACACATTACACTTTACACAAAATTAGCTCTATTACACTTTACACTACAAGCTTCCAGGCTATAAAATTAACATTGCACATTTGTGCTACATTTGTACTCATAATAAGAGTAACTTTTCAATTGAAGAACTTGAAGGCTTAAGTGTTTATAATTCACACTTTTTTTTTTTTTTTTTTTTTTTTTTTTGTAAGCCTTTGCCTAGCACAATTTGCATACATTTGCCTAAGTACATGCTTTTAATCACAAAAATTAGAGCTTTACAATACATAACTTCTATTAAGCTATACACCTTAACATGATCAATAACTAGGGAATGGTTAGGGGTGTAGTGTTTGGCCTCAATTTGCAATGAATTTATGGATGTGGAAGTGTTTATGCTATTTTAGTAGTTACGCACACACTCAAGCCCAAAATCATTTCAAAAAGTCCATCTAACAAGGGAATACAAATCTCAACAAGTAGTCCACATTATTTTAATTCTATGGCAATCAATGCAAAATGTATGTACAATGAGATCACAATTAGGAATAACATCGAAGAGTGTTTAAAGAGTAGAAACAAAACCCACAGATTTTCTCTATTTAGGCTATGTGTCGCTCACGGGTAGTCTCCACTATTTTCTTAGGCTAAACAAGCAAAGAGTTCTATCCACCTCAACATCAAAAGATTGGCACTGTACAAGCAAATTTAAGCAATGCACGGAGCTAAAAGCATACAATGCATGTCTCTACCGGTACACAAAGAAAAGCAACTCAACATGGAGGCCAAAGATTTCAAAAACTGTCGAAATTTAAAGTCGTCCAATGTCCACTTTCTGGTGCATATCTTTAAAAGCACTAAAAATAATTTCTCAAAAATTTTACACCATAGAGTAGACATATAAATACACACTTTTCATTTAAAAAGTATTTCAAAATTCGAATGGGAAAAGTGTGAAAATGGACGATGAAAACAGTGAAAGCACAATTTCGAAAAACAGGGCATTGCCCATAACCTTTGGTTGAAGAAATACTCATAACTTTTGATCCACAACCCATAATTTTACGTTCTTTATATATTCGGAATCAGCACGAAAAATCGAAGAACGCTATGCGGGCAAAAAAATTAATTTCCTCACCAATAAGTACAGTTTTAATGAAACATTTGCCTCAAAAATATTCAAAACAGGGCAGTTTTGCAGAGGTTTGAAAATTTTCTAAAACAACACCCTAAAATTCCTAAGATCTAAGCACAACACATATCCACTCTTAGATCTAAACATAAATAAAAATCACAAAAAATTAGCAAAGCATTATACCCTTGAAGCGCTAGCCCTCGCGAGTGGTTATTTGAACCAACCAAGCATCCGCGAAGCTCTCTTGAGTTGTGTGGTCCATCCAACCTGAAATTTTCTTTCCTTGCACGAAACAACTCAACAAAAATAAGAAAAATAACACGACTCACACCCCCAAACCTAGCTTAAACATTGCTTGCGCATACAATGAAAAGCATGGTTAAAAGAGGTGTTTATTATCAACATGACGAACTACTCCGCAAAGCAATAAATCTAAGATATTTACAGAACCTAAGCTAAAACTAGAAATAGTTAACGAATAAGCCACCTCCCCGGTAGCGGCGCCAATTTGATGACACGTCGTTGAGGTGTATCAAAAGATTTGAATTTCACATTCAACCTCGCAAGTGCACGAGTCAAGAGACTAGTATAGCGTGCAAGCAAGGGTATCGTTCCGCAGGGAGGTGGAATCCGTCAATCGTCGCTAGCTTAGCTTATTAGGAAAATACGAATTTAGGTGTGTGTGTGTGCATTAAATGTAAATATTGCAATGAAAATATAATTTATGTACAAAAGTATTTACAAAGATAGAATGGATGTGAGAGATGTGGCATATAAATGGTTGCACTAAGTAAGTGACTCAACCATAGCAATCACACAATTTCATACAAACATGCATTGTCAATATTGAAAACCGTGCTCACTTAATCTTCGCCAATATTCTCTCTCGAGTAACAAAGGCTATACCCACATGCACCAGCAACCTATCAACGGATGGTTACCTAAGCTACACACGAGTTCATTAAGAACTATGAGACACATATAGCGGCTTTACATGCAAAAGCCTCGCGTATCTCTACCTTACCCTGCATGTAGTGACCAATCTACTCATGCACATTGCGTGCTTCACCTCTCGGTCCTTCACACAACAACCAAGGTTCATTCAAGTGGTGGCTAACCACTCAAAAGCATTAAGCACTTCAAATGACCACTCAACCATCAACAAACATATTTAATAAAAGAGGCAACAATGCTAGATTTACATCAAACCCTAATGAATGGAAGTACACATCAAAGATGAGACAAAAACACAAAGAAAGAAATGCGAAATAGATAGAAAGGAGACCCCATCCGTAACCGGGAATCGAACACCGGGTTTCTCGGTTGTCAATCCGATATGTACTCACCACTATACTATTATGACGGTCTCCAATCTCATGAATGCTCAACTCTCTCATAGAGAAAACTCTCTCCTTATCTCTCAAATCTCCCTAAGATGGATGGCTAAAAATGGGACAAGCTCACCAAACAACAATGTGCAAATAGTTGATTGTTATCATTAAGAACATTCAATTCAAGTTAAGGGTTCATTCTCTTAATTAAGGAATTCACTAAAATCAATTTATCACCCAACCCAAGCCATGAGATGAGCAATTGTGCCTTAATAAAAAGACCCATTAAGCACAAGAATATGGAACCCAAGCCTAATCTAGCATGTGAATGCATAATCAACCAAGCTTTTCCCACTCTTTGGAGCTAATACTCAAACACTCAAATCATATTAAACATGGCATTTTGGCTCACTCATCAACATACAAACAATCATGGGAAGCTAAATTACACTACTCCTAATTTAAATTACTCTACTCCTAATCTCATTCATGCATACATATCGATTTTTACCATCCATACACATGAATATCATAATAAGAGGGAAAATTATGGATTTGGCAAAGAGTAGAACAAAACCCAAAGAATTTAAGAAACATTCATACATATATTGCACAAGTGTAGGTTTACAAAATTCCCAAATTGGTGATTACATCCAAGAAAACAAGAAATACAAAAAGAAATGAGTTAAAAGGAGACAACCCTTGAAGACACTCCTCCAAGCTCTCCTTGATTTCCTAGCCCGTTTTTGGTCCAAAGACCACTCCATTCTTCTTGTAATCTACTCCTAGATGGGTGGATATAGTGTAAAAAGGGTGGTGGAGATGTATGGTGAGCTCCCATGGAGGAAAATCCTCCATGGGAGCTTGAAGCTCTCACTTATTTGGGGAAGAAGATGGAGGAGGAAGAAGAAAGGAGTGAGGTTCGTTTTTGGGGTGTGGGAGGTGTAGAAGTTGTCGTTTTAGACCCCAAATGGGGATATTTAAAGAGTTGGGAGGTTAGGGCATGAATGGGGAGTGAAAGGACAAGATTGCCCTTCAAAATTGGTCAAAATACGCGAAACTAGTGCCCAGGGCGCTGGTGGTCAAGCGCTGGTCGTCCAGCGCACGACCAGCGGCGACTTTCTGCCATATTTGCGCTGGTGAGGGTGCTGGTCCGGCGCTGGTGGTCCGGCGCAGCTTTTCAATCTCGCGCACCGTTACGAAAATGGCCATAACTTTCTCTAGAAACATCGGAATTGTGATCCGTAAAAACCATTGGAAAGTAGACAGCCGGGGCTTTCCGAAAATAGGTAGCATGACACCTAGTTCGATCTGAGGTGGGAGATATGACCCCCGAAATGTAGGTGTACTGCACAAGCCCTTTTCCATTTCAGCCATTTTAACTTCCAAAACTCATCAATTAAGCTCAAATACCTTAATTATGGCAAATAACCTACACAAAGCTCACAAAACACATTAAATACAAAAATACGCTCGAAAACGAGTACAAACGATAGGAAATGGGGACCTCAAATAGGTGTAAATATGGTCCGATCAGCAAGTGAGAGGGATGCTCAAGGGGAAGGACTCTTCGTTAAGGAGTCTAGTTAGCGGGGCCGAACAAGAGAAAGAAGTAAATCGGAGAAGAACTCTAGATCGAAATCTAGAAAGAAAAATGTTGAGTGTTACGGTTGCGGCAAGAAAGGGCATTACAAACAGGATTATAGGAAGCTTAAGGCGGAGATCAAGGAAGGAAAGAAAGCCGAGATAAGCTCTACGGCTAATGTGGTATCCAAAGATAATGGTGAGTTATTATCTGTAGCTTCGACTAGTTATGCTTCCGATGCATGGATTCTTGATTCCGGATGCTCTTTTCACATGTGTGCAAATTGGGATTGGTTTGACACATATGAGTTTCAAAGTGGAAGTGATGTCCTAATGGGTAACAATGCAACTTGCAAGGTCATTGGGATAGGTACAATCAAGATCAAGATGTTTGATGGGATTGTGAAAACCTTAGGTAGTGTGAGACATGTTCCGGCACTCAAGAAGAATTTAATATCTCTAGGCACACTTGATACAAATGGGTGTTCTTTCACGGCAAAGGATGGTGTGATCAAGGTGTGTAAGGGATCCATGGTGATTATGCGAGGTATAAAATTGGGCAACAATCTTTATAGGCTTTCAGGGAACACAATTTTAGGTGGAGTGGCTATCTCCACGGAAGAAGAAAATTGCAAATATGACACTCAACTTTGGCATTTAAGGCTAGGGCATATGAGTGCGAGAGCATTGCAAGAACTACATAGGTGACAATTGTTGAAAGGTGTGGGGTCATGCAAGCTAGAATTTTGCAAGTATTGTGTTATGGGAAAGCAATGCAAAGTGAGCTTCAAAGTTCCAAGCAAGGAAAATGGAAGCAAGGGGTTGCTCAATTATATACACTCCGATGTGTGGGGGCCCGCACCAACTAGATCAAATGGTGGAGCTCGCTACTTTGTTACTTTCATGGATGATTTTTCTAGGAAAGTTTAGGTTTACTTCATGAAGGGGAAAGCCGAGGTCTTTGAAAAGTTCAAGGAATGGAAGGCGGAAGTGGAGAACCAAACAGGGAGAAAGATCAAGTATTTGAGAAGTGACAACGGAGGGGAGTACAAGAGTTGCAAATTTATTAAATTTTGCAAAGTTGAAGGCATTACAAGACATTTCACTGTGAAGAAAAATCCTCAACAAAATGGTGTCGCGGAGAGGATGAATAGAACCCTCTTGGAGAGAGCTAGATGCATGAGACTTCATGCGGGGATGCCCGAATCTTTTTGGGAGGAAGCGGTTAATCATGCGTGTTATTTGGTTAACCGGTCACCATCGAAAGTACTTGAGTTTAAATCAGCGGAAGAAGTATGGATGGGGCAAGGAAGTTGACTACTCTAATTTGAAGGTTTTCGGGTGCAAGGCATATGCTCTTATTCCTAGTGATGAGAGGAACAAACTACAATCAAAGTCACTTGAATGCATATTTCTCGGGTTTGAGAAATGAGTGAAGGGATTCAAACTTTATGATATAGCCAACAAAAAGAAAATTCTTAGTAGAGATGTAGTTTTTGATGAAGCCTCCATGCCGAAGGAAGAAACTAAGGATGATGGTGAAAAAGGAGTTGTGACCGAAATACCTATTACTACAAAGATTAGTGATAGCGAAAATGTGGAGGTACAACAAGAAGTGGTTCTTGAGGAACCTAGATCCATAGCTCAAGAAAGGCCAAGGAGAGTCCCAAAGCCACCGCAAAGGTATGGTTGGGATGATTTGCACTCATGGCCAGTGAGGGAGATCCAACTACATTTAATAAAGCAATTGATTGCCATGATAGAGAAAGTTGGGTGAATGCTATGATGGAAGAGATGGAATCTCTTGAAAAGAACTTCATTTGGGAGTTGGTTCCTAAACCTAAAGACCGAAAGATTGTTGGTTGTAAATGGGTATTTAGGAAGAAAGAAGGTATACATGAGAATGAAGCACCGAAGTTCAAAGCACGGTTGGTTACTAAAGGGTACTCATAAAAGGAAGGCGTTGATTACAATGAGATTTTCTCACCGGTAGTGAAGCACACATCTATTCGAGTATTGTTAGCCTAGGTAGCTCAATATGACATGGAGTTGGAACAACTTGATGTGAAGACAACATTTCTTCATGGGGATTTGGAAGAGGTCATTTATATGGTTCAACCGGAAGGGTTCAAGGAAGCAGGAAATGAGAGCCTTGTTTGTAGATTAAAGAAGTCACTCTATGGACTTAAACAATCTCCAAGACAATGGTACAAACGCCTTGATTCCTACATGTTGAAGATTGGCTACAAAAGAAGTGAGTATGATTGTTGTGTTTATTCCCATGTGTTTAATGATGGTACAATTATCTTGTTGATGTTGTTTGTGGATGATATGCTTATAGCATGTCGAGATATGTCAAAAATTAATGAACTTAAAAGGCTTTTGGGTAGAGAATTTGACATGAAGGATCTTGGTGTTGCTAAAAAGATCCTAGGGATGGAGATAAAAAGAGATCGGAAAACGGGAAAGTTGTGGTTATCTCAAAAGAGGTATATTCACAAGGTGCTTGAGAAGTTTAGCATGCTTGATGCTAAAGCCGTATCTACTCCACTTGCTTCACACTTCGTCTTGAGTGCAAAGCAATGTCCTTCCACGGATGCCGAGATGAAAGAGATGGTGAAGGTTCCATATGCAAATGCGGTTGGTTGTTTGATGTATGCCATGGTATGTACAAGACCCGATATCTCCCAAGCGGTTAGTGTGGTTGCCAAATACATGGCAAATCCGGGCAAAGAGCATTGGAATGCCATTAAATAGATTTTGCGGTATTTGAAGGGTACTAAGGAGTTGGGTATTATGTTTGAAAGACAACATGGTGAAACTAATATTGTTGGGTTTGTTGATTCCGACTATGCGGGTGACTTAGATAAGAGGAGGTCTACAACGGGATATGTATTTACATGTGCGGATGGACCGATTAGTTGGAGGTCTATGCTCCAACCTACTAGTGCCTTGTCTACTACCGAAGCGGAATACATGGCAATCACGGAAGCATCAAAGGAAGCAATTTGGTTGAGAGGTTTGGTGAATGATATGGGATTGAAGCAAAATTCGGTGTTGCTTAGGTGTGATAGTCAAAGTGTGATTGCTCTAACCAAGAATCAAGTGTTCCATGCGAGAACGAAGCACATTGACATCTGATTCCATAGAATACGAGATTGGATTATCTCGGGTGAAGTCTCCATTGAGAAAGTTCACACGGATGAGAATGCATCCGATATGCTTACCAAGCCGGTTACAAAAGACAAGTTTGAGCATTGCTTAAGCTTGCTAAACCTTTTCTCTTGTTGAGTTTAGGTATGCACCTCACCACTTGAGGTGTGTGGAGACGAGATTTTCTTGTCAAGGTGGAGGTGTTATAAACACGGCGTTATCCAATGATTTCCAAGGGTTGAAGTTTCTTTTCGACAAGGTGGAGATTGTTGATTTTGTCTCAAAGTAACATGTATTTTGTATTTGGGGTATATTTATAATTTGTGGTTTTATTGGGCTATGTTGTAATTAGCTAAAAGTCTCACTATATAAGTAAGTTATTAGTTGAGCTTTTAGACTAAATGTGTGTGCAATTATGTAGAGACAACAAAAAGCTAGAGAGAAAAACTTAGAACAAAGAGTGATTGTGAGGTTGAATGATTGAGACCTAGTGGAAGAGAGAAAGCTTGTGGGTTAAAGGTAATCTTTTGTACTTGTTATTCTCATTATTTAGTGAAATCGGTGCCTCCGTGGATGTAACCAATTTTTGGTGAACCACGTAAAATTGCTTGTGTTGTGTTATGGTTTGATTGCTTTTAGTTGATTATGTTTCCTTATTACTAGTATTACATTATTATGCTTGTAAGTCCATTCAAAGAAGGTCTTGGAAGAAGTTGGTGGTAGTTTTCGATTTTGCCTACAAAATGGTCGACGAAATTACCAAGTGAGCTTAAGAGAGGTGTTGTCACACTGCTTACAGCTGTAGCATCAAAGAGAAAGAGAATGTCAAAGAAGCAGATAAGTTTGATGGAGTGCTTACTGGGTTACGAGTGGATGAACTCGATCAAACGAGTTCGGTTTCGGATTCTGAGGGTGAATCGGATCACATGAGCGGGTCGGATCAAGTGGGTTCTGAGTGGAATTGGCCTCCATGGAAGAATATACCAGAAAGATATACACTTATTGGAACTACTTCGCTCGCTTTTGTTATCTGTAACATGGACAAGGTAGTTGCTTTTTTCCACTCTCTTAGGAATTTCTACAAACAGTTTACGTGTTTTGAATCTACAGACGAACTTTTTGTGTTTTGAATAGATTTTCTATTTACAGAGTTGTAGAGTAATTTGGGATGAAGAGAGTAGATATAAAGTGTGCTTGTTTCTTTATTGAGCTTTTTGCGTATGGTGTTGGAAAAATTGTATTTTGTTTATTGAATCATGTAGGTGAACTTGAGTGTTGCTATTATTACAATGTCACACCAATTTGGGTGGAGTTCATCGGTGGCTGGATTGGTTCAATCATCTTTCTTTTGGGGTTACGCGTTGAGTCAACTGCCTGGGGGATGGCTTGCCAAGGTATTTGGTGGGAGGTTAGTTTTCTTTAGCCTTGTAATTATTTTAATCATGTCTCGCTATCTAAACATGCAATGAGAAGAATTATTTGTCACTGTTCGATCAAAAAAAAAAAGGGGAAACCGGGAAAGGTATGTTGATTTTAGTAACAAAGGTGAAGGATAAGTTAGAGGCCTTGAACTTGAATTGCACAAAGAGATAATTAAACTATGTTCATTGTTCACATGCACTAATGTACAAGCATCAGCTCTAGATAGACATCTAGTAGCAGGAAATTACTATATATTAGAGGAAAAAAAATCTAGAATAAAACTATATATTAGAAAAAAGAAGCATTTTCATTTGTGGGCCTGTTTTTCCAACTACCTTTTTTAGCTTTCTTTCTGAAGATGTTGCTGGCTATAAGTATTTCATTATATGGAACTCGAACTAGTGATTTACTCTTTGAATTGAAATCAAGTCCAATCACAGTAGCAGCCGTGACTTCTGGTATTGCAATAAACAATGATCCGCTTAAAACGGAAGGTGATTAAATTGGACACCATAGATGGATATGATTTTAATTTCTGGTATAATTAAAATATAAATATAAGATATGGTACAATTTTGTTGAATGGCAACAAAGATTTATAGAGATTACCGCAACAAAAGTTTTTCTTTGTTAATTTTGGGGCTAGTGAGTTTATCTGATACATCATGTTCACTTGTTATATTTTGTTGCAGAAGAGTTCTTCAGATTGGAGTACTGACTTGGTCCTTGGCTACAGCACTTGTACCCCTTGTTGCTGGATTTATGCCTGGACTAGTTTTTTCAAGGATTGTGGTATGTAGGTCCAACTTCAATTGTTCAGTCCAACTTGAATGAATGCCTTTTACATTTCAACCCTTTGCAATGTATCTTTATAACCTGTGAGTTTTCTTGCTGAATTTTTTGTGAGTGGATCATCTTTTTCATTGATGGATTACTCATGATAATTTAACGAACTCTCTCTCTGTTTCATACAGTCATCCTGCTCCAAGTTAAATGTCTTGAATGTTGACTAGGTTTTATATAATATAACAAGAATTTTCGTTTCTTCTCTTCTATATCTAGGTTGGAATAGGAGAAGGTGTTTCACCATCGGCTGCAACTGATCTTATTGCCAGGCATGTATGAAATACAAAGTAGTCTGAAACCATGATATGGGTTGTATTTTAGTTCTAATTGCTTTATCCTTTTTACTTACTGACATTTATTTTTGGTTTCACCGGTTTTAATCCTAAAACTTGGATGCCCCTTCTTTCAGCATAACACAGTTTAGCAGTTAAAACTGTTGGAAACTTTTTTTGAAAATGTTTGTGTGGCATTCTCTTTTGGAAGCTTGAATATAAACAAATTGCAATAACGTGTTAAAAATGATTGTAGCCACACAATTTTGTTATGCCATATAATTTTGCCATATATTGTTATGCCACACAATTTTGCAGCCAATATTGCCAACTTAAAATGAATGTATGGATCAATATTGTCAAAAGCTGTTGGCGCCGCCGCCTCCAGTCTCTCAGGCTGTTAAACTGCCTTTAATTGTGTGGCATTCTCTTAAGATCTTCACTTTATTATCATCTTTTAAATATGGGATTGTAAAGTATGCTCGTTTAACTTCACCTGTGTTAAATGTTATCATTGTATTGGTACTTGTTTTGGCTGCCAACATAATATTAAATTAATGGTATATCTTTGCTCTTTACAAAGAGCCAATATATGGTTCTTCTTTTGCTCCCCACTTGATCGGCTGTTTTGCAACTCCACATGCTGGTTGATACCTTTGGAGGAACGCTCACGTGCTGTATCATTTGTGTTTAGCGGACTGAGTGTAGGAAGTGTTGCAGGGTATGTTTTGTTGGAATGCGGTGTTTGGTCAATAAGCACTTGTCTTCATTTGTAGTAAATGCTTGATAGCTGGTTTAATCAAGAAGGTTTTAAAAATTGTGTTGTTGAACTTCTAACCACTGAGTAATGAACTTTCAAGAAAGAATTACTACAACACTAGACCTTTGCATTGCAAAGATATAAATTTCTAAGTTTTTGGGTTCTTTTAGTGTTGTAAAGAACAATAATTTGTTTTCTTTATCCAGCCATTAAATTTCGCCATATTCTGTTATGCTTGTAGTTGTGTCCATAGGATTTTCTTTGATTGCCAAAGGGTCCATAAATGATTTAACTCTGTTGGGGATAATTTGCATGCTGAAAATCTAATTTAAGTAATCTGTTATGACATCCTTAATATTTGAGGCAGTCATCAAATTGATTTGAGGTCTAATAACTGTATGTGCAGTTCTATAGAGTTGAATGAGTGCTCAAATTTAGTCCACTAGATACCTCTCATGTTAAAATTTCTTGCAGGCTTCTCTTGGCTCCTCCCCTTATTCAGAATCTTGGTTGGGAATCTGTATTTTACATATTCAGCTTCCATGTGTTTTTCCAACATGTTTATTTTTTGCGCATGCCGAAAAATAATAGTATTTACAATAGATAGTCCAAGAGCAGCACAACAATTTGGTGGACTATCCTGAAAAAATTTTGTTTACTCTTTTATGCTTTTTGCATAACCTCTTGGTCAGTACTTCATATTGGTTTCATTTTTCCCTCGAGTTCTCCTACACAATCATGATTGGAAACTTGAAAAAAATAAAATAAAAAATGGACAGGTTCCCAGTCTACCAATATGGAAAAATCATTGAGTACTTCTCTTGAAGAATTGGGTGGATCTTTGAAGGTATGATCTTTCTAAAGGTATCTTTGAAATTGTTTACAAACTTCTTATACTAAAAATTTTATTTTACCAATCTGAAAAGTCAGTGAAACTTTTAGAATGTAGGTGGTGGGTAATAATATCGTTCTGGGGCACCCTTGACCCATTTAGATGTGGCACAAAGGTGTTCAAAGTCAGTTAAATCTGGTTTGCCTTAAGTTCAATGCCTTGGCTGAGTTTAGTGGGACAGATCCTAGTTCCAGCTTAATCAAAACAATTTCAACTTCAATCAAAGAAAACAATTTTAAATCACATGAACATGAAGCTTGAAAGCCTTAAAATAAATGCTCATCGGAGCTTTAAAAGCTGAAGTTGCATAACAAGACTATTACAACATTATCAACCATTTTCTAGTACGAAAGCACTATCGGAAACTAGTGCTTGACTTTAGTCCACTAATGCTAAAGTAGGCATAACATGATTTCTGATATGGAAAAAAATTCATATCATCATCATCATCAGCCAACAAGTGAAGGAGTTAGTCAATTGAGGAATTTCTTCTAACTTGGTAACAATTAGGGATATCAATGGGGTGGGTCCGGGGCAAGCATAGCATTTTCTTACCTCGACCTGAACAAAATTATTTTCCCCCAGCTTGACTCTATGGTTTGTTCCTTGTTTCTGATTTGCTTGGTTTTCTTTTTCTTTTTCTTTTTTTAGCATTTAAATTTTATCAGGATCTTGTGATTTTGGTGTTTCTTTTGGTTTTCTGATGAGGATTTGGTGTGTCAAAATGCAAATAAGCAGCGGAAACTGAGAGAAACAATTTATCAATTTAAAAAATATTGCTGAAATTAACGAACATTTATTAATATTTAAAATCAATGTAAGTAGAGTTGATTGAGCTGTAGATAAGGTTCAGTGAGCTCCAATCACAGCTTGAAAATTTATATCAACTACTCTTGGGCTGTTAAATTTTTTTATAAAAAAAATAATGTAAAATATTGGTAAATGTCACGAATCAGTAAAATAGAGTATGGTTGTTGAAAACATAGGAAGCAATGAGATTTTGGCATTTATTTCGGTTTTCTACTAAGGAGCTTATTATACATTTCTCTGAATGATAAAGATTTCTTGTAAATATGCAGCAGAAATAGAGAAAAAGAAACAAATGATCACTTCCATTTAAATTGCTAAACAAAACATTTATTGATTTACATCTCCAGCAAGAGAATTCCGAAACTGTAGACGTCTCCTAGTATGGACACTTCATTGCCCATACTGTACTCTGTAAAAGTAAGTGGAATCATCATGTTAATTGAAGCATATGAATTCATGAGCAGAGATAATGTCATCAAGATACAAATATATCTCATAAAATAGATACCTGGCGCAACGTAGCCAGGGACTTACCCCGATTGAACTAGATTGAGTTTCAGGACCACTAAGAGGGCAGTCAGATAGCAACTTTGATAGACCAAAGTCACCAACATGGGCAACCATGTCATGATCAAGCAGAACATTGGAAGGCTTTAGGTTACCATGAACAATTGTTTTGATAATTGTTTTGTCTTGTTATGCAACAATGGATCGGCTCGTTACTTTACATCCATCATATTCTCTTACCTTAGATAGAAATTAGAGCTCTGTTGGTGCGTACACTGTTGGAATGTCAATTAGCTGTATATAGTTCTTGCTGGTTATCGAGTTAATTGATAATTGTTCTGCCACTGGCCAAATCTAGCATTATAATCAGCCACAGAGTTCAATTCAGGCTAGTATGGATCGGTTTAAGTTGACTGATCAGCATCTTGCCTAGCTGTGGATGTTGGGATAGATCCTGGTTGGTAATTCCAGCAGATTAAGAACCACTTCTCCATTCATTTCTTATTGTAACACCTTAAGATTTTACATTATTGATATAGAATAGTAGATTTATATAGTGCTTAATCGTTAATACCATTAAATTAATGTTGGTCGATATATATAATTTTGCTATGGATTTTTATATTCATTACTCATCCCATTGAAAAAGTCAAACCATTGACCAAATCTTGCTCATATAATCTGTGTTTTATGTCATGCTTCCTCATCAATGAGGCACAAATTTGCTTGAATTTTAACACTACAAATTTTCATTTCATTAACCCATTGTTAACGCTTTAGGAAAGTAATAGGATTATACTTGGTAGTTATTTCTGTATTGACCTATCTTTTCTTATTGGCTCTTGTATTAGGATGTGCCTTGGAGAGCATTTTTCATGAGTCAAGCTGTATGGGCAATGATATATACTCAATTTTTGTGGAAGTTGGGGTCGCTGCACTCGTCTGTGGTGGCTTCCTACCTATTTTAGGTATCATTTTAATTTTTGACCATTATTCGTTTTTAGTTGACCATGGTATCACATGTTGGGTTCATTCGGCTGTAAAAACTGGAAAAATGGGTGTCGTAAGAAAATGACATTAAAAATTGATAATGGTACGTGAGGATAGTTTTGACATTCTAGCGGGTGTATGAATTTAAAAATTTAATTTTAAGTTTTTAATGTGTGTAAAAAGTAAAATGGGTGTTACAAGAACAATTTTGGGAGGCAATTGAGCCATAAAAAAAATCAGCAACATGAAAGAGATAAAAAATATATATATATTTTTTATTATTTTATAAAATGAAAATTAACTTATGTATTTTAACCTCATAAACGTGGCTATTAATATTTAAATTTTTACTTAGTTAAAAAGGAAAATTCAGAACCTACATTTGATTTTCTGCCAAAGTGTTTGCAGGAAACAAGAAAGAAATTAGGGTGCAGTAGTTTCTAGTTGACTCTATTTCAAAGTCTTTGAAAAAAAAAAAAAAAACCATTACACGAATATTTTATAATGGGGGAAGAAACGACATATTGATTGATTGACCCAAGTTTTTTTTATATATATATATTTTTTAATAATTTGACTCCTGTTTCAAAGTCACCCAAGTGCGTGAAAAGTGTTCTTCCTTGAAAAAAAAAAGTGTGAAAAGTGTGATAGAACATCTGAACATGTAGAGAGTTTGCAATTTCCAGGAAAGCATGTTTTTACTGTGGACCAAGATTTTTCACTTAAAGCGTGGCAGCTGGAACTTGCCTGGAAGCCTGGAAACACCATATAGATTTTTTCAGTATTTTCTTTTCATTTTTACTGTGGACCCAAACAATTTAATGATTTTGTTTTTTACATGATACATTAATTTAATAAATTAAAAAAAAATACAGATTCATTGTAAATAAATTTTTAATTAATTTAAATTATTGTTAATAATATATATATAATTAATTTGACTACAAATAATATTATTTTTACTCTTATAATATATTGAAAATATATTTTTAAAATAATTTCACTAAATACATATTACATTATTAGATTTTTTTTTTTCTTATCAGGATATTGTTTTTCATTATTATCACCAAACGTGTTTTCAACGTTTTTTACTTTTAAAAAAATTAAAATCAATTTTTTCATTTTTAAATGAAAATATATAAAATAGAAAAGAAAAAACAAAAAGGTTACCGAACAAGCCCTAATTAATTGATATTGTTTTTTAATTGGTTTATCGTTGACATAAATGAACATTAAACAAAAAAATAGAAGGAAAAATATAGAATGCTACATTTCACAGTATAATTGCATTTCTAGAATTAATTATTAATGATATAATTTCTGAATTTAGCCCTCAAATTATGATGGTTTTTAGATTTATCCATTTTTAATAAATTATATATTTTTTTTTTTGTAAGTAATGCTACATTGTCCAAATTTAGTGCCCAAATGATGTGGTAACACTATAGACCATTCATTTAAATTGTATTAAATTTGCATAATTAAAATGAATGGTCTACAGTGTTGCCACATCATTTGGTCACCAGATTTGGACAATGTAGCATTACTATTTTTTTGTTCATATTTATGTGTGGCTTGACAGAAATACCCTTATAAAATTTCTTTTGTTGACTACCATATTCATCATCTTTAATTACATTGTTTTTCTCTCATCAATTTTAATAACTTGAACTCCTTAATTATGATTACTAAAGAGAGAGAGAGAGAGAGAGAGAGAGAGAGAGGGAGAGAGAGAGAGAGAGAGAGAGAGAGAGAGAGAGAGAGAGAGAGAGAGAGAGAGAGAGAGAAGAATAAAAAAAGAAAAAAAAAACTCCAACCATACCAAATTGGTAGAATCCAACATTATTTCTCTTTCACTTTTAGGGATGGCTGAGGCCCATGGGGGCGGGGAAGGGTCCCCCTACCACCTCCCCCATTCATTCAGCCCTTCCATCACCCCTGCCCTAAAACCCCATTTGGGGGAATTGGGATGGGGTGTTTGGGGGAGATTCCCCCACCCCACCCATTTCTCCAATTTTCCCCATTCTCAATCCTAATTTCCAATTTGGAATCTCTTGTTCCCCCTATTCAATATCCAATCCAAAAAATAATCTAAATATCAAATCTAAAATATATAATTGGTTTAATTTAATCCAAAAATAATATAAATACTTCAAATAATGGAGTATTACATGATGAAAGTCAAAACAAATTTAAAGTTTTCATATAAGGGTTACTGTGATGTGGTACTTATTGTGGTGTGGTTTAGATTTACTAGGGTTAGAGTTAAATTTAAACTAAGGGTTAGGATTTGGAAATACAATTACAATTATATATATATATATAATGCTAGTCAACCCAAAAGCCGACCCAAATGATAAGATAAGTGATTTGTCCTTGTCATATCATCCACCACATTGCCCTATGATTTGTATGGTGATGACAACTCATTTATCATATCATTTGGATTGAATTTTAAATTAATTTTTTCAATTGTATGATATTACTTATATGTATATATATATATATATATATTATAATATTTGAGAGAAATGGGGAAATGAGGGTGAGGAGAGGTTCCCCACCCCAACGTAGGATTTGGGGTTAAATACTAAATATGCCCCCACCCCAAAACCCCTTGCCCCCAAATGGAGATGGAGCCTACGAGGGATTTGGCCATCCCTATTTACTTTCGTGTTTCACAAGACCTAAAACAGGATTCTAAGGAGAAAATAAAAATAAAGCAACGCTCCAAATGATGCACATCCACTCATTCATAAATAAAGCAATGCTCCACCTAGGAAGCACGGATACTTCATTTGGTGGAGGTAACTCGTATCGAACTCGTATCCAGTTTCGATACTTCCCGGATACTTCAGGATACGTATCCGATACACCAAATGGCGTATCCGTTGACTTTTTCACAAGTTTGACTGGAGGATACTTGAGGGATACTTGAAGGATACTTGGAGGATACTTGAGGGATACTTGGAGGATACTTAGGGGATACTTCGAGGATACGTTTGGGGCAATATTATAATTATTTTAGTATAAAACGGGGTTAAATTATAATTTCAAAATTTTAGGAGTCAAAATGAAACTGTAAAGAAACTTTGGCTTTAATTCCATTGACATGGAGAATAACGGGATACTTGAGATTACAAACCTTTCACTTGATGAACCAGAGTTAGATGCCGAATTATTTAGATCCTTTAACAATGTGAATAATGATAATGAAGTTAATTAGGAATTTAGTATCTATTTGATAAGTTTATTTTATGTATTATTTGGATTTTGTAATATACTATAACTTATGTGATGTATGTTTTATTTGGATTTTCAATTTTGTAATATGTTACGACTTAATTTGGATATTGTAATATGTTAAATTGTTATGGCTTAGGTTGTTATGTGACATGTTTTATTTGGATGATTGGATATGAATATGTTTTGATTTTTGAATGAATTATTAAATATCTTTTTATATATTCTTATTTAAAAAAAATATAAATATATATTATTTTAATTAACGTATCCTGCCGTATCCGTATCCTAGTTTTTGGAGATTTACCGTATCCCCGTATCGTGCCGTATCCGTATCCCGTATCCGTATCCGTATCCGTGCTTCCCTGTGCTCCACATACCAATAATTTATATTAAAGAATGTAGACTTAAGGGTCGTTTGTTTTTTTGTCTGAAGACTGAATAGTCCTGAATTTTACTGAAGACTGAATAGTGACTGAAACCTGAATCTGAATGACATGTTTGTTTTTTTTTTTTTTTTTTCCCCACATCTGAATGTATTGTCAACATGTTTGTTTTTTAAAAATAAAATTATCTGAAAAAAAAGTAATTTTACATCTATACCCATGTTAAACAATTATACATATAATATAGAATAAAAACAGTCCAAAAATAATAATTATATATGAACACGATCTTATTCTTCGATTACAAACAAACTTTATTTTTACTAACAAAAGAAAAGGTTTTTTTTTTTTTTTTTTTTCAAAAAATAAAAAGGGCAGCAGAAAAACTCACATAAAACACTCTAAAAAAATAATATATAAATACATCACCCTAATATCATAATAAAGTATTGATATTAAACATCAATATGAGAAGTAATTAGGGTTCTTTTTTATCTTTAAAGCTATTTAAAATAAGTAATATATTAAAATAAATATTTCTATACAATATATAGTTATGATGAAATTGGATATATGTTATATATGGAGGATAGTATCGAAAGAAAAGATTTTGGATTGCATCTAATGCAACTCAGTGATTTACAATTAAGTTAAAAGTCATGATTTTTTACTTTTTATTTTAAGTTGTTTTTTGGTATTTTTATGTTGTCTAACCACCTAAAAAAACAAACGAAAAAACTTAATAATTATAATTCAGACCCATTAAATTTTAAGTGAAAAAAACAAACGACCCCTTATTATTTAATTTTTTTTATGATGACTCTAGTCAAGCAACGGCAGTCCTCAAATGCTGAGAATCTGCAAATTCACATTCACATTCACACTAAGATTACGAAAATTAACGTCATTATAGCTATCATGACAACAAATATCATAACAAATTAATTTAAATTATTATTTTTTTGAAAGGAATTCAAATTAATTATTAAATAACAAATAACAAATAAGAAATTGGACGGAGGAGATCTCCATCATTTAATAAAATAAAAACAATGAGAAAAAAAAAAGGGAAAAAAAAAAAAACCAGATCGATCTAGAACTTGGAGATATCTCCAGATCGACATTTTGGAAGAGATCGATTCTCCTTCATTGAACCATGATGGAGATGGAGCTCCATCTCACGGGTATGGTTCACCATTCGCGAGCTCCATTTCAAGGAGATGGCGACCAATTCGCGAGCTCCGTTTCATTGAGATGGAACGAGATTCGCGAGCTCCATTTCACCATTCTTCTGTACATCTCCTTTCTCAGTCAATCTAACACAACTTTTATTTGGTTCACCGGTTCATGGATTGATTGATTTTTGTGTGTGTTTAAAATAAAATAAAATGAAATGCTTGGTTTTTATTGGGTCTTGGGATCTGATTTTCAATCTGCAAACTTTTTGAAGTTTAGCTTTGGTGTGGATTGTGTGAGAGTTGGTGTATAGATATTTTTGATGATTTAATATCAGTTTTAGAGAGAAAATGAGTTGGTTTTTTTTTTTTTTTCTTTCAGATTTCTAGTTCCATGTCTGATGTCTCAAAGTGAGATAGAACACGAGGAAGAAGAGACATATTGATTGATTGACCATAGTTTCAAAGTCTCCTAAATCAAGTGTGAAAAGTGTGATAGAAAGCGTGTTTTTCTTTTGGTTGACTCGGAGTCAAGCTCCCTACTCAAATAATAAAAAATAATAAATAGTTTAATTTGTTGAAGAAGTCATTCATTCATGTTAATATAAATAGTCGGTAGCCACTCTCTTGTGAATTGCAATTTGCAAAGGTATTAGATTGTAGCTGGGAAATAGTAAAGTGTGTATTGAGATATGATATCAAAGCAACAGCCATGGATGCTTGTATGGCTTGCAGTATCGATTTTTATTGTTTCATTAGAAAGTAGGTGGAGTGAGGGTTGTCTGGAACAAGAGAGATTTGCTCTCTTGCAACTTAAACCTTTCTTCAATTCTGTTCACTTTCTTGACAATTGGGTTGAGGGAGACCACAACTCAGATTGTTGTCATTGGGATTGGGTTGAGTGCAACAATGATACCATCGGCAAAGTCATCTCACTCGATCTTTCTTACTCAAGGGATTCGGAAATGGGAGAATGGTATCTAAATGCTTCTTTGTTTTCTCCCTTCCAACAACTACAGATGCTTGACTTAAACGTCAATCATATAGCCGGTTGTGTTGAGAATGAAGGTCTCTTGCTTTAATTTGTCTTTCATCCTTGTCTAATTCTTAATTTTAAATATTAATTAATGAATAATTTGTTACACTTTCCTACACACTTGTGACTTGTCTATATATTTTAAACAATTTCCTTGCATGTTTTGATCAAACACAAACACTACTCTCTTCAAGAAAGTATATAGAATAATATAATTAGTTTGATACTTTGATTTACTAATTAATTGATATGCCTAATGAAACTGTTTCTTCTCATGTTACAGGTTTTGATAAGTTGTCAACATTGAGCAACTTGGAGACGCTCTATTTAGGTGGAAATAGCTTCAACAATAGCATCTTATCATCTCTAAGTACCCTTTCGTCATTAAAAAAATTATCATTATATGAAAACAAATTGAAAGGAATAGTTGATCTTCAAGGTGAGATTTAATTTTACCTTCTTTTTTCTCTATCTCTATATGAAAACAATAAAGCTATAGGTTGAAAAAACTTAACATTATCTCTAAGTACTACTCTTTTATAGTTATTATATCTATCTATTTCATGCGATAACGAATTAAAAGGAATAGTTGATTTAAGGTGATTTTCATTTTTACATTCTCTCTCAAACTCAAAACAACATGGCTCCAAGTTGAATGAACCGGATCTTATCTAAAAGCTTATATTAGCTAAAAGTTTGGAAATGGATTCTTTGAGCAACTCAATTTACAGTTTTCAAATTGTTGGTAGAGACAAAAATAAGAACATATATTGTTTCATGTGATGCTTCTTGCTGACTTTCTTTCCACCCCTTTTTAGAATTAGCTAGACTCTCGTAACAATTTGTTGTTTTTGGAATCAAGCAGAAATGATATTAATGATATTTCAAAAAAAAAAAAAAAAAAAAAAAAAAAAGATTAATGATTTTTTTTTTTTACCAAAGATATTAATGAAATCAAAATTTGATTATTTTCAGAGTTCATTTATTCATTCCATCACTAAATGACCTATTAAATCATTTTAATAATTAAACTAATTTCATACAGTTGGGAAAATATAACTTTTAACTTGTTATCATCCAAAAACAGAATCAAGAGATCGTATTTTGTTCATTAATTTTAGCAGTTTTTTTTAGGGAATGTTAAGAATGATATAAGTAGTTTAATTTTCAAAATAGCAAAGATTATTTATGAAATAACTTATTCTCATGTTACAGGTTGGAGGTTGAGTAACTTGGAATATTTGGATTTAAACGGTAACATCTTTAACAATAACATCTTATCATCTCTAAGTGCACTTTCATCGTTAAAAACGTTATATCTTAAAGATGTTGGGTTAGAAGGATCCATTGATTTATCAGGTGATTAAATCCTCCACTACTCTTCTTTCTCTTCCTGCCTAACAACCAATTTGATTTATGTTGTTTTTAATAATGGATGAAAAAATTTCTCTGCTTCGTTTTCTTTTCTTTTCTTTATTTATTTTGTGAAATTTAATTAACTCTGTTTAATAATTAAACTAATTTCATATAACTTTTTCACTTCTCTCTCCTCTCACACTCGATCATCATCTTTCACCTACACACCACACCAGACACTCTCTCTCTCGCACAACATCTCCAATAGTCCAATCAACACAAGATTTTCCTTGTCCAATTTATATAAAATTTCAAAAATAAAAATAAAACTTTTTTTTTTTTTCCTTTTTTGACTCCTGTGTTCTGTGCATCTTCTTCTCCAATTTTCATCCCAACCTTTTTTTTTTCTTTCCCAATCACCATCATCAATTTAAAGAACACAAATTCAAAACGCATCAATTTAAAGAACAAAAACAATAAATAAAATTTATTGCCTAAATATAACCTAAATAAATAAATAAATTATTCCATTATTCTGGAATTCTCAAACAAAAACTCAAATTATTCCATTATTCCATTTTTTTTCTGGATTATGCTTATTCTGGATTACAATTTTTTTCTGCTTCATTTTCTTTTATTTTATTTATTTATTTTGTGAAATTTCATTAACTTTGTTTAATTTTGATCAGAAATATTTGATTCCTTGAGCAAATTTGAGGAGTTGTACCTGGACAACAATCATATAAACAAATTAGTGGTCACAAAAGGTACCAATGAAAACAAAATTTGATTACTTCAAAAAGGGTGGTTTTGTCTATCCGATTAGTTTATAAATCACAAATGTTTTCATTAGCCTAAATATATATAATCTTATATTATTAAATGTGAAAAACATTAAAAAAAAAATTGTTGGTTTTCTCAATAATCATTTTCTATAGCTAGCACATTGAAGATAATTTTGTTTATATCTTTCCATTTACAGATAATAATAGCAGTGTAGGTCTGAGGAACTTGCAATACATTAGTCTATCGAATGTTAGCATTCATGATGGAAGCACCCTATTACAGTCATTAGGGTCGTTGCCATATTTGAAGAGACTTGACCTTAGCTATAATAATTTTAGTGGAAATATAATGAGTACTCGAAGTAAGTATGCTAGCTTGTGTCAATTTCCATTATTTTTTCTCATAATCTGTCATATATAGCTTCATTTAAGTAAAGTTAATGCTCTATTTCAATAACAGAGTTGCATAACTTTACCAACCTGGAAGAGTTGACCATGAGGGGTGTTTCTCTCCATACAAGTCTTCTTCAAAGCATTGCAGCTTTCACTTCCCTTGAAACATTGGACATGAGCTACTGTCAACTCAACAGCATTATAGATACAAAAGGTAAATATAGTCATTCGTGAATGTTTTAATATTATACCCATTTATTATGAATTAGATTTCTTTTACCAAGAGGTCCAAGACCCAAGTCCCAACACATATATTTGCAATTTTTTTTTTCTATTAGCCAGATATATTAATGTTATTTTCCCTCATTTTATTAATAAATTTATCTTAATTAGCTATTGTCTTATGGTTTTTATAGGTTTATTTAGGAAAAATAAAATATATGAGTATTTTATTATTTAAAAATCTTATAATAATTTTATAATAAAAATAAAGAGACTAATCTACATGTTAAATTGAAAATTTCAAGTTACATTTGACTAGGTTTAATTTATATATCTCAGTCTCATACACCATCATTTTTATTGTGGTCTAGGTTTAATTTGCAACCTACATGTTATATATATATAGTCAATGTAGTCAATGTAGTTTGCCTTAATCCGCGTTTAGTCCACGGTTTTTGGGTATTGTAATTTTTAGTCCATCCTTTCTCTGACAATATGTATTGTAATCCCTACCATTCAATTATGTTAAGGTTCCGTCAAGTCAACGATGGTCATTGAGGTTAAAAAGGTAAAATAAAATTAGATGTTCTAGAATCTTTTATAACCAAAGAGTATAATAGTAGCTCATACGTTAGCTAAAAACAGTCTCTCCTGTGTCGAGGATATGTTTTGGCTTGAGGATTTTCCTCCGTTTGTTTGTTCTTTCCTTTCGGTTGATTGCCGTGGTTCCGTGTAATCGTTTTCCTCTATCAAAAAAAAAAAATTATTAATAATAATAATAGTAGTTTACAAATTAATTTTAAAAAAAACAAATAAATATTATTAAATTAAATAATAATTATATTTTTTTTTCATCTCTCTCCTCCAAACGACAACGTTTACATCAGTTTTTTTTTCCTCTCATCTTCGTCTGATTCCTGATTCCACTCTCTCTCTCTCTCTCTCTCTCTCTCTCTCTCTCTCTCTCTCTCTCTCTCTCTCCTATATTAGGTTTTTTTTTTTTTCATCTTCATCAGATAACCTCCACCAAACCCATACCTCCAATCCGCCACCATCTCCAATACCGCCAAACCCACACCTCCACCACCTCCAATCCGCCGAATCGACAACCAAATCCAAAGCTCCAAATCCGCCGAATCAACCTTCAAATTCACACCTCCACCACCTCCAAACCCCACCCCCACCACATCCAAACCCACACCTCCACCAAAACCACACCACCACCTCCAAACCCACACAACCACCACCACCAAATCCACACCGCCACCACATCGAAAGCCAAGGTCGATTTGGTTTCGGCTCCTCGGATTCTTGCATAGTGACCGTGTGAGTGGCATCTTGCTTTCGTTCCCTTTTTCCGACGAGGTTGGTTCAGGATCGCCGGGGAAAAAGACCGAGAGAGAGAGAGATTTTAATTTTAATTTGATTATTTGATTTTTTTTTTTTTTTATTTGGTGGAGAATGTATCTCCACCAGATCTTTTTTTTTTTTTTTTGATAAAAGACGGTGTTTTCAAGCTAAAAAGCAGACCATGAAAATCCCTAACTCGATTTTTTTTTTTTTTTTTTTTTTTTGAGATATCTCCCTTTTGCATATATATATATATATATATATATTTTTTCTTGTTCTTTCTTTTGTTTTCTTTTAATTGATGATGATGATGATGATTGAGAAGAAGATGGAAATCGAACCTATATCCCACCGAAAAAGAAATTTCATGTTTTCTTTAAATTGATGTTAATGGTGATTGAAGAAGAAAAATTAATGATTTCATTATTTTGTTCTTAAATTATTTCTCTTAAGAAAGATGAAAATTGAAATCTGGTTTCTGTTTTTCCAGATCTTCCAAAAAAAATTCTTTAATTTCATTTAATTTCTTTTTCTGTAATATTTAAAAAGAAAAGTTTATTGTTCAATTTTTCTTTAATGTTTTTCAGTTTTTTTTTAATATTTTGTTAAAAAAAATAAATTATTACTTCAGTTTATTTCAATTTTATTTTTTAAATTCTTTTTTTATTTTTTATTTCTGTTTTTAATTTATTTTTTAAAAAATATCTCCACCGTTTATATATATAAAAGGTTGTGGGTTTTATATCCCCTTCGTACTGAAATATTATAATATTTTTTTAAAGTCTTTGATCAAGGAGATCACATGAACAGGAAATACAAAACACTGAATGAGGGACACAAAAACAACCACTAGATTCAATCACGTGGAAAATTTATCAAACTATTTTTTAGGAAGAAAAACGGAGTTAGTTACTGAGATAAAATGGGCCAATTAAAGTTGAATATAAAATAACCAATCTATTTTACACGATAGATGTTAGCAATTAACAATAGAGAGCTTCTTTTGACAATCCAATTGTTTCTTTTTACACTTCTTTTCTAAAAACACTCCATCTTCAAAATTTAAATTTTAAAAAATTCTAAAGACACTTCATTTTGTTACAAAATTATCCATTTTATCTTTTTTGAATTAAATTATTAAAAAAGGAAATTATTTCTCTTAAATCATTGTATTAATTATTACATATTAGATACCCTCTCCTAAATTTTTAATTACCATATTAAACTCTCTCCCCTCCAATACATATCTCTAATTTCATATCTCCATTCTTTTTCAAACAAAACTAACAGTTAAGAAAAAAAAACTTACTAATAAACTTGATTTTTAGGAACCATATGTATGTATATATTTTTTTTAAAAAAAAAAAGAATAAATTTATATATATATTACTGTTAGTAAAAAACTAAAATATTCATAAGTTTTTTTTTTCTTTAACTATTAATCAAAAAGTATGAAAATATGATTTTTTTTTTTTTTTTTGTTTGAAAAAATGGAGAGAGATAAAGTAGGAGAGAGTGTTTAATATGGTAATAACAGATATAAGAGAAAGAACTTAATACGTAATATTAAATATAATGATTTAGGAGAGAGAATATATATTTTTAATAATTTAATTAGTTTGGAATGTCTTTAATTTTTTTTTTTGTCCTTTTTAGTAATTTTAATTTAGGTTGAAATTGTCATTAATAAAAAAAATTAAATTGGAGTGTGAATAGATAATTTGTGGATTGCAAGGAGAAGCTCTCTTAACAATAATATTTGGCATTTGGGTTATGATCATCCGATTTAGCTTAAATAAATATTAATGTATATTTGGTTTTGTTTTTATAGATTTGTCTAATTTGAAGAATTTGAAATATCTGAGAATGGATGGAACTAATCTCAACATCAGCTTTCTACGGAACATTGGACCAATGACTTCTCTTGAGAGTTTATCATTAGAAGATTGTAATCTGGAAGGCACATTACCTGATCAAGGTTAATAACCTCTCTCTCTCTCTCTCTCTCTCATTCATTAAGTCATTTTAGTTATCCCATAAAAAAATTCAACCTAAACCTTTTATGAAAGGATATATTTCAGGCGGCCTTTGTGAGTTGAAGCATCTACAAGAGCTGCAACTCTACGGTAACGATCTAAGGGGTAGCTTGCCATGGTGTTTTGGAAATTTGACATCCCTTCAAGTCTTAGATCTCTCTTCCAATCAATTCTCTGGAAACATCTCCTCGTCTCCTCTTAGAGCTCTTACATCCATCCAATACTTAGATCTTTTGGATAATCACTTCCAAATCCCAATTTCACTTGAACCCTTTTTCAATCACTCCAAACTCAAGTATTTTTACGGTGACAACAACCAAATACATGCAGACACAGCTGAGTCATATTTTTCAATCACCACAAAATTCCAATTAAATTCACTCACCTTATCTGGTTGCAGAGATTGTGTCACATTTCCCAAATTCCTCTACCATCAACATGACTTGAATTACGTTGATCTTTCTCACAATAACTTGACGGGAGAGTTTCCAAATTGGTTGTTACATAACAACACCAACTTAGATGAACTTGTTCTAGTCAACAATTCTCTTACAGGACCTTTACATTTGCCTACCCATTCCCACCAGAATTTAACATCATTAGATATCTCCAATAATTTCTTCCATGGAAATATTCCAATACAAGTCGGAGCATATCTGCCAATGTTGTCGATTCTAAACATTTCCATAAATCATTTTGATGGTCGCATTCCCTCTTCGATCGGTGATATGAAAGAACTGTCTTTTTTGGACTTATCATACAATAAATTGTCAGGCGGAATACCAGAGCACTTGGCCAAGAGCTGCATCAATTTACGATACCTTGCGTTATCAAACAATAGCTTGGAAGGTCAGATATTCTCTGCTGCAAATTTTAACTTAACAAACTTGTTAAGGCTACAGTTGGATGGAAATCAGTTCATTGGAAAGATCCCAGAATGCTTGTCCAACTCCTCCAGCTATTTGAGGGGATTATATCTTGGTGATAATCATCTATCTGGTAGGACTCCCAGTTGGTTGGGGAATATGTCAGAGTTGGTAGATCTTAAAATGCCCAATAATCATCTAGAAGGTCCAATTCCACCTGAGTTTTGTCAACTACAAAATCTTGAAGTTTTGAACCTTTCAGAGAATAATATTTCTGGTGATTTACCATCTTGTTTTAGTCCTCCACAAATCCAACAAGTTCACTTATCTAAAAATAAATTAGAGGGACAGTTGAAAGATGTATTCTTTAATAGTTCTTCCTTGGTGACACTAGATCTTGGCTATAATCACTTCAATGGTGGGATTCCAAACTGGATTGGCCGGCTTTCTAACTTGACCTACCTTATATTGACTCATAATAATCTTGAAGGTGAAGTGCCACATCTATTGTGCAATTTGGAATGGTTGCGCTTGATAGATCTTTCTCATAACAATTTCTCTGGACAAATTCCTCATTGCCTAGATATGACCGCACTCCATGGCGATTTTTCAACTGCCACTGAGCCATTGAGAAATGAAGAAACTGAAGAGGTCAGGCTGAATGATTCACTCTCGTCTTACCAAAAAAGTGTTGCTCCAATGAGAAAGGAAGAAACCGTAGAGTTCACAACAAAAAAGACATCCTACTCTTACCAAGGAAGAATTCTTACTTATATGTCTGGAGTTGATCTTTCATACAATAAATTAACAGGTGATATTCCTCATCAAATTGGAAATCTTACCAGGATCCATACATTGAATCTGTCCTACAACCATTTGACCGGATCGATCCCAAGGACATTTTCAAACCTTCAACAAATTGAGAGCTTGGATCTTTCCCACAACCACTTAAATGGAAAGATCCCTCCTCAAATTATTGAGCTATATAATTTAGCTGTTTTTAGTGTGGCGTACAATAACTTGTCTGGCAAAACTCCCAAGAGGATTAATCAATTTGGTACCTTTGAAGAGAGCAGTTATCAAGGAAATCCTCTTTTATGTGGCCTTCCATTGCCGAAATGTTGTGATGCAAATTGTTCACCAGCCTTGGCGCCAAAAGCTTCAACTGATATTGAAGAAGACAACAATTTCATGGACATGGACATCTTTTACATCACTTTTACTGTGAGTTATATAGTTGTTGTCTTAGCTATTGCTATAATTTTGTACGTGAATCCTTATTGGCGACAAACATGGTTCTATCTTGTCGAAACTTGGATGACCTCATGCTACTATTTCATTATCGACCATCTCCCTAAGGGATTCTGTCATTGAACTATGCATTGTAGTGTTCTCTATGTAAGGAAATCATAAGGTAAAAGGCAATAGCCTTTTTTTTTAATAAGATGTACTAAAATTTGCAGTATAGCCCAGTAATATAGTGGAGTGCAAATTATCCATAAAAACAAGAGCATGGTCTTCTGATTTTATTATTCAAAATTTATACTGTGTGATCTTTTAATCAACATAGATTCTAATCTCTCTTATGTAGTTTACTTGCATAATCTCATTCTGTCATTAAATGGATGGAGAATTGAAACAAGATTCCATGTATACTATTTATCCAAACAAGCAATCACAACTTCATAATCAGCCGCACAAAAGATATAGCATCAGTTACATTGTTGGACTTTAATAGGAGAGTTTTTGTAGACTTGTTACTTGTTGGGTTTGACAGAAACATGTAAAACTGCTTAATGTTATCAATTCTCCACTCTTTAACTATTCAGGAACTGTTGCATTATTGATTCATAGTATATAACCTTTCAATATTTATGACTCTAAAAAATTATAAATTCCCTCTCAATTGCTTCCAAATCATACAAAATTTCTCCTGAGCCAATTCAATTGCAGGAATATCAGCAAATACTCTTGTTCCTCTGATGTTGATCGTGGAGTGCATGGCAATGCTGGTTCCAGCAGGAGAGGCACAAATTCCAGGCCTATTACCGCCCGTGCCAGAACTTCAGAAATTCTGGGCAGCTCCAGGCACACCAGGTTGTCTCATGGAGATTTACACTTATTTTATGAGTGGCCAAATTGGTAAAATTGGTACTGTTTGTTGTGCAACAATCGCTCAAGTCAGCGAAGATTGCTGGCCTAAGATGTTCCCAATAAACCCATTGTTCCCTCCATTGCTCAAGACCGCTTGTGCTGCGCCTTCAAAAAATTCACCTGTGGCGAATGCTGCAATGAGCAAGGTCTCATTTCCAGGAACTGCAGCAAAGATTAATAAAGTTCATGTTCTACACAAATTTATTACATGAACTCGAGTAGGCCTTCTGTAACATATTTGTTCAGAAATTTGTTTATTCATACATGAGTCTTAGCAAGTTACAGACATTTATCATCAATCAGCTGGAGAAGGAAACGGAGAAAATTTAAACTTGAACAGTTTCGAGGGCTACCAACCCTTTCTGATAGCACTCTGATAAGAACACTCAAGGAAAATCTAAATATTGACTATTAATAAAAAGAAATTCCCCAACTGATGGACAATTTCTATTACAAAGATGAATTGAATATTTTCTCTGCAGCTTCTACTAAATAAGCAGCTTATTTATAATATCATAAAGCATAATAATAGGAAAGATTACAGCTAGAGAATTATTCTAACAATCTGCCATTAATTGAGAATGATTTGATTGCCAATAGACCTGCCACCAATCTCTCATTCAATCAATCAGCCATGTTTGTAGAAATTGATTGACCCATATTTGGAAAGTAGTAATTGTCTCTGACCGAATCTATCAATCCCACCCCCTTAACCGAAACCTTGTCCTCAAGGTTGAAATTTGGGGTATTGAGTTCGAACCACAAATTCATCTTCCCAAGTCGCATCTTCACGAGGCAAGTGAGCCCATTGAATGAGCCATTGGCTAACTCTTCTACGACGACGCTTAACATTTCTTGTGTCTAGCACCTTAATAGGAGTTACTTGCAGAGCCCCCTCACTAGAAACCTTCGGTAGTTGACGAACTTGCACATCACGATCCCCTACTTTCTTTTTGAGACAAGATACATGAAAAACTGGATGAATTTTAGCTTCTAAAGGAAGGTCTAACCGATAAGCAACCTTACCAATTCTCTCTAAAATTTGAAAGGGACCATAGAAACGCGGTGATAACTTCAATGAGCTGCGAACTGCTACTGATGTTTGACGGTATGGTTGTAGCCGTAAATACACCATGTCATTAACATCAAAATTTCGCTCAGTACGGTGAAGGTCAGCATATTGTTTCATTCGATTTTGTGCTGCTGCTAGATTGGATTTGAGCAATCGAAGAACATCATTCCTTTTGTTCAACATGTCATCAACTTGTGCCACATTGGTAGTGCCAGCTTCATAACCTGCCAAGGAAGGAGGAGGGTACCCATACACAGCTTCAAATGGAGTCATTTTGATAGATGTGTGATAGGTAGTGTTATACCAATATTCTGCCCATGGTAACCATCTAACCCAATTCTTTGGATGGTCACTTGTAAAGCAGCGAAGATATGTCTCTAAACATCTATTGACGACCTCGGTTTGACCATCTGATTGAGGATGATAGCTAGTGCTCATATTAAACTTGGTTCCGTGGAGCCGGAATAATTCTTGCCAAAACTTGCTTGTAAAAACTCGATCTCTGTCTGTAACAATCGACTTCGGAACCCCATGCAGCTTGACCACTGTTCCAATAAAGCATTGTGCCACTGACAAAGCTGTATAAGGATGACTAAGGCCAGCAAAGTGAGCATATTTTGAGAGTCTATCCACCACCACCATGATCACTGTCTTTCCCCCTGAACTTGGCAATGCATCGATGAAGTCCATGGACAAATCTATCCATACATTATGTGGAATCGGTAAAGGTTGTAGTAGCCCAGAAGGTGCCATGGTATCATATTTATTTCTTTGACACGTATCGCATTCAGCAATAAATTGTTTGATGTCGTGTCTCATACCTTGCCAATAAAATGTCCGAGCTATGCGTTGGAACGTCTTCAAATATCCAGAATGGCCAGCTATTGGACTTGAATGAAGTTCTTCCAAAATCATTTCTCGCCATTTAGATTGAGGTCCAATAACAATTTTTCCCTGGTACTTCAAGATTCCTGCATCCACAGTAAAATGTTTAGCCAAAAAGGATGAGTTATCCAATTTTTTAATATGCTCCTGCACCCATAAATCATTGATCAAGTCAGCCTTTAACTCCTCCATCCACTTATTCTCCACACCAGTAATTGCAACCACGGTTGCATCTTCATGCATACGAGACAATGCATCAGCAGCCTTGTTCTCGGATCCGCTTTTGTAAGTGATTTCGTAATCAAATCCCAGTAGTTTAGTAAGCCATTTTTGTTGAATCGGCATTGATGCACGAGCTTCCAAAAAATGCTTCAAACTTTGGTGATCCGTTTTAATAATGAACCTGCGACCCATCAAATATGTTCTCCATTTATTCACTGCATGCATAATTGCTGTCATTTCCTTCTCATAAGTAGAAAGACCCAAATTTTTCTTTGCTAATGCTTTGCTAGTATAAGCAATTGGCCGCCCCTCTTGCATTAACACTGCTCCAATTCCAGTCCCACAAGCATCGCTCTCAATAATAAATGGCCTCGAAAAATCAGGTAAGGCAAGTACTGGAGTGGTTGTCATGGCTGTTTTAAGGGTGTTGAATGCTTTGACAGCTTCGTCTGACCAATTAAAAGCATCTTTCTTGAGAAGAGCTGTTAATGGAGCACTAATTGTGCCATAGTTGCGTACAAATTTTCGATAATATCTGTAAGACCAAGGAAGCCACGTAAGCCCTTTAAGTGTTTCGGAACCGGCCATTCAAGCATGCACTTAATTTTTTCTGGGTCTGCTGCCACACCGTGGAAGGAAATTAAGTGCCCAAGATAATTCACAGATTCCTCTCCAAATGAGCATTTCGACATTTTAACAAATAATTGA
Organism: Acer campestre; assembly: GCA_954870605.1. NCBI lineage: Eukaryota > Viridiplantae > Streptophyta > Magnoliopsida > Sapindales > Sapindaceae > Acer > Acer campestre. The sequence continues at coordinate 30,699,675 of OX940807.1, read as the reverse complement.
TGCTCCTGCAATTTCTTCAAGGATACCTCCAAATGATGAAGATGCTGGTCCCATGTCTGGCTATAAATCAATATATCATCAAAGAACACTAATATGAATTTGCGCAAGAACGGCCGGAATAGGTCATTCATTAGGCTCTGAAAAGTGGAAGGGGCATTAGTAAGACCGAACGGCATAACCAAGAACTCATAGTGACCATCATGAGTTCGGAAAGCAGTTTTTTCAATGTCTGCAGCATGAACACGAATTTGGTGGTAACCTGAGCGAAGATCCAGCTTAGTAAAAAATCGCGCACCTTGTAACTCATCAAGAAGTTCATCAATTACAGGTATAGGAAATTTATCCTTTACTTTAATTTTATTTAAAGCACGATAATCCACACACATGCGCCAAGAACCGTCTTTCTTTTTCACCAACAATACTGGCGAGGAGTAAGGACTTGTGCTTGGACGAATTATACCAGAATTAAGCATCTCTTGCACTAGCTTCTCAATTTCATTTTTCTGGAAGTGGGCATATCGATAGGGTCGAACATTGGTGGGGCTACTTCCAGGAATAAGATTGATATGGTGATCGTGAGTGCGGGTCGGTGGAAGTTGTTTTGGTTCTTCAAAAATTTTCTCATATCGTGTAATGATATCTTTAACCTCTAAGTTCATTTCACTAGTACGAACCAAATTATCATGGGATTCACTAACATAAAATAACATACCCGAAGAATCTTGGTAAATGATTCGCTCGATTGCATGACTGCTTACTACCTTGAGAGACTCCTTCCGATTTCCATTAAGCAAAAATCTTTTGTCATCTCGTGTGAACTCCATTTTAAGGTTACCAAAGTCCCAAAGAATAGGACCCAGTGTTCTCAGCCATTGTGCACCTAAAACCATGTCACAACCACCTAGAGGCAGAATGTAGAAATCGGCCTTAAATTGATAGTCTTGGAGTGTAATAGGCAGTTCTGGACACCTACCAGCACATGAGAGCTTCCCTCCATTGGCCACCATAACTTCAAGTCGATCATCAGAATTAACTCGGCAATGAAGCCTTCTAATAATAGCTGGATCCACAAAATTATGAGTGCTTCCTGAGTCAATTAACACCGTGATTGGGCTTCTCTTAACAAAGGCTTGAACTCGCATGGTCTGTGGTGTAGCTGACCCAGCTAGTGCGTGTACAGAGATCTCTAGAGATTCTGATTGCTTCTCATCATTTAGACTGTCATCTGAATCACTTTCACCATCGTCCTCAGAACTGTCGCCCTTGATCAAGAATAACGTACTAGTCTTACATTTATGGCCAGGTGCCCATTTTTCGTCACAATTATAACATAATTTTTTCCGTCGCCTCTCTTGTGCCTCTTCCGGTGTGATTTGCTTTATTGGATGTTGGCCTATTGCCTGAGCAACATCATTGGATGGTTTGGATACAACATTCTTGGTGCTCTATTTTCGAATGCCTGTTCGTTCCTCCTGTAGTCTTGCTAAACCAATGGCTGCCATTAAAGATGTGGGTTTGAACATTTTTACCTCAATCCGGATCTCGTCCTTCAAACCACCAATGAAACAACTCACCAAAAAGGATTCTGGAAGTCCCGTAACATGATTGGCAAGTTTTTCGAATTCCCTTTGATATTCGCGAAGACTGCCGGTTTGTCGAAGTTTTGCCAATGATTCTGCATAGTCTTCATACTCCGTTGGACCAAATCGAGAACTTAACGCCTGCTTAAAGTTGCTCCAATCTGGAAATTCCACCACATTGGTTACCCACTTGAACCATTGCAACGCTTCACCATCCAAGTGAAAGGATGCAATTTTGACTTGTTGTGCCTCTGGCGTTTGATGATACTCGAAAAATCTTTCGGCACGATAAAGCCATCCTGATGGATCATCACCTTGAAACTTTGGAAATTCAAGTCGGATGGTGCGAGTACTGATGCCGTGGTGAGATTCTGCACGCCTGTGGGTCGAACCATTATCATTTGATGGAGTTGAACCACTCGAGCGACTACCTGATGCTTCAGTTCTCATGTTAGACATACTTTCTGATAGATGGTCATACTTGGAATTTAGTGCTGCAATTTTCTGGTTCATTTCAGAAGACATTCTTTGAATCATGTCTGCCAATGTCTTTGCTTGCTGTTCTGATTTTTCTGAAAACTTTTTGAATTCACTCTCCATGTTTGTTGTATGTGATCGCGTCAACACCATGCACAAGGATCCACCGCTCTGATACCAAAATGATAAGAACACTCAAGGAAAATCTAAATATTGACTATTAATAAAAAGAAATTCCCCAACTGATGGACAATTTCTATTACAAAGATGAATTGAATATTTTCTCTGCAGCTTCTACTAAATAAGCAGCTTATTTATAATATCATAAAGCATAATAATAGGAAAGATTACAGCTAGAGAATTATTCTAACAATCTGCCATTAATTGAGAATGATTTGATTGCCAATAGACCTGCCACCAATCTCTCATTCAATCAATCAGCCATGTTTGTAGAAATTGATTGACCCATATTTGGAAAGTAGTAATTGTCTCTGACCGAATCTATCACACTCATAGTTGATAATACCATAATTCTTCACGTTTCTGTATAGCCTCGGCCTTTGCTCATCAATCAAATGCTCCACAGGTCCAATTTCATTGTCTGGATCTGGTTCGATAAATGAGGCTACAGATATCCTCAACTTTTCTTTGTTCGTGACCACCCGGTGCATTGGACTCTTATTTATTCCATTACTCATTATCTGCATAAGTTCACATAACATTATTTAGAAGATTCATAATATGTTGCTATCCACTGCAAAGCAAAACAAAAGAACAACGAAAAATATGATGTTTCAGTGTCTCGAAACATACTACATATCCCACCCACAAACAAGCGCATACATGAATATGCCAATAGTGCGAAGATATACCTGCATCTGATCGCCAAGATTGACAACAAGAGCATGAGGTATCACAGGAACTCGATACCATTTACCATCCACAACAATTTGGAGACCTTCAACTTCTTTATCTTGCAAGAGAATTGTAATTCCTGATCTATCCGTATGCGGTTTGACACCATGAACCAAATCAGGTCTTGAGCATGGTGGATAGAAGTTAAATCTGGTTTGCATTAGAGATTGTTCTCCAAATTGATTCAAGAAACTATTCTCCTCCAAATTCAGTGACTTCGCGATTGCCTTGAACAGAACTTCCGTCACAATCTTGATCTTCATAGCATATTCATCTAAGGTCTCCCTGAAAAATAATCAGACTCACTGATCATCAATACTTCACATTAGCTTATGAACTACTAGATTGGAAACCCCTTCCTTACAGAGCTATCATCTTCGTTATTCGAAAGCTTATGGGTCTAGCAATTACTCAACAGAGTCCGCTACATATACATTAAAATAGGCTAGTTTACAGTATAAGAAAAATAGAAAATGGAAATATACCTGAAATCTTGTGGAATTTGGGGCCAGAGATTTAACCTTCTTTTGTCATGTGGAAATACCTTGAGAGACAAGCGATGAGACCAATCATGAACTTGCTTGTCTGAGACGATCCTGTCACTCCCATACCCTTCTGCTTCATTAACAGCTCGTGCATATTTCTGTTTCTCTTCCACTGGAAGTGAAAAGAAATCAATCGAAACTTCACGTATCTTGTCCAGAAGTGAATTTGAAATCCCATGACCAATTGCCTTTAATATGATCAAATATAAGAACACATCCAAATTCAGTAATTAAATATATATATATATATATATAAAAGTAAGTGGGTCAGATCAAAATTCAAAACCTGGAAGCAACCACCAGCAGAGCTAAGAGATGATCTGAGCTTGGCCAGTTCCTGCTCTAAATCTTGAGAAGAAGAAGAGTGGGAAAAGACAGTGAGATCAACAACAGGAAAAGGACCCAATGGTGGGGAAGTCTCTATGGATCCAAATTTGGAATCTTTAACGATGTATTCTGGTCGTGGCTCCTCCCCTGATCTAGACATATGGTCGACACTTTTCTTTGACTCGAGATCAGCCATGGCGGTTTTAAAGAAAGCTGAGGACCGAGAAATTTAAGGGAGCTATTTTGGAGTATGTGCTGAATCATGAGTATTGATCGTTGATTTGAATTTTGAAGGATCAAACAAATGCAACCGGCTAACAGAACAGACGTTATTTTTTAAATAATTGTTTTCCAGCTTGATTCCTCTTAATCAGGCTCTGTTATCTATGGGTGCGTTTGGTACGGAACGAGATAGAACAGGATAGGGAGGGGAGGGGCGGGAGAGGACAGTTGTTTCGTATTCTATGGTTTTTTATCCCATGTAGTCCCGTTCTGTCCTATGTTTAAAACACGCTAAGTATGGGACAAGATGAAATTGTCCCATTTTGATCTGTCCCGTCCCATCCAATATACCTGCAAATTGTTTGTTTATTCTATCCTATCAACCACGTTTTCTAATTGCGTTGAAGGATATTAAACAAAAGAAAATAAACAATCTTTGACTTTTGATGGTTTTGTTGTTTAAAAATTTGCACTTTGAGTGTAAGTATAGGCGTTGCCACATCAGCATTTTGACCATATAAGAGCATTTCCAACGATATAAAAAAATTTGGATCCTCAAAAGTTGCCACCACAACATTTGATAATTGTTCTCAGGATTTGCTAAATTTGATGATTGTATAGTCCACAATAGTACACTTGTAATGGTACCACAATGATATATTAGTTTTTTTTTGCTAAAAAATAAAAAAAAAATTATAAAAAACAAGATAAGGTATATGATATGGGTATTGATCTATTCGTAATGAAGAGACGAATTTTACCTAATTGAAATTTTTGGGGTTGAAATAATGATGAAATACATAGATGATCAGAGAAAAAAAGAGGAAAAAAAAAAGTAACAGAAGAGAGAGAAAGAATAAAATTACAATACTTAATTTAGGTTAAATTTGTATTTGATGATTGAAAGTCAGCTTTCCACAAAACATTGGATTATTGACTTCTCTTGAGAGTTTATCATTAGGAAGTTGTAATCTGGAAGGCACATTACCTGATCAAGATTAATAACCTCTCTCTCTCTCTCTCTCTCTCTCTCTCTCTCTCTGATTAAGTCATTTTAGTTATCCCATAAAAAAATTCAACCTAAACCTTTTATGAAATGATATATTTCAGGCGGCCTTTGTGAGTTGAAGCATCTACAACTGCTGGATCTCTCCTATAACGATATAAGGGGTAGCTTGCCTTGGTGTTTTGGAAATTTGACATCCCTTCAAGTCTTATATCTCTCTTCCAATCAATTTTCTGGAAACATCTCTCCCCTTAGAGCTCTTACATCCATCCAAGGATTAAGTCTCTCTTCCAATCAATTTTATGGAAACATCTCTCCCCTTAGAGCTCTTACATCCATCCAAGGATTAAGTCTCTCTTCCAATCAATTTTATGGAAACATCTCTCCCCTTAGAGCTCTTACATCCGTCCAATACTTAAGACTTTCGGATAATCACTTCCGAATCCCAATTTCACTTGAACCCTTTTTCAATCACTCCAAACTCGAGTATTTTGACGGTGACAACAACCAAATATATGCAGACACAGCTGAGTCACATTTTTCAATCACCCCAAAATTCCAATTAAATTCACTCTCCTTATCTGGTTGCAGAGATTGTGTCACATTTCCCAAATTCCTCTTTCATCAACATGACTTGGAACAAGTTGATCTTTCTCACAATAACTTGACGGGAGAGTTTCCAAATTGGTTGTTAGATAACAACACCAACTTAGATCAACTTGATCTAGTCAACAATTCTCTTACAGGACCTTTACATTTGCCTACCCATTCTCACCAGAAATTATGGTCATTAGATATCTCCAAAAATTTCTTCCATGGAAATATTCCAATACAAGTGGGAGCATATCTGCCAATGTTGTGGAATCTAAACATTTCCATAAATGATTTTGATGGTCGTATTCCCTCTTCGATCGGTGATATGAAAGAACTTTGGTGGTTGGACTTATCCTACAATAAATTGTCAGGCGGAATACCAGAGCACTTGGCCAAGAGCTGCATCAATTTACGATACCTTGTGTTATCAAACAATAGATTGGAAGGTCAAATATTCTCTGCTGCAAATTTTAACTTAACAAACTTGATGAGGCTACAGTTGGATGGAAATCAATTCATTGGAAAGATCCCAGAATGCTTGTCCAACTCCTCCAGCTATTTGAGGGGATTATATCTTGGTGATAATCATCTATCTGGTAGGATTCCCAGTTGGTTGGGGAATATGTCAGAGTTGGTAGATCTTCAATTGCCCAATAATCATCTACAAGGTCCAATTCCACCTGAGTTTTGTCAACTGCAAAATCTTGAAGTTTTGAACCTTTCAGAGAATAATATTTCTGGTGATTTACCATCTCGTTTTAGTCCTCCACAAATCCAACAAGTTCACTTATCTAAAAATAAGTTAGAGGGACAGTTGAAAGATGCATTCTTTAATAGTTCTTCCTTGGTGACACTAGATCTCGGCTATAATCACTTCAATGGTGGAATTCCAAACTGGATTGGCCGGCTTTCTAACTTGACCTACTTTATATTGTCTCATAATAATCTTGAAGGTGAAGTGCCACATCTATTGTGCAATTTGGAACGGTTGCGCTTGATAGATCTTTCTAATAACAATTTCTCTGGACAAATTCCTCATTGCCTCGATATAACTGCACTCCATGACGATTTTTCAACTGCTATTGAGCCAATGAGAAATGAAGAAACTATAGGGTTCGAGATGAAAATTGCATTCTCCTCCCACATTAGAGGCTTTGCTCCAATGAGAAAGGAAGAAACTGTAGAGTTCACAACAAAAAAGGCATCCTACTCTTACCAAGGAAGAATTCTTACTTACATGTCTGGAGTTGATCTTTCATGCAATAAATTAACAGGTGAGATTCCTCATCAAATTGGAAACCTTACCAGGATCCATGCATTGAATTTGTCATACAACAATTTGACTGGATCGATCCCATGGACGTTTTCAAACCTTGAACAAATTGAGAGCTTGGATCTTTCCCACAACAACTTAAATGGAAAAATCCCTCAAAACATTACTAAGCTATTCTGTTTAGCTGTTTTTAGTGTGGCTTACAATAACTTGTCAGGAAAAACTCCCGAGAGGATTGCACAATTTGGTACCTTTGAAGAGAGCAGCTATCAGGGAAATCCTCTTTTATGTGGCCTTCCATTGCCGAAAAGTTGTGGATCACCACCCTTGGCTCTGAAAGCTGCGACTGATAATGATGAAGATATCAATTTCATGGACATGGACATCTTTTACATCAGTTTTACTGCGAGTTACACAGTTGTGGTCTTAGCAATTGCTATAGTTCTGTATGTGAATCCTTATTGGCGACAAACATGGTTCTATCTTGTCGAAACTTTGATGACCACATGCTACTATTTCATTATTGACCATCTCCCTAAGGGATTTCGTCATTGAACTTTGCATTGTAGTGTTCTCTATGTAAGGAAATCGTAAGTTAAATGGCAATATCCTTTTTTTGAATAAGATGTACTAAAATTTTGCAGTACAGCCCAGTAATATAGTGGAGTGCAAATTATCCATAAAAACAAGAGCATGGTCTTCTGATTTTATTATTCAAAATTTATCCTGTGTGATCTTCTGATAAACATAGTTACTAATCTCTCTTATATAGTTTACTTGCATAATCTCATTCTGTCATTAAATGGATGGAGAATTGAAACAAGATTCCATGTTTACTCTTTATCCAAACAAGCAATCACAACTTCAAAATCAGCCCAACAAAAGATATAAAGCATCAGTTACATTGTTGGACTTTCAATATTTATGACTCAAATTATAAATTCCCTCTCAATTTCTTCCAAATCATACAAGATTTCTCCTGAGCCAATTCAATGGCGGGAATATCAGCAAATACTCTTGTTCCTCTGATGTTGATCATGGCGTGCATGGCAATGCTGGTTCCAGCAGGACAGGCACAAATTCCAGGCCTATTACTGCCCGTGCCAGAACTTCAGAAATGCTGGGTAGCTCTAGCAGGCACACCAGGTTGTCTCATGGAGATTTACACTTATTTTATGAGTGGCCAAATTGGCAAAATTGGTCCTGTTTGTTGTGCAACAATCGCTCAAGTCAGCGAAGAATGCTGGCTTAAGATGTTCCCAATAAACCCATTGTTCCCTCCATTGCTCGAGACCGCTTGTGCTGCAACTCCAACAAATTCACCTGTGGCGAATGCTGCATTGAGCAAGGTCTCATTTCCAGGAACTGCAAATGTTACTGAAATAATAGAATGTTGGTCAACTCTTAAAGACATAGAAGGCTGTGTTTCAGAGATTTATAAATCAGTACTCAACATTGGCATCATTGGTAGAATTGGCAGGGATTGTTGCAAAGCCGTCACTGAAATCAACGATAAGTGCTTGTCTAAGATTTTCCCTTACAATCCATCGTTCCCTCTGGTGGTCAAGAGCACTTGTTCAGCTGTCTTTATCGCCGCACCATCACCAACTTCAGGTTGAAATGAACAAGCTGCAAGATCAAGTCTAACTTAAACTAAAAAAATTCTTCAAGTGGAGCTAGAATGTCTTGCAATGTTATCTTTGTTTTTTTTTTTTTTTTCAAGAAATAAAATGGATAGTTTTAGCTGAGGATGTTATTCTTACTTCACAGAGGTAATTTAGGGGATGTAACTGGAATTCACTTGGCTCTAGCTGCCAGGCAATTCATGGTATGATATTCACATTTTTCACTACACATGAAACACTAAAGCTGAGGTTTTTCCATCAAGTGCCTTGTTTCCATGCAGCAAAGATTAATAAAGTTCATGTTCTACACAAATTTTTTCCGAAATTTGTTTATTCATACATGAGTCTTAGCAAGTTACAGACATTTATCATCAATCAGCTGGAGAAGGAAACGGAGAAAATTTAAACTTGAACAGTTTCGAGGGCTACCAACCCTTTCTGATAGCACTCATAGTTGATAATACCATAATTCTTCACGTTTCTGTATAGCCTCGGCCTTTGCTCATCAATCAAATGCTCCACAGGTCCAATTTCATTGTCTGGATCTGGTTCAATAAATGAGGCTACAGATATCCTCAACTTTTCTGTGTTCGTGACCACCCGGTGCATTGGACTCTTATATATTCCATTACTCATTATCTGCAAAAGTTCACATAACATTATTTAGAAGATTCATCATATGTTGCTATCCACTGCAAAGCGAAACAAAAGAACAACGAAAAATATGCTGTTTCAGTGTCTCGAAACATACTACATATCCCACAAACAAGCGCATACATGAATATATGCCAATAGTGCGACGATATACCTGCATTTGATCGCCAAGATTGACAACAAGAGCATGAGGTATGACAGGAACTCGGTACCATTTACCATCCACAACAATTTGGAGACCTTCAACATCTTTATCTTGCAAGAGAATTGTAATTCCTGATCTATCCGTATGTGGTTTGACACCATGAACCAAATCAGGTCTTGAGCATGGTGGATAGAAGTTAAATCTGGTTTGCATTAGAGATTGTTCTCCAAATTGATTCAAGAAACTATTCTCCTCCAAATTCAGTGACTTCGCGATTGCCTTGAACAGAACTTCCGTCACAATCTTGATCTTCGTGGCATATTTCTGTTTCTCTTCCACTGGAAGTGAAAAGAACTCAATCGAGACTTCACGTATCTTGTCCAGAAGTGAATTTGAAACCCCATGTCCAATTGCCTTTAAAAAACACATCCAAATTCAGTAATTAAATAAAAATAAATAAAAATAAAACAAAAAACAGGGAAGTGGGTTATATCAAAACCTGGAAGCAACCACCGGCAGAGCTAAGAGATGATCTGAGCTTGGCCAGTTCCTGTTCTAAATCTTGAGAAGAAGAAGAAGAAGAAGAAGAGTGGGAAAAGACAGTGAGATCAACAACAGGAAAAGGACCCAATGGTGGGGAAGTCTCTATGGATCCAAATTTGGAATCTTTAACGATGTATTCTGGTGGTGGCTCCTCCCCTGATCTAGACATTTGGTCGACACTTTTCTTTACCTCAAGATAAGCCATGGCGGTTTTAAAGAAAGCTGAGGACTGAGAAATTTAAAGGGAGCTATTTTGATCCGTCCCGTTCAGTCCCATCTCCCATGTACCTGCAAATTGTTTGTTTATTTTATTCTATCAACCACGTTTTCAAATTGCGTTCAAGGATACTAAACAAAAGAAAAATAAACGATCTTTGATTTTTGATGGTTTTGTTGTGTAAAAATTTGCATTTTGAGTGGAAAGAATAGGCGTTGCCACGTCAGCAGTTTGACCATATAACATTAACAAGCAGCTCCTATATTGTCTACCGATTGAAATTACCATTCCATCCTTTGTTAATTGACCGTTATCGGTTTCCTGTGTTTCTAACGGTAGAGAGGTCCTTTTATTAACGGAGACAAACTGAACGGTTGGTTCGGTTAAAATGTTATTGAGTTAACTCGTAAAGTGCCCGAACACGTTACGAGTCAACTCGGAGCCTGACGAGTCGAACTTTAATTCTTCCACAGTCAGTTTGATTGCTTCCAGCTCCTTCAATACTTGCAGTCTATCTCCACCTACACTAGATGTTCGAGGTTTTCATTTGTATTTATACAACTCAATTATGTGGACTGAGTCGACTCGTGAACACGTCACGAGTAAACTATTAATTCTATTCACTCTCTTAACCCACTCTCTCAACACACTCTTTGTTCCTGTGTTGATATGTGGACAACAATAAATGTTTTATATTAAAAATATAACCTTTATAAATAGCCTACGTTTTCATTTTATTTACAATACAAAACCAACAACTAATTTCATAGATTGCCCTTGTTTATTTAATATCAATTTTTAAAAAAAAAATTTAATAATAATATCATATATGTGGTTTGTGTTGTTACTCTACGACTCTATAACTTTTTTTTTTTCTAGCAGCTCTATAATTTTTTTTTTATTGTTTGTTATTAAATAATTTAATTGTATTAGATTAAATTTTTATATTTAACTTATTTTATTTGAATTTCTTTTTCAATACTTGTTTGTGTAGTTCTCACCATTTTCAAACATAAGTTGTCTTCTCATTATTGTTACAACTGTATCTAAGTGATTTTTTAATTGATTTTAATATTAAATAATTTTATTGTATTGGGTTACATTTTTATATTTAATTTTTTTACTCATTTTCAAACACAAGCTGTCTTCTCACCAATATTGTTACGGCTCTATCCAGGTAATTTTTTTTAATTGTTTTTTTATATAAAATAATTTAATTGTATTGGATTAAATTTTTATATTGAACTTCTTTTATTTAAATTTCTTTTTCAAAACTTGTTTGTGTAGTTCTCATCATTTCCAAACATAATTTGTCTTCTTACAATTGTTACATCTGTATCGAGGTAATTTTTTAATTGATTTTCATATAAAATAATTTTATTGCATTGGGTTAAATTTTATATTGAATTTTTTTTCTTAATTTGTATTTCATAACTTGTATGTGCAATGAACTTCAATTCTTACCATTTTCAAACACAAGTTGTCTTCTCACCATTGTTACAACTATATTTAGATAATTTTTTTATTAGTTTTTTTATTAAATAATTTTGCTATATTGTATTAAAATTTTTAACTGAACTTCTTTATTTTGATATAAGTTAAATATAAAAATTTAATCCAATACAATAAAATTATTTAATAAAAAGCGATATAAAAAAAAATTATCTGGATAGAACTGTAATAATGGTGAGAAATCAATTTTTGTTTGTAAATATTGAGAGTTAGAGTTAAGTCAGACTTGATGGAACTATAGAAAGAATGAAGAAGTTGCAAAGTCTTAGAGTAACAACACAAACTACAAACCTGATAGATATATAGATATATATATATATATATATTGAATTGATATTAAATGAAAAAGGGTAATGTAGGAAATTAGTTGTTAGTTTGTATTGTACTTAAAATGAAAAAGGTAGGCTATTTATAAAGGTTAGATTTTTAATTTAAAATATTTATTGATGTCTACATGTCAACACAGTAAAAGGTTGTTTGCTTTTTTGTCTGAAGATTGAATAGTCCTGAATTTTACTGAAGACTGAATAGTGACTGAAACCTGAATCTGAATTATTATTATTTTTTTCTCACATCTGAATGTACTGTTAACATGTTTGTTTTTTACAAATAAAATTGTCTAAAAAAAAGTAATTTTGTATTTATACTCATGTTAAACAGTTATACATATAATATAGAATAAAAACAATCCAAAAATAATAATTTTATATGAACACATATGATCATGATCTTCTTCTTCGATTACAAACAAATTTTATTTTTGCTAAGAAAAGAAAAAGTTTTTTTTTTTTTTTTCAAAAAATAAAAGGGGTAGCAGGAAAACTCACACAAAACACTCTAAAAAAATAATATATAAATGTACCACCATAATATCATAATAAAGTGTTGATATTAAAAACCAATATGAGAAGTGATTAGGGTTCTTTTTTATTTTTAAAGCTATTTAAAATAAGCAACATATTAAAATAAAGATTTATATATAATATATAATTATGATGAAATTTGAGATAAGTTATATATGGAGGATAGTATCGGAAGAAAAGATTTTAGATTGCATTTAATGCAATTAAATGATTTACAAATTACAATTAAGTGAAAAGTCAGGATTTTTTACTTTTTATTTTAAGTTGTTTTTTGATATTTTTAAGTTGTTTGACGACTTAAAAAAAATAAACAAAACAGCTTAATAATTATAATTTAGACCCATTAAGTTTTAAGTAGAAAAAACAAACGACCCTTAAATGTGTTGAGAGAGTTGGTTGAGACTTGACAGGATGAACTTAGCACTCCTCTTAATTCAAAATTTCTAACCCACTGATTTTGCTCCAATCGTCTACGATGACGGACTCAAGTGAAAACGTCACTGTATCACTAGACTAAGTAGACTCTCAAAATGTGGGCCCAATTGTTTCTTTAGATGGAATTATAGCCAATAAAAGGACACCACGTCACATATTAGTGGACCCCACAAACGGACAACAAGATGAAAATATTCGAACAGATTCCAAATTTTAAGTTAAATCGGAGCCACAAACCAGAGCTTTCGTGGCCACCTCAAGTCCTCGCGAACGCTTGCCACCGCTTTCCCTCTTCTTCAACACTGACTCGTCACACGAAACGTAGAAAAGAAGAAAAAGGAACAGCACGACTCTCATTGATTCTTTCACTAAGAGAGACGAAAACGAATGGCGAAATTTACAGTGAGAGCAGAGAACTTTTGTCTTATCTCTCACAGTACGAGCTCGAAGAGCTTGATCTTTTACAACCCCATTTCGTTGAACCATCCTCGTTTCATTTGTTACCCTCTAAGCGTTGCTTGAGTTGTCGAGTTTGGTGTAGCATCAAAGAGAAAGAAAATGTCAAAGAAACGGATAAGTTTGATGGAGTGCTTACTGGGTTACGAGTGGATGAACTCGATCAAGCGAGTTCGGTTCGGATTCTGAGGGTGAATAGGATCACATGAGCGGGTCGGATCAAGTGGGTTCTGAGTGGAATTGGCCGCCATGGAAGAATATACCAGAAAGATATAAACTTATTGGAACTACTTCGCTCGCTTTTGTTATCTGTAACATGGACAAGGTAGTTGCTTTTTTCCACTTTCTCTTAGGAATTTCTACAAACAGTTTACGTGTTTTGAATCTACAGACGAACTTTTTGTGTTTTGAATAGATTTTCTATTTACAGAGTTGTAGAGTAATTTGAGATGAAGAGAGTAGATATAAAGTGTGCTTGTTTCTTTATTGAGCTTTTTGTGTATGGTGTTGGAAAAAGTGTATTTTGTTTATTGAATCATGTAGGTGAACTTGAGTGTTGCTATTATTCCAATGTCACACCAATTTGGGTGGAGTTCATCGGTGGCTGGATTGGTTCAATCATCTTTCTTTTGGGGTTACGCGTTGAGTCAACTGCCTGGGGGATGGCTTGCCAAGGTATTTGGTGGGAGGTTAGTTTTCATTAGCCTTGTAATTTATTTTAATCATGTCTCGCTATCTAAACATGCAATGAGAAGAATTATTTGTCATTATTCGATAAAAAAAAAAGGGAAACGGTAGGTTGATTTTAGTAACAAAGGTGAAGGATAAGTTAGAGGCCTTGAACTGCAACGGAAGATTTATAGAGATTACTGCAACGGAAGTTTTTCTTTGTTAATTTTGGGGGCTATTGAGTAAATCTGATACATACATCATGTTCACTTGTACCCCTTGTCGCTGGATTTATGCCTGGACTAGTTTTTTCAAGGATTTTGGTATGTAGGTCCAACTTCAATTGTTCAGTCCAACTTCAATGAATGCCTTTTACATTTCAACCCTTCGCAATGTATCTTTATAACCTGTGAGTTTTCTTGCTGAATTTTTTGTGAGTGGATCATCTTTTTCATTGATGGATTACACATGATAATTTAATGAACTCTCTCTCTGTTTCTTACAGTCATCCTGCTCCAAGTTAAATGTCTTGAATGTTGACTAGGTTTTATATAATATAACAAGAATTTTCTTTTCTTCTCTTCTATATAATGTTGACTAGGTTGGAATAGGAGAAGGTGTTTCCCCATCAGCTGCAACTGATCTTATTGCCAGGCATGTATGAAATACAAAGTAGTTTGGAACCATGATATGGGTTGTATTTTAGTTCTAATTGCTTTATCCTTTTTACTTACATGCATTTATTTTTGGTTTCACTGGTTTTAATCCTAAAACATGGATGTCCCTTCTTTCAGCGTAACACAATTTAGCAGTTAAAAATGTTGGAAACTTTTTTTGAAAATGTTTGTGTGGCATTCTCTTTTGGAAGCTTAAATATAAACAAATTGTTGCACTTTCTGTTAATAGATAGTTCACAGTTTAAGCAACAACTATTTTACTCGCATGGTCTAGGAAGGTGAATTCAGTCTGTGGATTGTGGAATATCTCTCCAGGCCACTTTTAGATAATTCTGTCTAAATGTACATTGTTGGACCTTTTTACTTGTTGGATTTGACCAAAACATGTAAAACTGCTTAATGTTATCAATTCTTCACTCTTTAACTAGCATTTAAAATTCAAAACCAGTTTCAAGAAAAAATTGAATGCAACAGTTACAGACTTACAGGGCATGATCATCTTTATTAATAAAACCATACCATCTACCTCCAAGTTTAATCACATTAAACTTGATAAAACAGATGTTTTGTGTACTAATTAACTAAGGAGTTTCAGAGATAAAATTCAAGAACTGTTGCATTGATTCACAGTAAAATCTTTCAATATTAATGACTCCACAAAATTATAAATTCCCTAACAATTGCTTCCGCAGGACAGAAGCACAAGCATCCTTCCAAATAATACAATTCAATGGCAGGAATATCAGCAAATACTCTTCTTCCTCTGATGTTGATGGTGGCGTGCATGGCATTACCGCAATGCGGGTTCCAGTAGGACAGGCACAAATTCCAGGCCTATTACCTACAAAGAACATGCTAACGTGAATCTCTTAACTCGATCACTACATTTTGATCTTTATGTGGAGCTAATCAGCTATTAAAGCAAAACTTCATATTTGATCTCCTAGTGTATTTTATGCCAACTATAGTTCTAAACATGGTAGGTTGGGGTGCTATTATAATCATACGGTGGACTTTTTTTCAGGGTCTCAGTCTACACATTTCAGAAATTGAGGAACTTTGCACAGAATATCCTGCAACGCTTGTATTGTTTGATCATTTGGTTTTCTGCAAACCACCAATGTGAGCTCTCTCTCGTAATTTGACTTTGTTAGAGAAGTCCTCCAATATGTATGTATCTGTACAAAAGTAAGAAAATACTAGCTTGCTCGTGTGTGTCCGTCTTGCAGAAATGATGAGGAAGAAGAGAAAGTGAACTTCTGAAATGCTGGTCAGTTCTAGCAAGAACACCCAGTTGTCTCATGGAGATTTACACTTATTTTCTGAGTAGCCAAATTGGCAAAATTGGTCCTGTTTGTTGAGCAACAATCGCTCAAGTCAGCGAAGACTGCTGGCCAAAGATGTTCCCAATAAACCCATTGTTCCCTCCATTGCTCAAGACGGCTTGTGCTGTGCCTTCACCAACCTCAGCTGGAGCAAATGCAATGAGCAAGGTCTCATTTCCAGGACTTGTACCAAACGTTACTGAAATAATAGAATGTTGATCAACTCTTACAGACATAGAAGGTTGTGGTTTAGAGATTTATAAATCAGTACTTGACACTGGCCTCATTGGTGGTATTGGGCCTGCTTGTTGCAAAGCCGTCCCTGAAATCAACTATAACTGCTGGCCTAAGCTGTTCCCATTCAATCCATTCTCCCCTCCACTGCTTAAGAGCGCTTGTGCTAAGCTCATTGGGGCTGCACCACCATCTAACGCAGTTTGAAAAAGCCTCAAGAGTCAAGACCAAGTCCTAGCTTCAACTAAAAACTACTGCAACAACTTACATTTTTTTTTAACTTTGTTTTTTTCAAGTCTTTTATAAAATTAAATAGATTGTTGTGTTTTGTTTTTTCAATGAACTATGGAAGTTCTTACTTCTCACTAATGCTTTCATATGCTGGTCACTAAATCTCTCACATCAATACTTCATACAGATCTGAAAATATGATCTACCCTGCGTTTTCCATTTCATTCATTATATGACTACCTGCAATATTTTTGTATAATTTGTCATCAATCAGCTGGAGAAGGAAACAAAGAAAATTTAAACTTGAACTGTTTCAATGGCTACCGACCCTTCAATATTTTTGTATAATTTTGCAATGTATTCATAGTATGATATCAAAATATTGCTCTACAAATGAAACATTAAAGCTGAATTTTTCCATTAACTACCTTGTTTCAAAGCAATAAAGTTAAATAAATGTTCATGTTCTACTCTACAGTCTACATATAAAGAAAGAGCATTTTAAAGTACTTCCCAAATGTATTACACAAACTCTAGAAGGCCTTGTGTGACATATGTGCCAGAATTTGTTTATTCATACATGAGTCTTAGCTAGTTACATACATTTATCATCAATCAGCTGGAGCATATCGTGTATTCCTACCAGAGGGAACACCAATAGAATTTCAGTGCATTCTAGAGCTTAAGGTTATGATCACTTATCACTTCATTGAAGCTGAGGAGAGAGTCTAATGATGTTTACATCCCCAGTAATTTTCATTCAAAATGATATGTAAACATTATACATATCATTATTTTAATGGTTAAATCAAATATACTTTCAACTATGTGAGAGTTGATTTCACATATGCTATTATCAATATACATATCATGTATGTCATATTTAAGGATTTGTTTGTTTGTTTTTTTTTTTTTTTTTTTTTGATAGGTTGTTTGTTTGTTTTTATTTTGTCTTGATTGATCTGAAATGAATATATTAAGACTTGTTTGTTTTTTTAAAGTCATTGAAGATCTGAAATGAGGCAATAAATAACCAAATAAATTACTATTAATAAGTCAAAATTTACTGTTATTTGAAAATTGGAAACTGATCAAGTATTTAACATCTCACTTCCAAAACTGCCCTTAGAAAACATAATAACTACAATATTATTTATTAAAAACAAAAACACAGCCAAAATTGTTTTGAGTATGGAGGTCTTTTCAAATGTTAAAAATGAAAGTTTAATATTTTCAAATGTTATTTTAAAAATGAAAGTTTAATATTTTCAAATGTTATTTTAAATTTTCTCCTAGAATAAAGCGGTAGCCGGAAATAAGAAATAAATAAAGGAGTAGTAGTTTCTTGGTTGATTCTGATTCAAAGTCTTTGAAACGTAAATCAAACACTCCCTAATTAATAAAGGACAAGAAACTTGGTGCAATGGGATGCACATGCACATCCATGTATGATTGTACCACATGGTAGAATCATAGTAGGAGATGTATGTTGTATCCAGCTGCATCCAAGAAATTTTGTTAGTAGTCAAAGAAAACATTGATTGATTGACCCTAGTTTCAAAGTCTCCTAAATCAAGTTAGAAAACTTAAATAATGCAAGGATGATAATAAATATAGTGATAGAAGATGTAGGGAAAGCGTGTTTTTCTATTGATTGACTCGGAGTCAAGCTCCCTACTCAAATAATGCAAGGATGATAATAAATATAACATCACAATCAATCACACTACACTGGAAAATAATGGCAACTAATTGAAATAACACGCACCACTAGATGCGACTGGATGCTGATTTAATTTTTTGCCCCAATTGTCAATGATTGAACTTTGTTTCTTATCTAATTGGAAATCATCCGCAACCATATAACCGCGTAACATAAATCGAATAAGACATGTTTGGTGGCTTGTGTTGTATTGGATTTTGTATTAAATTATTAATTAATATAATACAAAGGTAGGGGTTGTATTAACTAATAAAAAGGGGAAAGAAATAATAATAATGTGATAATAATATATATATTATTAATAATGATACAGCTAATGATAATGATAGTAATAATAATATTGATAATAAAATTTAATAATAATTTTAAATATAATATAATATATTATAATTTTATTTTAATATTTAATTTAAATTAAATTAATTAAATATTATATAAATAAAATGTTATTCTAATTTAAAATGTTAAAATTTGTAAGTTAAATAAAATATTAAAAACAATTGTCATGTATTATTGAAATTTATTACATCAATAATAATTCATGTAATATTAATTATAATTAACTTCTATTTTTAAAAATAAAATACAACAAATAAATATTTTATAATATGTTTTTTTATTCTAAAAATATTTCAATTTATTAATTAACAAAATATTTAGGAAAAAAAAAAACACATTTTAACATTGTATAATTTAATATAGTCTGATACGAAATATCACCAAACTTAGGATAGAATGAAAAAGTAGTAAAAACGAACAAAAAGAAAAAGAAAGAGTACTATAAAATTTTTGGAATGAATATTAAATGGTTTTTTTAGATTTACATTTCGTTTATTAGCTTTATTAAAATCGACATATCATTTGATACTTTTTTTTTTTTTTTTTTTTTTACTTTTTAATAATTTACATAATACATACATCAATGAGTTTAACTAATATATTGTTACCGAGATAATAATAAAAAAAAGAGGTTAATTTTTGTTTAGTAGAAAGTACATCAATGGGTCTATTTGGAAAAGCTCCTCCCCATGAGCTTTTGTTTAGTAGAAATTTAAACTATACTAGCATCTACTGAATTTAAAACAGACAATATCAAAAGTCCAACAAACAACTCTACAAAACTCAAATAGATATGTGTAGAGCTTTTGCCAAAAGTCCAACAAACAACTCTACAAAACTCAAATAGATATGTGTAGAGCTTTTGAGGCAGTAGAAAGCTAAGTCAAACCAAACAAGCACAAGAAACATATTTTCTAGATGCAAAGTCTCTTAAAACCTTTGTGGAAAAAATGCAAACTAAATTCCAAGAAATCAAAATACTTTGTTCATTTTAAATTTTCTCCCAGAATGAAGTGGTAGCAGGAAATAAGAAAGAAACAAAAGAGCAGTAGTTTTTCTTTGGTTGACTCGGAGTCAAGCTCCCTACTCAAAAAATGCAAGGTTGATAATAATTAGTTACGGAGATCTCCATCCAATTCCATATTAAATGAATGGAGGAGATCTCCATCATTTAATAAAATAAAAACAATGAAAAAAAAGGGAGAAAAAATGAGATGATTAGCATTGGTTTAGCATTGGTTTGGATTGTGTGAGAGTTGGTGTATATATATTTTGATGATTTAATATCAGTTTTAGAGAGAAAATGGTGTATAGATATATTTTATTTATTTATTTATTTATTTATTTATTTATTTCCAGATTTCTAGTTCCATGTCTCAAAGTGTGATAAAACACGAGGAAGAAGAGATATATTGATTGATTGACCATAGTTTCAAAGTCTCCTAAGAGCAACCCCAAAAGGCTCTTCAAATGAGATATTTGTTAAAGTCAAAAGAGCCACATCAGCATTTTTTGCTCCAACAGACTCTTCAAATGAGATTCTTCAAATAAGATTTTGCTTCTCTCTCTTCAATATTGAAGAGCAACTTCTCCCTCTTCAATTATTATTATATTATTTTTTATATCATTTCATCATTAATATTTAACATCTATATATTTTTATCTTTTTAATTAAATTCAATTAATATATAATAAGTTTTAATTTATAAATTTTATCATCATTAAAATTATACCATTAGTAATATCTCATTTAGATCTTTAAAATGAGACAATATTGAATATTTAATAATAACATATTATTATATCTAACTTGAAAAAAAAAATGAAGGGTAATTAGATTTTTTTGGGGGGGGGGGGGGGGGTGGAATTTGAGTGCTTTCATTAAAATAATATAAACCTATTTCTAATTGAATAGTCCTTTGGAAGGGCTTCTCTTTTTCCACTCTTCAAATTGCCACATAGGTAAGCAAATAAACATTTGAAGAGTGAAAATAGAAGAGTCTTTTGAATATGCTCTAAATCAAGTGTGAAAAGTGTGATAGAAAGCGTGTTTTTCTTTTGGTTGACTTGGAGTCAAGCTCCCTACTCAAATAATAAAAAATAAAAAAAGTTTAATTTGTTGAAGAAGTCATTCATTCATGTTAATATAAATAGGCGGTAGCCACTCTCTTGCGAATTGCAATTTGCAAAGGTATTACATTGTAGCTGGGAAATAGTAAAGTGTACTGAGATATGGTATCAAAGCAGCAGCCATGGATGCTTGTATGGCTTGTAGTTTCGATTTTTATTGTTTCATTAGAAAGTAGGTGGAGTGAGGGTTGTCTGGAACAAGAGAGATTTGCTCTCCTGCAACTTAAACCTTTCTTCAATTCTCTTCACTATCTTGACAATTGGGTTGAGGGAGACCACAACTCAGATTGTTGTCAATGGGATAAGGTTGAGTGCAACCATACCACCGGCAGAGTCATCTCACTCAAGCTTTCTCCTGGTTATGTTGAAGTAGAAACAAGGGATTCAGAAATGAGAAAATGGTATCTAAATACTTCTTTGTTTTCTCCCTTCCAACAACGACTGATGCTTGACTTAATGGGCAATCATATAGCCGGTTGTGTTGAGAATGAAGGTTGCTTGCTTTAATTTGCCTTTCATCCTTGTCTAATTCTTAATTTTAAATATTAATTAATGAATAATTTGTTTCACTATCCTACACACTTGTGACTTGTCTATATATTTTAAACAATTTTCTTGCATGTTTTGATCAAATATTACTCTTATGTAGACTTTGGAGTTCATCAAACACCAACACTACTCTCTTCAAGAAAGTACATAGAATAATATAATTAGTTTGATACTTTGATTTACTAATTAATTGATATGCCTAATGAAACTGTTTCTTCTCATGTTACAGGTTTTGATAAGTTGTCAACATTGAGCAACTTGGAGGCACTCTATTTAGGTGAAAATAGCTTCAACAATAGCATTTTATCATCTTTGAGTACCCTTTCGTCTTTAAAATTTTTATCACTATATGATAACAAATTAAAAGGAATAGTTGATCTTCAAGGTGAGATTCAATTTTACCTTCTTTTTTTTCTCTCTCTATATGAAAACAATAAAGCTATAGGTTGAAAAAACTTAACATTACCTCTGAGTACTACTCTTTTATAGTTATTATATCTATTTATTTCCATGCGATAACAAATTAAAAGGAATAGTTGATTTAAGGTGATTTTCATTTTTACATTCTCTCAAACTCAAAACAACATGGCTCTAAGTTGAATAAACCAGATCTTATCTAAAAGCTTATATTAGCTAAAAGTTTGACAATGGATTCTTTGAGCAACTCAATTTACAGTTTTCAAATTGTTGGTAGAGACAAAAATAAGAACATATATTATTTCATGTGATGCTTCTTGCTGACTTTCTTTGTACCCATTTTTAGAATTAGCTAGACTCTCGTAACAATTTGTTGTTTTTGGAATCAAGCAGAAATGATATTAATGATATTTCAAAAAAAAAAAAAAAAAAAAGAGATTAATGATTTTTTTTTTCCCTAAAGATATTAATGAAATCAAAATTTGATAATTTTCAGAGTTCATTCATTCATTCCATCACTAAATGACCTATTAAAACGTTTTAATAATTAAACTAATATCATATAGTTGGGAAACTATAACTTTTAACTTGTTATCATCCAAAAACAAAATCAAGGGATCGTATTTTATTCATTAATTTTAGCAGTTTTTTTTAGGGAATGTTGATAATGATATAAGTAGTTTAATTTTCAAATTAGCTGAGATTGTTTATAAAATAACTTATTCTCATATTACAGGTTGGAGGTTGAGTAACTTGGAATATTTGAGTTTAAGCGGTAACATCTTTAACAATAACAACTTATCATCTCTAAGTGCACTTTCTTCGTTAAAAACGTTATATCTTAGAGATGTTGGGTTAGAAGGATCCATTGATTTATCAGGTTATTAAATTCTCCACTACTCTTCTTTCTCTTCATGCATAACAACCAACTTTGATTTATGTTGTTTTTAATAATGGATGTTTTTAATAATGGATGAAAAAATTTCTCTGCTTCGTTTTCTTTTCTTTTCTTTTCTTTATTTATTTTGTGAAATTTAATTAACTCTGTTTAATAATTAAACTAATTTCATATAACTTTTTCACTTCTCTCTCCTCTCTCACTCGATCATCATCTTTCACCTACACACCACACCAGACACTCTCTCTCTCGCACAACATCTCCAATAGTCCAATCAACACAAGATTTTCCTTGTCCAATTTATATAAAATTTCAAAAATAAAAATAAAACTTTTTTTTTTTCCTTTCTTGACAGACCTGTCATCTGTGCATCTTCTTCTCCAATTTTCATCCCAACCTTTTTTTTTTCTTTCGCAATCACCATCATCAATTTAAAGAACACAAATTTAAAACGCATCAATTTAAAGAACAAAAACAATAAATAAAATTTCTTGCCTAAATATAACCTAAATAAATAAATAAATTATTCCATTATTCTGGAATTCTCAAACAAAAACTCAAATTCTCAAAGAACATTTTTTTTCTGGATTATGCTTATTCTGGATTACAATTTTTTGCTTCATCACCCTCCTCATGGAAACCAAAGAACATAAGAGATAAATTAAAAATTAAAAAAAAATCAAAACATGAAAAAAAAAAAAAAAAAAAAAAACAAACAAACAAACAAACGATTTGGTCGAGATCCTAGGATCTCACCGGATCCATCTCTGGATGGTTCTCCATGAGAGGAACCCGAACCACGGCGGCCCAGTTTGCCGCGACAGGGGGAACTCGGTGAACCACGACTGCTAAGTTTGCTGCGAACTAGGCGAACCTCGGCGGCCAAGATGGTGGTGTCTGGTGTGTAGATCGAATGAGAGAGATTGAGAGAGAAAAAAAAATGACAGGGGAGAGATGGTTACTGGTGTGGTCAGTGATGTACTGATGTGTAGATGAAGATCGAGTGAAGATGCTCTTACACTCCAAGTTCCGCCGTTGGATGGAGAGAGAATTTTTTTTTTCCACAGTAACATATAATCAATTTAGAATTAAAGAAAGAAAAAAGGGTATGAAGATGTGTAATTGAGATAAGAAAAATGATAATAGATAGAAGAAAGCAAGAAGCCTGACAATGCTAAATATTGAGATAAGGTGTATGAACTCGCTGGGTGTTAATCCTTAAATATTAGGAATGAGTTGGAAGGGTAATTTAGGACATGAGGGTTTTTATTAGGTCAATGCATGGGTGCCAATAGCATCGCTTACTCCTCTTGTTCATCGGTGTTGGAGGCTAGGCTTGAAAGATTGTGGTTCCAATAAAATTGTTTCTTCGCCAATCTTCATGGGTATGTTTTATCATCTCCTATTCTGTTTATTGAATTAATATTGCAATAGTGTTTTCAAGGCATAGCCAATAATGATGATCAAATACGCCTAGGTGAACAACAAAAATTTCACCATCCACAGCTGCTTGTTATATATGTAGGGAAATTATCATTCTCCCCCCTGTAGTTTACCATATTCTTTATTTTCCCCCCTTTAGTTTCAAAATTCTCCATTTTACCCCTCCCATGCCTATTTTTAAATGTTGAGATTGTTTATATTTGTGAATGGGAGGGGGGAGAATGGAGAATTTTAAAACTAGAGGGGGGAAATAGAGAATATGGTAAACTACAGGGGAGAGAATGATAATTTCCCTATATATGTATATATAATTTATTGAAACATGATAAGTTTAATTATGTACCTAATTAATACGGTATTATTGTATACAACCAGCAATAATATTTCTTGCAAGCATTGAAGTCCTTACATTTACAATTATTAAATATTGTCTATATGAAACCAGACTTGTTATTACAGTGTGACACGCATGAAGCGCATGTACAAGGACTTTGTTGATACTATTTTCATGGTCTTATTAATTATATATCTTCTAGCTAGAATTATTGCGAGCATTCGGATTCGCATTCTTCTCGAGCAAGCAAAGCAGCGACAGAGCCAACAAAAGCAGCATTCATGTAAGTAGTAGGTTCAGAGTGAGAGTAGTCTGATCTGAGATCTTTGAATTGGTCATTTGAATCAGGACCACCCACAATTGCACCCACATGTGTGTTTGGATTAGGTTTGCTAGAAGAGTAGTAGATTGAATAGCCATCATTGCAACCCACTTTGGCTGGGTAAGCCTTGACTGAAGGAATGGATGCACCTCTATGGTGTACTTGCAATGGGTATTTGCATCCAAATCCTGCCATGTATGACATCTGCATGGGGTTGTTTCCTAATATGTAATCCACCTGAAAAAAATAAAAATAAAAAGACGATATAAACCTGATTATAGCAATGCGATCATGGTCAACGCTAAAGGAAACTATTAAGGGTAAGAACGTTTTGGTAAAAGATCAAAGGACGGTTCGGTAAAAACACAAAGAAGCTGTGAAGTTTGAAAAAATATATATATATATATGTCGAAGTAAAAGGAGGAGTATTTAGAGCAACTCCAATTCAAATCTCTAAGTTGGTGCAAGTTTTGCACTAAAATAGCTCAACAGTCACTCTATTTTACTATTCTATCTCCAACCCACTACTTCAAATTTATCTCTATAAGGAATATTCCCAGGAATATTCCATTTCTTTCCCTTTTTTGGATATTTCTCCACAATTAACATTTCACCCCATAATTAACATAATATTGCAATAAAATACGAAATTATGAAATTAATACATTAATAGAAATTCAATTTAATTCGGTAAAATATTACATTTTTTATTAAAATAACTTAAACATTACATTTCATAAAATAAAAAAGAAAAAGCATGAAAATAAAAGTACATATTGAACATTACATTTTATCAGTATGAAGTTTGTATTTCATTTTTAATGTTTTTATCAATTAATGTATTTTGCTTTATTAATTCCAGTAGGAATGAAGTGATTTATTAACAAAAAAATTGCATTTCAAACTTATGAATTAATGAAGGAATGAAGTGATTTATTAAAAAAAATGGCATTTAAATTTTTTAATTATACACTTCATTTTAGTTTATTAAAAATGTTAATATCAATAATAATTAAATCAAAACAAAATCATTAAATAATAAAAAGGACCAAATTGGAATAACTTTAATTTATTAGGGTAAAACTGTGAATACACAAAACCTTTTAATAAAGGGTATAATCAGAAAATATTTTTTAAAATAGAGCCAAAACGTGATTATATAAAATTTGAGGGATCAAAAAAAAAAAACAAAAGCGCTACAGTGTATGCGCTGGTGAACAGTGTCGCGCAATATATTGCGCGGCACTGTTCATCTTCCTCAGATGCCGCAGCCATTGGCGCTGGGTTGGAGGTCGGTTTTGAGTGGATTTTGCTCTATTTTGAAGATAAAGATGGATTTGAAGTGGGATTGGAGTTGGTCTTAGGTTTGTATTCGATTAGGAGGTTTAGGGATTTTTTTTCCTTCAAATTCTCATAAACTTGAGAAATTTCGGACCTTGAGCACCCCCAGTATTCCCTCTCTTAAACACGAAATCTTATCCTCCTTTCTTCAAAATGCCCTTACACTTAACTATTTATGTACAAAATTGAATAGAGTGTGAAGGAATGGCTATTTCCATTACACCGTTTTACCTAAAATGGTAATTTTGAACTGAATTTCTTATCTAATAGCCATTTAGATAGTGTTTGACCAAATGAGTTACCACTAGGGTAATTTTCCTTTTAATTGGTGAGATTTTTTAATAGCTATATAAGAGGTTCTGGAATCGAATCACACCCACACGAGGTTGTAAGGGATTTTTTTTTAAAAAAAAAACATATGATTGTTCACTATGTAATGTTACGAATGTTACATATGTACCTGTGATTTGGCAAAGGCTTTGATTTGAGATGCATAGAAATGCACGGACCCACATTGGACACCACCCACATGAGCTGCACTCAAGGTTTTGGAGTAGAGAAATAGCACCATAGAAGAGCTTGTTACATATTGTAAGTTACTACTATCCCTAATATATAGGAGCCCACCTACAAATTAATATATACCAGAAATTATATATGTTTCAACTTATCAAGTCCCTTTAAATCAAAGAAATCTATACAATTTTATTCATTGATATGTAGTAATGAGAAAAAAGTGTACCAGGAGTTGTTTTAATCTGTACAGAACTACTTCCAGGCATCAATGCACATACAAACGACTCTATGTCGGTCTTAAACTTAGACAAATCCTTCTGCCCACCATAAAATTCCTGAACACAGAAATTGTTACTTCCTTTTCCAGTTTTCTGTAGAATTTCTAAATTGTATCAATTATATTTTTTTGAAGGCAATTATACCTTTGCTAGTAATGTTTGAGCTCCAGCAAATTTGTTGTCCCAACTGAACTCAGACACTGCCTGACTCCATCCTTGATTGCTTGTGACATAAGTCAAGTACTTGTTATCTCCACTTGCTTTGTATAGCCAAGTTGCAGCCCATAACAATTCATCCTTTTATTCACAATTCAGATACCAATTAGTTCATAATTAAGTAATCTAAAGCACAATCAATTAAGTTAATAATACCGATTGATCCATGTAAAAGTTTCGATTCCAGGATTCATTATCTTACCTGATAGCCTGAGAAAGAGCAGTAAAAAGGGCATGAATCTTTGTAAGATCCCCTATACTTGTCTGCAAATTCAAACAGCTGTAGAATATATAATTTCGAATAAGTCAGGATCCTCTACTGATGTGAGCTTTTTTCCTGGTATAAATGAAAGGGGGTTGATTTCTTACAGATTTTGAATGGTTTAAGAGTCTTAAAGAGTAGTTGGAATTAATTGGTTTGAAGACAATTGATGCAGCAGAAAGAGCAGCAGCAGCATCAGCGGCCGCCTCAGTGCCCGGTGAATCAGGAGTTATCTTGTAGAGTGTTCTTGGTGTGTCCATGTCTTCAGGCCTCTCCCAGCACTGGTGATCCGAATTTCCATCTCCGACCTGTGAAAATGATCGTGAAGTTAATTACAACACAACACAACACAACCAAAGAATACAAATTTGAAATTGTCATGTATGGGACCTGAGTGTAGAGTGTGGTGGGTGAAGTATGTGCTTTCAAGATGAAATCTGCCCCCCATCGAATATCCCTACGTAGGTATCGGAGTTGATTGGCAGAGGAGATCTCTGTTTGGTACTCAATTGCAGCCCAACTCAACAAGCTCACAGTAAATGCCATTGGCCATCCAAATTTGACATTGTCACCAGCATCATAGTAACCTCCCACCAAAGTTACCTGCCCAAAAAACCAACCAGCTGACCTATAAAAAAATTCACATAGCCAAATTGATCTAGCACAAGCTCAAATTCATAAAACACTAAATATTTAGCAATATGTATATATACATTATCAGGCTTGCCGTCAGAGAGTGCAGAGTCTCCTCTCCACTTCACTCTCTGGCGTGCATTCAACTTCCCTGATCGTTGCCCTTCAAAAAACAAGATTGCTTTACTAAGTGCATCTCCATAGTCAAAAGCTTGTGAGCTTAGCTTTTCATTTTCAATAGCTAGCACATTATGGATAGACAAGACAGGCCACAACAAGACTCCAAGTACAGCAACCCCAAACTGTCCCATAATTTGTAATAACTCTAGTAAATTGTAAAGATGGTACATTTGTTTTGATTGTTATTTATAGAGCTACATATGCTAGAAATCAATAACCTCTTAATTGATGTTATTATCATAATAATATTGTTATTGTGTTTTTTTTTTTTAAGCTTGTTGTCTAGGTCACGAAACCAGTAGTCACGTATTTGTCTAACGGTATTCTAGATTTCGGAAATTTGAATGAGGGGTGTGGGGTTGGGGTAATGGGCATTTTGCGTGAAAAATTATATTCTACTTAATTATAAGATATATCTAGAATCTAGCTCTATAAATAATTCCTAGTGCTTGTATATATAACTCAAAATGACAAGAGTTATAAGCTGATAATTATCATTTTGTGTGTGATATATAAATGTGGATTCCTTATATCAATTATCATGATCATGATATAAACTAAAATTGTCTCACTCATTATGCAATTTTAGAACTTTAAACCTGTTAATTTGAATCAGCAGCCATGCATGCATATCTCAGACTGATCAGACTCAGTCTCACACAAGTGGTTATACAATGATTAACTTTAATTTGAAGCCCACTTTTAACATATTAATTGTATGTGGACTTGGATTAATTGATTGGGTGCTAAATAAAAGTCTAAAATGAAAGAATGGCATCTAGGTATTGGCCATTCCTATTAGGCTAATATTCTTAATTGGGTTCACACTTGACCTCAACAATAATATGCCAAAAAAAAAAAAAACACAAAAAAAGCTAACAAGCATCCGATGAAAAATTATATTGTCCTGTAGGATCAGATTCGATAACTAGTAGCTAATCCACCAAATTCAAAAAAAGGGCATAAAACCAACCTAAACATGACGCAAGATGAGGATGGACAGGAGAAGCTTCTTTGGCATTCGTGCCAAAAGCTTCAATTAATTGTCCCAATTTAGGAAAATGTTTAGTATGACTAGAGTGTACGTTCTAGTTTTAGCATATATAATTTTGGAATTATAAAATTGCCATTACATAGTCATATATATATATATATATATAGTCTTTCTATTGTCAGCTCGTCTTGACAATAAATATATCAAGACGAAGAATGTGGACAACAGATTATAGAGAAGTTTTGATAAGTGCATACACTTTGAGTCAAAGTATGTAAATCTAGTGGTGCATATTCTTCGTCCTGATATATTTATCATCAATGAATTGATAATAGAAAATATATATATATACCCATATAATGTGTGAATTAATCAGCTTCATGTGACCTTAAATATAATACTATATTTATTTATTTATTTATTTATTTATTGGAAGTGTAAAACTAAAGCTTCATGTTGACAAAAATATAAGGCATAAAGATAATTTAGAGGAAATAAGGATAAAGCAGAGTTGGAGAATACAATAGTACTATATAATCATCCACTGTATATCCAGTAGGTGTGATGACTGAATAGTAGAAAAGGTAAAGATTTGGTGTTTTGAGATAGAAGAATAATAAGAAGCACAAACAAGGAAATAAAGGTGATGCTTTTGTTGTTCTACTTTTGACAAAATGTGCCTGCTTTTGACAAAATGGAGAGGCACATGGATATGTGGAAGCACCCATCTCGCTCACCAGTCACCTCACCTCACCCCAATATATGATACTCGTGTGAAATCACGGAAAATAATATTATGTTCATAATTTTTCTTATGCGTGAACGCCTCAATCTTATTTACGTTAAAAATAACTAAGAAATAGAAGTCTATAATGTACTTACTATTGAGTGTCCTATATTGGCTAAATATGAGGATGATAATGAGTATATAAGTATGGAAACAACTTTCATTGGTATGAGGTCTTTTGAGAAGTGTCCCAAGAGTAAATCCGTACGGGCTTAGGTAAAAAGAGGACAATATCATACACATGTGAAGAATGCACTTGGAAGTGTCCTATGAGCAAATTCGTGCGGATTTAGACCCAAAGCGTGAATGTTTGCTCCGTACTTATAACACTTACAACGAAAATTGTATCTTGTAATTCAAGATATACTTAATACTTAGTCATAAATGCATTTGCGTGAGAGATGATCAAAGTTTATGCTGTGTTAAGTACAAGATTAACAATTAATTATAAATTTCTTTTAAAAAAAACAATTAATTATAAAAAAATTAAAAGAATGTAAAGAAGCTGAGGTGGATAACAAAACCGTAAAGTAGGGAAGCCGAAAATTTACTAGCAAAAAACTTGACGAGAGAGAAGAATCTCATTTTCCATTGCTACACCTGACGAAAAAAAGAAAACACAAAATTCACAGCAAAAAAGTAATATCAAAAACAGTATCAAAACGACAAAACAAATCATATCAAATAATCAAATAACAACAAAAATTTCAAAATGCAAAACCTCCAAAACCCACTAGTTCACCACCTACTTGCCTTCTCCGCTATCAACCCAACGCCTCTCTCTGCCTCCCTCTCTCTCTCCTCCAAATTTTCTGCTCTCGTCTTCTTCGTCACTCAACCATCAAAAAGTACAAAACCCTCCAACATTTCTTTGACAACAAGAAAAGAATGAGACTATGAATTATAAGATATGTTTGGAAGTTTGAATGTGGGGTGACCTGGGGTAATGGGCATTTTGCGTGAAAGGGCATGTAAAATGAAAGAGTAGATTGAAAACTCAAAATTGAGTTTTAGTCATGGAGCTAGATTGTACTGTTTATGATCAAGGAATAAGATATCGGTATCGAAATCGATATCAAACTTCTAAATTTATGGATATTTCGGGGATAATATCGATATCAGTAGATATTCCGTCAAAAATTTTTTTAAAAAAAATGATGGATATTTACATCTAAAGTTAGAAATTTTTTGTGGAATTTTAGGACAAGCTTAAATAAGTAATTATACATCAAATGAATCATATTTTAACGATAAATTAGCATAGTTATGAGCTTATTATAAATTATAACATAGATAGAGTTTGTTTATAATTTTTAAAATTGAGTATTTAAAGAGATTAAATATTTAATAAACAAAACTATCATTAAAAAATATATATAGTTCCATACTTCTAAGATTTTATTATAAATCATAATTCATACATAATAATACATTGCATGTCTGAAATTTAAAACCAAAATGAATTCTTTACTGGTTCATAAGATACATTTCTATCTTAATTCGAAGTTTCGAACAATAATTTTCTCAGGAAAACGTGCTTACATAGTTTTCAAGATAGTTATTAATATGCAATGTGTATGTTGATTGATCTCTTCCAACTGATCCATAAATTAGGTAGTTTGGATTTACCCAACTTGGTGGATATTACTGATCTATATGCATAAGTATTGCATATGACATTTGTGGAGAAGGATAATCAAATATATTACAGCTACCATAACTACCATAATATGATACATGAGAACCAGACATTGTATGTGAATCACCCAAAGAACTATTTTTTGTGTCTATACTCGTTGAGGAGAGAGTTATACTCAAAGAATCTTCATCAATTTGACATGTTCCTCCTTGTTGTCTACCACGATTTTGATCAAAATTACCGGCATTAGCATCCCAACATGTCGTACTAGCATTCCAATATGTTGCGCCAACATCTCGCACTAGCATTCCAATATGTTGCACCAACATCTCAACCTTTAGCACGAACATCCCAACTTGTTGCACCAGTATTCCAACCTCCTGTAACAAAATCTCAACCTCTTGCCTCATCCCCTCCATCCCTACCATCTCTATAATATTTTTCTCCACTATTTCCATCAGAGGTATGTTGGTCATCGGAAGAGCTAGTAACAATAACTCCTCGATCTATACTAACTTCTTCTCTAATCACTTGTTCAACATTTATTCTCATGTCTCGGGCATGAGAATCAATATGTGTGGATCATGATTTTCCTCATCATCATCCAATGAGGCAAGTCTAACCCAGTCAAAAATAGAATTCTCATTATCATCACATGCTTCAGCAGCTACTTGAAGTAGATCCATAAAATTAGTTTCATTTATTTTATCTTTTTCAACTGTCATATCCCTAAGTTTTAACTTCATATTTTAATAACAATAAACAAGTTGTTCAAGCTTAGAATAGGCGAGATGGTTCCTTTATTTTGTGTGGATTAAAGCAAATGTGGATCAATTTCTTTTACATGCATAAGATGATGTTTGTGATAGTATACGAACTGCTATTGCACGCAATGATGGAGCACGGTTTCCACACATTACCCACCAATCAGCTGCAATAAAATTATTAAATATTATAAGTATAAATATTATTTCAATGATATTATTATTTATTATTAATATGTAAATTTTTGTAATAAAGGTTATATACCCGGTTGCATTTTGTTTCTAACTGCAATGGCTGCTCGTTCACCAAAACGTTTCCTTCCATCATTAAAGTACATGAGCTACATTCATGAGATCAATATGTAAATAATATATATTAATATATATGACACAATACTCTCGTGCAAAGAATTTATAATCTTGGAATTATAAAGTTGATTGTAAATTGTAACTTTTTACCTCATTTCTAAAATTAGCAATTTTTGCAGCTTCAGAGTCTAATTGTGCATAGACATTATGTACAACTTTTAGGAGATCTGAATTATCCTCAATATTGTCTCTATATTGGTACTTTGGGTTCAAATAGTAAGTTAGAAGAAAAAAAATGAAGAATAATTTTAGTATAAATACTATACTAAATTTTAATTATGAATGATAAACAATCTAAAATAAAATTTACATGCAGTATGTAGTGGGTGATTGAGCATTTTATCTCACTGGTCTTGTATGATGTTTAGAATCCATTTACTCCATCTTTGTTGTTTTACTGCATCTTTCATCACACGCATTAACTCATACACGATAGGCATAATGGGTACAACTTCTATATCAACCAATCTCAGAACCTGGTACAGTGGCTCATATATTTTAACTACAGAAGCCACATTATCCCAAAACTCTAAATCTAAAATACACAGTTCTATTCCTTTTTCATTTGCTATTCGACTCAATCGATTTGCAGCTCATGCATCACTGGTAAATAATCATTTCAAATTTGTCTTTTTTTTTTTCAAAAGACTATCAAGGGCAATATGATTGGTCACAAATCGAGTTGCACCAGGCCGCACTATCTCCTTATTAACCGCCAAAATTGGCAGAGGATCAAAGAAGAATTTTCCACCTCGATACAAGGAGGACATGGGAATTCAGATACCATCCGGCTACCCCAAGAAGGGAGGGATCCAACCCGGTAATTCCCTAGCTTCTCGTGGACCCCGCAGTATCTCGGCATGAAGCTTCACTCAGTACCCCGATATGGAATTCCACCAAGCACCCCGCTACTGTATCATCCAGATATCTCGCTATTTCATCGGCTAGATATCCCGCTACAGCCTCGGTTGGTATCTCGATCCTCAGGAAGCAATGGGATACTCAGGAGCCCATACCACCTTCTAGAATCAGCTCGCTAAACAGAAAGATACCAAATGAAGAAAATACCAAAGAACAAAGACGACCAGGATAAAGCTCCATAGAGAAATACTGAAACGCCGTCGTTTAGCCAGAACAGGAAGAATAGATTTCTTCCTGCCAACTGAGAGTTCTATTTTAACAAGTCAACTCTGTTAGAATCCTCCTAGGAAGGAAAGACTTGATTCTGAAAGCTCCTACGAGATTGTCTCCTCCTAGAAAGGAAAGACTTTATTTTGACGATAAAAACTATGAGATTGTCTCCTAAGAGGAAGGAAGTCCTGCAATCGCCAAACCCTAGACCGAAATTATAGGAGTACATGGCAAGCAACATGACCTATATAAACAACATGATACACACCAGAAAGAGGATCGGAAATTCGACTCCTAAAACCCTACGTTCAGTTCTACTTATCGACACGTACGAGTTCGCCACCTCCATCTCCACTGCCTACTGAAGCTCCACACTCCACCGTTAGCCTAGAAAAACACAACTCTTGTATTCATAATATAAGGCTATAATTAATAAAAATCTTATTTATTTATCATATTTTCTACATTCAAACCAGACTCGTTATATCAGGAACATTGTTGGTATCAAATTACGTGATACCTCTCTAACTGGGATCGATCATGATCTTGGTTCATTAAAGTTGTTATTTGGAGATTCACCCCAGTGACGATTTTTCGATAACCATCCATGATTATATATAAAATTTGTCACAACCCTAGCATCATGAATGACACTTGCAACAATGTCCTTCTTTCCAATATCCTCAAAAATCAAATCTATACAATTTGCTGCACAATGAGTCCAAAATAAGGAATATTTTTTCATCAATTTTTTACATGCTTTCACAAATGCAGCGTCATTGTCTATGACAATTTGCACAACATTCTTCTCACCGACCTCTTTCACCACATCTTTTAGCAATCTATAAAAATACAGATGATCTTTAATTTTGTTGGATGCATCAACATATTTTAGAAAAATTGTGTGACCTTTACAATGCACCATAAAATTAATTATCAACAATCTTGTTGGTCCCATCCACCCATCACACATTATGGTGTAGCCATATTTCTCCCATTTATTTTTGAAGTTATTAACATACTTTTTCATTTCCTTGTACTCGATGTCTAAGTACGTATGCCTAATTTCATGTGCTAATGGTAGTTTAACTCCGACAACTATTCACATGCATGTTAAATTTAATTGTGAAATCAAAAATAAAAACAAATCAAAAATCTCAAAAACATTATTATTTAAGAAAAAATAATACCTGATTCTTGAGTATTAATAATCATGTTCTTAAAATGATGAGAGCCGGCTTTATATGGGAGAATATTATTATAAATAAAAAACTTCGATACCAGTCTCCTTATTTTTTCTCTAATACTACACCCCTTGAACATATCTTTAATATTCTTTTGTTTTGCACCTGATGATTTGTACAATGAAGGTGATCAGGTGCAACTGGAGGTTTATAACGTGGCTCTCGTCCACTTTCCACTTTGAGTGCGACGTACTTGTTGTGGTGGTTGGCTACTACCACCGACTCTTGAACCTTCTCCTTTATTTGACCTCCCTCCAAAGATTTGTTCTCTTTGCCATTTAGATGATTTGGATTCATCTATTGCATAACTATAATCATCTCGCTTATCAAGAAGCATACCTTTAGGATAACGATAGATATCTTCTTCCTCTTCGAAAATTTCCCTTCAATTCTTGTTGAATTTGTTCAATCTCCCTTGTAGCTTTTTTTTTTTTTTTTGTTTCTTTATTATTATTATTTTTTGCAATTGAGATATTTGAAATTTAACTTCCGGTGGCACATTTGAGCATACTTTTACATTTCTATGCAACTCATTACTGGTTAAATAAAATTTAAATCAGTAATTCCTCCACTTTGCATTGTGTGATCGGAAAATATGCTTATAGTACCATTTTTATTATTCAGTATTGGTTTGCAATACTCTCATGCTGGATCATTTTTAGTACTAGACATCTTATGCAATATAATTTCTTATCAAAACAAAATTAAATTTTGTACCAATCAATTTATAAATATGAAAATTCAAATGAGTTTTAGAAACAATACCACACAACATCTAAAATTCACATACAATTATAATATCATTATTTTTTATATAAAAAAATTATCAAAGTAAACATTTAGGTACTTGATTATTTGACGAAGATATTGAGAATTTGAGATAAACTTGTGATGTAAAATTTGGTATCTGAAGTGTAGGCGTGTAGGCGTGTAGGATGAAAACTTGAAAAGTTGAAAGAGGAGAGTGAAGATTATTTTATAGATGGAGTGAAAAAGGTGAACAAATAGATGAATAATTGAATGAGATTTTATTTGTTGCATTCATTTATATTCTTTGCAAAGAATAAATAATATATGATGATTTTTTTTTTTCAAAGGCATTCAATGTGTTTCTATTTTTCAAATTCTATCATTGTGATTCTCTGCCATATGGCTCATACCAAATAATTGAGTGAGAATTTCTTTGAACAAATAAAACGGTGAACAAATAGATGAATAATTAAATGAGATTTTCTTGGCTGCATTCATTTATATTCTCTGCAAAGAATAAATAATACATGATGATTTTTTATTTTTTCAAAGGCATTTTCAATGTTTCTATTTTTCAAATTCTATCATTGTGATTCTCTGCCATATGGCTCATACCAAATAATTGAGTGAGAATTTCTTTAAACAAATAAAACGGTGAACAAATAGATAAATAATTGAATGAGATTTCCTTTGTTGCATTCATTTATATTCTCTGCAAAGAATAAATAATACATGATGATTTTTTATTTTTTCAAAGGTATTCATTGTGTTTCTATTTTTCACAGCATTCATTGTTTTTCTATTTTTCAAATTCTATCATTGTGATTCTTTTCCATACGGCCCATTCCAAATAATTGAGTTCTTTTTTATTTTTATTATTTGATGAAAATAATTGAGTTTATTTGGATTCTCTACATAAAAGTACATAAAAGAAACAATTATTGAGTTCCATATGGCCCATACCAATTAATTGAGTTCTTTTCCCTACGTAAAAGAAACAATTATGTGTTTTACATATTTTGCATAAACAATTTTGAGATTCCTTTATGTGGAATGTCTGCACAAAGATACAAAAAAAAAAAAAAAAAAAAAAAAAAATTAAAAAATTAAAAAATTAAACATATTTATAAATTGATTGGTAAATATTTAATATTATTTGGAATGAGTTTTACACATTTTAGTCACAAACAATTTTTCTTTTTCAGATTGCTTTCACAAAATTTTACATATTTTACATGTTCACTCTTTGGTTTTTTGTCCAATTTGACTTCAAATCTTCAATAATTTTACTATTGACTATTATGTTGGAAATTTTTATAAATTTGCTAATTCTTCTTCTAAAACATTTTTCAATATAAATTATTTTAACAATAATATAATTGTTTATGATTAAAAAAATTATTTTAATAATATGCAAAATGTCTAAGGACTTTTGGGGTGAAATTCACAATATTTCGAGAATATTGGGAAATTTTTAAGAATATTTTAAAATCGGTCGAATATTCTACAGGATATTAATATTTACCGATTTCGATATCAGTCCCTTCTAGAGATGGACATGTCAGGGAACTGACCCGATTCGTTGCCCTGGTCAGCATTTTGAAAAGAAAAAAAAAATCTAAATGAGATATGATTAGCAAACCAATCAAACCTAACATCACATCGCATCACATCACATCAACCCTCCTCTAGTCCTCTCCACTCTGCTTTAATTTCTGGTCCCACACATTTTATTTTTTTTCACAAAACCCACACATGTATCATCTTCTTTCTCTTAAATGTTAATTAAAAATTAAAATCTCAAATTATAAAATAACAATCAACCATCTTCGATCACAATTGAAGAAAAAAAAATGCATCATTTGTTCTTACATTTAGAGGATATTTTCTTAATTTTTAATTTATTTCTAATTAACAAGTTAGGTTTTTGAGTTTGTTATTTCTAATTTTAACTCCATATTTTATTACATCTAATGAAACACTATTGATGAGATGTGATTGGTCTGATGGTAAACCTCTTACACATGCACCATAAGGTTGTGAGTTTGAATCCTCCACCTAATAAAAAAAAAAAAAAAAAAAACCTAAAATATATGTAATACTTAAAAAAATGAAACATTACCCTAATTTTGTAATTTTAGACGCATTGATTAGTCGGCTGGTGGTGAGCTCTATCCAAAAAAAATTATACTTTTTTTATTAAAAAAAATATGTTATTTTATCGAAAGTTTATGTAATTTGTTTAGTATAGTATATGCATCTTGAGAGATAAGGTTCATTCTGTTTCCCTATATAGATGTATCTTCGCTTTTCGACTAATGAAATTTCCTCATAAAAAATTGTAGTTTTGTTTTAGTCCACTCCGGTAAAAAAATCCTAGGTACGCCCTGATACCTTCAACTGGGGGGGTGGGGGGCAACGGTATTTTAAAAAAAAAAAAATTTTTTAAAAAATATTGGAACCGGCCGGTTTAGAACCGGAACTGGAATCCAGTTCGAACCGGCCGGTTCCGAAAAAATTAGAACCGGAATCGGGTTAGACCGGTTCCGGTTCTGGTTTCGGTTCTTGAACCAGAACCGGTTTTCCGTTTCCGATTTCGGTTTTCCCGGTTCCTCCGGTTCGAACCGGAACTGAGTCAGGTCTACCTTCAAAATACGAATATATCGGTGGATATTTCGGTATATTTTTCGATATTCAGTTCCTTGATTATGATAACAAGATACTAACAGCCACTCCTCCAACGTCATTAGCTAGATGCCACCGTCATTTTCTCATTTCACCATTTCCTTTTTAATTCTTCTCTTACCTTTCTCCAACAGTTTCACATACTCAATTCTTTCCAAATTTGTTTAAAGTTTTTTCAACATATTTCTAACATCAATATATATATATATATGATCTAGTTTGAATACCAGAATCATGATGATCATGTATGTTTTGAATTCTAAACGTTTACTTTGAAAGAACTTTTTATAAATTATTCGCTTATTTGCTTGAAGGCCGCACGAAAACAAACAAATGACAAGAAAAATATTGAACATTGAAAGATGCTTGAAGTCTTTTTTTTTTTTTTTTTGAACATAAAGATGCTTGAAGTCTTGCTTGCCTTTGATTTCTGAATTTTTATTTGTTCATAAGTACATGAATATCACATGTTCAAGAAAGCTTTACATAGACCGCAAGAAATCCAAATTTTATGGAGAATAAAATAATATATTTATTTAACTAACCACATCGCCACGACAACTGTCCGGTTTATACGGTTGGATGGTAAAAAACATTATATGGTTTTTCCACGATTAACAACACGTGTAAAAATGGAAAATGAACCCAAATATGATATACTTGATTCAAAGTTTTCTTTATTTACTTTCAAAAAATTTATTAAACAAATCCAAAATGCTAGACTTTTAAGTAGTAATTAGTATTAATTTCTTTTGAAAATGGGATCAATTATGTAAAGTCTGATCGCTACAAATTGTCACGCTCGCAATAGTACGAGGTCGAAATGTAGTGCAATGATAGAGTAGGGAATCATCCCACGGAGACCGAGGGATTATATGATTATTGACGTTCGTTGGCATGCGTACTATTTGAACAGTTCAATTATATGATTTCCAAACTTATCACTAAATTAATCTAAAGCTAAATCTAAGCAATGTAATCAATAGATTAAAATAAATCACACACAAAAACGATAGTGATAATACGATGAAAGAATGCTAGAATATAGAATCTATCTCACCCTTCTAATAAAGTATGTGACCCGCCTAATCTTCCAAATTACGCAAGTATACGTTATAGGTTCGTGCCCCCTTTACTAACTTCTAATCTCTTTCGAGCAATAGAAATCACACCCATACATACCGAATATATATATGGGTTTATCTAGCACGTTGAGACACACACATGATCCCTATACGCTAATCTCGTGTATCTCTACCTTACTGAACATATATAGTGGATATTGTGACGAGCACGTTTAGCGCGTCACCTCTCGATTCATTCACACAACCAAGAAATCATTTACGAGATGGCCAATCAAGCAAAAGCATTAAGCTAACAAAATATTCATATTACAACACAAGCACTTTTAGAGAAATTAGGCGAATCAATATGAAATGATTAAGGGTTTGGTTTCATCATAACTCTAGCATAAAAATATTTAGTTCATATTACACATCAAAGTCATATAAGATAACAAATAAGAACAAGCCATAGCAAATACAAAAGTATAAGAGATAGAGTTTTAAGAAAGTAACTAGAGTGGAGAGCTTCTTCTCTGCAAAAGCTTGGCTCAAATGACTTCTTCTTTCCAAAACTCCTAGCTACTCCAAAGTGATGATTGATGATGGGTATGGTGTAAAGGGGAAGGTTTTGTTGTGGAGATGATGGATCTATGTTGATGGATGATGATTTATGAGTGGATGTAGTGAATTTGTGAAAGATTTATAGAGAAAACTAATTTGGAGAGTTTTAGGTTGTGGATTTTATGCAGAAGTAGGGAAAAGTGATATATAGGTAGGGTAAAAGGTGGGTGCAAAAAGGTGAAATTGAAATTTCGTGGTATGTTTCACGGTTCGCTTTGACGAATTGAACAACGAAAATGCTCGTGCAAAGCTTCGCGGTTCGCCATTTGGTCTGACGCAGTATGCTTTGACGATGCATACTGCGGAAAACACCTGGGGACTTTCACTATTCCAGACGCGGTTCGCTTCGACGACAACTCTGACGGACTTCTCCTGCTAGCTTTCGCGGTTTCCAACTTCAATGGGTGCGG
This sequence comes from Acer campestre, assembly GCA_954870605.1. Taxonomy (NCBI): domain Eukaryota; kingdom Viridiplantae; phylum Streptophyta; class Magnoliopsida; order Sapindales; family Sapindaceae; genus Acer; species Acer campestre. The sequence continues at coordinate 30,659,111 of OX940807.1, read as the reverse complement.
TACACTTTGACAACTTTACCGCAGAAATGTTCTTTAACCTCCGAAAGACTTGTATTGGCCTGAAAAATCTCCGGTATTGAGCTTAGACTCCTCCTAGATCAAAATAGACCCGCAAACACTTATTTAAACATTAAGATATGGTATTTCCAAGGAAAACGAGCTCAAAACATAGGAAAATAGGGGATACGCAAAGCGTATAAATGGACTTATTAGAGTTCAAAAAATTTCTAACAACTTTTTAAGGGTGCAATTTTAGACTATCACCATTTTAATAACTTGAGTTTAAATGACATATATTATGGTGAATGGACAAAAATGCCCCCCCACAGTAACCTTCTTCACCATTTTGTTTTTTGTTTTTTCTTTCAAAATCCCCCATCAATGGAGGTGGAATTGACGAATCAATGAACACACAGACACCAACCGATCGACGAACACACATACACCGACAATGATAGTGGACCATGAACATGCGTACGTCACTGTCAATGACCACAACCAAACATAATAGAGACTTTTGATTTCTCTAAAGAAAAAAACGAAGTATGTAACTTTATCTGAAAACGAAGGGTTTCAAATTGAGGATTCTGTGTTGGAGAAGATGAATAGAATAGAAACAGATGAGCACAGAACAACAACCCAAAAGTCTCGAAAAGCAATCACAAAGTCTCAGAACACAATCACAAAGTCTCGAAACACAATCACCAAGTCTCGTAAACACTGGGTTGTTGTTCTGTGCTCCTCTGTTTCTGTTCTGTTGTTGTTTCTCATGTTTAACAATGGAATATTCAAAACCAACACAACATACGAAATGAGAGAAAAATCTCTGGAGGCGCTACCCCCTAACCCCCGTGAGTTGACCGGGCAGCTCGAACACCGCGAGCTCAGGGGGGAGCTCAACCCCCAAGCATGTCAGCCTAGCGCTATTAAACTAATCCACTAAACTAAGTTTCAGTTTACAGAGCTTTTAAAGTTAGAGAGAGAAAAGTAAGTTTCAGACAACATAAAAGTAAAAGAAGAAAGTTAAAGTCAGATACAATTTCAAAATGTGTAAAGTAAGGTTATTTTTGAAAGTCGCTTATTTTGGTGCCTTTAAAATATAAGTTATTAAAGTGGTGATAGTTTTGAAACATCAACTCAAAAAAGTGACAAAACCCTTATTTCCTTCAATTCTATAATGGGTTGGATCAAAATTTGTATATTTTTTTTTAATTTTTTTTTAATTTTTTATATTTTTACATAAGTTATCAACCATTGGATTATAGCATTTTGAATAGTCGATATTGCATTTTTACATATGTTAATTTATAGAATAATACTACATTGCCCAAATTTGATGCCAAAATCCGGTGCCCAAATGATGTAGCAACACTGTAGACCATTCATTTAAATTGTATTAGATTTACATGATTTAAATGAATGGTCTACAGTGTTGCCACATCATTTAGGCATCAAATTTGGACAATGTAGCATTATTCTAATTTATATGTTCATCAAAAGTATATAACTATGACTGTCAATGATAATCTCAACCATTACAAATGTGATCTTAATCCAACGGTCTAAAATTGTGTAAAGAAAATGAGATTGTTGATCGTGCATGCAGATAGTTTGGAAAATATTTGCTTAACTACCTAAAAAAAAGATTTGAAAAGCAATCTCTTAAGATTTTAATATGCGAAAAAAAAAAAAAAAGGAAAACTAAATAATCATAAAAATCATGGTTGATTTCAATGAAATTTAGAAGGCAAATATTAATTACCAAAACTTACCTTAATATATAATTATCCATATTATAAATTTTTTTAAAAAGAATATCCATATTATAATTGCTTATATGATTTAACATATAAACCTCTTTAAACAAATTAAATATATCCAAAATCTTTATTAATTTAATTTCTTAATTAAATAACAAGTCAGGTTTTTACTATGAAAAAAAAATGGAAACTAAATAATCATAAAAATCATCTGTTGATTTCGATGAAATTTAAAAGGAAAATATTACCAAAACTTACCTTAATATATAATATTTAATATCAATATTATAATTTTTTTTTTTTTTTGAAAATAATATCCATATCATAATTGCTTATATTATTTAACATATAAAAACCTCTTTAAACACACTTGGCCTCTTGCCAATGTGGTTGGACCCTCCTTAGGGAGGCTCCACCACCACGGTTCAAAGCCATGCGTGTGCGTATATATTTGTATATATATTATTTGTCCCACCTTGGCCCTTAAATCCCAAGTGTGGGTTGTCTTCTCCCAGTTTTGAGAGCATTCCTCTCTCCATTTGTGAGAGTAGCTGTATTCCACATGTATCCTCTCCCCGATAGTGGGAGTAGTATTCCGGGCTGTGCTTGTAGAGTCTATTCTCGCTGGTCCCGATAGTGTGGTTATACTTCAAAAAAAAAAAAAAAAAAACCTCTTTAAACAAAATATATCAAAAATCTTTAATTAAAGAACAAATCATGTTTTTTTCTATAAATTCCAAACCCCTTATCACTTGTAAAACCATTATATATGTACTTTGCAAATTAAAAAATTATATATCTCCATTATCCATCGTTTTTCCACCAGCAAGAAAACAAATTTTCATTTCAATGGAGTCCCCTGGATACATGGTATTTTACTCAATATTCATATTAAGTCTTCTGTTTTTGCAATTATTTATTTATTTATTTATTGTTTTCTTTGGTTTTTTTTTTTTTTCAGACTTGTGCTCTGAAAATTGATACACAAACTGGATGGCATAAATCTCTTATCAAATTGTTGACAAATATTAATGGTATTATTTAGATTTTGTTTTTCTACGTTTTATGCATGTTTTTGCATGAAAACTGAATCAACAAGATTGTTGCTACTATTTTCTTTCAAATACACTCAAGTTCCAATATATTCGAATGTTCATTTGCATGAATAAGTACATAGACGTTTGTGTTAGAGATAGAATAACTTAATTTCACTTTTTAATTTGTTGTCTTTATATCATATTATTATTATGATATTTAAAAGTCATTCTATTTCATTCACGCAATCAAATGCAATCCGGGCGGTTTCGATAAATTTACTACACTAGAATAATTATATGAAGATCGTAGACTATAATGTGCATATATTGTTTCAGGAGTAACTTACAGCATAGATGTACAACAAGGGATCGCATACATTTCAGGAAAAGTAGATCCAGGAAAAATCTTGAAGATGCTTGCAAAATCAGGCAAGCATGCTGAACTCTGTTGGATCGATTCCGGGCAAAACCCTAATCGAGTTCCTTTCAACAATGGTTATCATGGCTACCCTAATAATATCTATGACAGTGGATACAATAATAGTCCATACTACAATACTAATTATGGCTATGGAGATCCTTATTATAATCACAATTATATGTTGCAACCTGAGCTTCACACACCAGCTCCGATGGCCAGAGCCACCGTCCCATTCTACGAGCCGGAGCCCAAGTACTTTCCCCAGCCACCACCCCCACAAGATGGTTTTAATGTTGGTGACCCTCAATGGTGCAGCATTATGTGAACCACCAAAATAATCTGTCTTGCCTAAGACAAGTTTGTGTGTTGTGTCTTGTAGTTTAATTACGGTTTTATGATTTTGAGCTTCTCCAGGTTTTTGTTATGGAGAAGTTAGTTATTAGTTTTATTTTTTTTATTTTTTTTTATTTTATGAACTCATTTTCTAATTTTCTCCAAGGTTTTTTCTAGGAGAAGTAATTAGTGTTTTGAGTTTGATTAAATGTATGTAATCATGATGATGATGATCGATCACCAATAAATTTATGACATTGTACGGCTAATTTTTTTTTTTTTTTTTTTTTTTTTTTTGAGAATTTGTACGGCTAATTTTATGATATACATGTTTGTGGTTGTTGATTAAATTTTTCTTGTAGTTGGTAAATGTGTGCTTAATTTCTTGATTTTATTGTGTGTGACAAAATAAAATATCTACGACCGATAAATTTCATGGTTCATGACGGCATAAGATACATCAAAATTTAGATATAACTATTGCAACAAATAAAAACAATAACTTCATCCCACTACGTAAAGATGATTTTCAGCCGCAGCTAAATGTAGGGTTATAGAGTAACTTTTCAGTACGGGAAATTCCGTATGGAATCGTCAATAGCTATTGGTAGCAATCTGATAGCTACCGGTAGATAGCTACCGGTAGCAATCTGATAGCTACCATTAGCTATCGACGATTCCGTACGGGATTTTCTGCACTTGAAAATTTTCGTAGGGTTATAATAATAAAGATGAACAATATATTCCTTTTTCGTGTGATTAGACAAAAACATAAAACCAAAATATATCTTTAAATCATGTAGAAGGATAAAAAATGATCTACAATGTTTATATATATATACCAAAGTTCACAACAATTAACAGTTGTGTCAACTTATTCTCAATAGTTATCGTATACAAATACATAAAATTTTCCGCCAAAAAGTGCAGTCCATATAGGAACTATATGGACTGCACATTGCGTATCCCCTTTTCCAACCTCCGATAAATTTAAGGAATATTTACATTACTGCCTGCAAGATGTCTACTTCTATCAAGCACCGCAAAAAAAATGAGTTGAATTGTTCATGCTTCTGGGTAAAACATTTTTCATGTTCTGGGAAAACCGAACAGCGTAAGGAATCTTGAGCATAATGGCGAAAGCAAAACACGGTATTAGCAGGTGGAATCGTCTACCTAATGAAACGAAGTTCTTCTTGAGACAACTGCGACCGGAAGTGTGCAATGCTCGGAAAACCTTTGAACTTGGAGACTTTAAAAGATCGTTTGTGATCCAGTCAGCCCAGAAGAATCTGCAAAGGGAATGCTTATAACTGGAAAGTACCCAATTCAAGGCCATTTCTTGTAAGTAGTACCTTACGTTCACTGACCCATTCCAACCGATAAGAGAGGTCAAGATTATGAATCACTAATTTCAAACTGTCTGCATAACTCAAACTACTGGCATTCTCCTACAAAAGGAACAAAGGTATCGTGGTTCAGAAAGTACAGTAGCAGTAAAGTTCATAATATTAAACATCATACATCACGTCTTTATATGAAATAATTCTGAATCAAAAAAGAAGCCTATAAGTTAGACCAGATAGCCAGTGGTTGATATCTAATATCTATAAACTTAATGCGATAGTCGCAAAGCAAAAATTACCTGCAAATTGCCTTGTCCATCATATCCCATTATGTTTGCCATTACACTAGACCTATAGGATTTAGGTGAAAATCCCTCACTTGGAGGAACAAATATCAATTTGGTGCATTGAACAGGAACAAAGTTTCGGCTCAGTTTCTCCCACCATAGAGATCCCAAAGACCACCATCTAATCATCAGACCATGCTCAGAAAAAGCAACCAGCCCCTGCAGGGAGGAGAAGAAATATGCAGTTCAAGAATGGGAAATTCATCCGTTGTTAAATGATATTGCAATACAACTCTGAAGACACTTGATTTGATTAAAGTGGTATGAACTTCAAAATTTGATAAGGCAAACAAATCATATAATACTATAATAGATTAATTTTATAACAACGAGTTTCTCTGCCATGTGAATTGCTGAATGAACATGCTCATGAAAATGATATTGCAGACTTTGTTGCTTAAGAAGACAACTTTGTAGATTGAAATGGGTGTTTATGGCACCCTAAACTAATTAGAGATACCTCTCCATCCGGGGAAAAGCTCAGAGCTGAAATTGCAGTGGTCACCATTGTTTCTGATGCTCCTGAAAGCAAACTTGGAAGTCCAGGAGGCCCACTTGCATCCAAAACCTTTATTTTTAGCACGCTACATTGGAGAACAATAAGACATGTTCAGTGAAGCAATAGTTCCTATTTGGATATCCCAAACAGGAGATAGGAAAAGCAAGAGAATAAAATATTTAAATGATTTAGCATCCAAAGAAAAGTGAGAACAAAAACTTTCACTGTACAGTCATCAATATTTTGAAAATAGTCACACCTCAAAAATCTTCTTGATACCATGCAAAACTATACTTTTAGCTAATATATTACCTAAATTAACCAAAGCAATAGTCGTTCCGTTCACTCATACAATGATAGTTTTCCTATCATTTGTAACATGTATATGTGCAACTCCAAAAGAACATGTCAGAGAGTTATGTAGAATAATACTTTTACTTTGTGCCTGTATTCAGCACATCCTTTTACAATCATTTAGTCCTAACTTTATCCTAAAGTGGATGATGAAATATTGGCAGGTTATTAATGGTGCCAAGATGATGAGACTTATAGACAGACAATATTATACATGTCATGTGATAAATGAGATTCCAACAATCAGTATACACGCTGACCACATCCCCCAATCAACTTGCTCTGCTTGACCAAGAGACCTTGTGTTGATTAGATAAAAATAACATCCGTAAAACATGGATTTTTCATTTTTATGATTTACTTATATTTTTGAGAAAGGAATAATGAAACTCCGGTTTCTTTTTCTCCTCCTAAATCTAACCTTCATTATCTAAAACAACCAACAAGGAGTCAGCTGGTAGTGGAAGCTATGGACCAGAGAAAATTTTAGAGGTGCAAAATCAGTTCATAGTAATGAATGATGATATATAGGACGAAAAGCCAGAACCAATAGCAACTCTGTCACTTCTACTGTTAAGTTTTGCTTCACTCGTCCAGCTTAAGTAAAATCAAATTTATATTTCTCCATTAAAATAAATTATAATGCACAATAATAAAATGTTTGTTTTCTCAATAATTCTGTGGGTACACAAGCCTCTCCCTTAAAACTAATTGACCTGTAGCAAATTTTCTCTTTGTAGGGATGTGATTCAGTCAAGCATACATAAGATTTTACCAAACCCAATTCTAATCATGGAGGGAATATTCCATACCTTTGCATGTCATATACCCGGATGCTAGGATTATTAATTTCTCCCATCACATCCCCAACAGCCAATTTGGTTGATGTGTCATTCAGGGCTACCATAGGAAATACACGTACAACTTCCTTTAATGCTGCCATTGAACTTTGAAGGCAAGTCTTGCGCATGACTGAGTTTCCAGGGTCTATAGTTTGTAAAATGAAGTTAACTACCTGCAGATCTGTCCAAATGTCACTTAAAGATTAAAGATAAAATGTTATTTAAGTTTCAAATAATTTGCTCAACACTGTGGACAACTGAAATATATAGAGAAAAAATATTCACTGAACAAAAGGAAAAACAGAGAATAGAGTCTAAAACACATTTAAAAGCCCGTGATCAACAGTGAATTCACAAGAAAACTAGTAATGGGAATAAGCAAGAGTAAATTGATTAAAGAATATGATAGGTAAAGTTTTCATAAGCCATTTGCAATCTATGATGTTAAACAGAGGATTTTTCTAAGCCATGCATTGTCACCTTCAATGCACTTCAAGTCAAAGATGGACTATGTGGTGTTCATTTTGAATCCACTAACCTTATCAAGGTACTGAGCTAAGCTTCTAGGAGAACTACGAACAACCCTGATTATAGTCTTGAGGGAAACCAGGTGAACAGGTGAATCAGATGCAGTAGACCAGATTTGGCTTTCTACAACAGTTAAGAAACCTAGTGTATCAGCCATTGCTAGACTAGGAAGAAGAGTCCCAACCAAAGTCTCCCTAATCGATGCTGGTACAGCATGTTCTCCAATTGAGTTGGGTGATGGACCGCTTACACACTCTATCTGGAAGAATATATCCCCAATTAGACGATGTATTTCAGAACCAATGCACATCATCCATGTACTCTCCATGCCTTCTGCAAGAAGCTCTGCCGCAGTGGAACTATATTTCTCATTTATTGCCATAGCCAACTTCATCAACGGATGAACAACAAGTGTGGCAAGAGTAGGTTTCACAAGACTAGGATACCAAATTGACAATGCTGCTGCAACAATGATATGAGATGTCATTGCATCTTGACTCGTTCCCCCAACACAAGAAATCCAATCTTGCACTTCAAATGATTCTAGCCATGCCAATACATTAATTTCCTCAACCTTAGAAATTCCTTGTGTTTCAGGTGACCATTCAGAATTCGATCCATCTCTATATGTTAATTCTATCTTTGCAATCTCATGTTCATCATTTTCAGTTGTAGATAGAGACCTCACAAATTTTGCATCGCCAGCTGATTTTCGACTACTTAGAGGGAGTGGAATAGCTCGAGAGGCAGCACAGTGAAACAAGGAGCGTGCAGCCATACGTACATGTTCACTTTCATTTTGCCAGAAACTTACTAAAAGCTGTAAAGCAGAGAAAGAGATGATGGCAACAAAGCACACAGAGTTAACCATAACAAATTCATATATTAGGATCCTTGTCAACTATGTTATGGCAGATAAAAAAACACAATGAAATATAGATAGATATCTTTGAGCAGAATTTTGGTCAGAAAACACACAATCAACTAATCGAGGATGATGAAAGGCTTTTGGTTCAAAGGTTGAGTAACATCACAATAAAATGAGCAACCTTGTGTTCAGGAAGTGGGATTAGGGGATTTGTGTTCTATCATTTGTTTAATTACACACATACAGAAAGGGAAATAGACATGGAAACCATATCGCCATGGTTTTTAACATCTAGATAAGAATTTTGCATGAATGCAGCACTTGATGTCCAAGTAGACAGTATAAGAAGAGAATAACTGAATATTACTGCCTATATGGAACTGGAATGGTAGGTGCTTCAGGAAATATGTTTTTGTTTCTTCCATTCAAGTAGACAAATGAACCATAAATGTATAAATAGAACATAAATATCCTAGTAACAATTTCTACACAACATAATAATGAATATGGATCAATAGTTTTATTTCAAGAGGAAAAATACCAAAAAAGGTGAAACCTTCAAATAATCAAGTACAATTGATTATCGAATCAAAACACCAATTCATTAGCACAGGAAACAACCTGAAGTAAAGGTGGCTTTATATCTGGAACTCTGTCAGCAAAATTTCGGGTATAGAAGGCTGATAAGGCACTGCAAACAAAACCCATCAAATAAAAGGTCAGCAAATATTGCCAATATAGTATACACGGATTTTAATAAATGTATGCACCAGGAATGCTCATTTCAAATATAGAAGTAACATTCTGGAGCTCATTTAACCTTATACAGGAAGATAATATAACTATGAGAAATGTGAAATTTTTTGCAGGTACAGGATGTGAGAAATGTTGAATGTAGAAATGATTAACAGAATAGACTCATTTCAAGCAGTACTTCCAAGTAAAACACTATAATACCTGCTGGCTGCTGAAGTGGAGTGACACAAGCTAACCATGCGTTGTGCAAGGGAAACCATTGTCAGTGACCTCATTGCACAAAATTCTGATGATGATTTCCAAAGCTGAAATGTTAATTAGTAACTCAGGGAAAGTTGAAATAAGTCAAATAAGAAAACAGGTCCCAATAGTAAACAAGTTTCTTCAAATTACCTCCAGAATAGCTTTCACACCAGGAAATGTCAATGTTAAAGACCCTTTTTCTCCTTGCAAACCGGAAGCTACTACAAAGTTTTCTGGTCTTTTTAGTTTCATGTCACTTATTAGCAACTTATCGAGCTCACTATCAACACTCCACAAATGCAAAAATGACATGCTAAATCGAAGTAAAAATTCTTCTAGTGACTTAATCCAATCATGATCTTCTACATTATCAGGTGATATCCCATGCATAGCAGAACCATCATCCACAGTCATACGGTGGGGGCTTGGTGTCTCAGTTCCTTGTTCCTTCATATTGGTATTTTCTTGTTTGTCACTGTCCTTTGCTGTGGAATCAAGTTTCTGACAAGGAAACATCAATGCTGCAAGGTCAAAACTGAAAGTAGCAATTCCAGGGTATGGACAAGAGCACTTGATGGGTTGCTTCTTACTTTGAAGAACAAATAGTGTGTTTGGAGATAATTTTCCTGAATGTCCTTTACTAACATGTGCTTCAGATGTACTCGGCTCAGCTATATTCGACAAAGTGGCCCCCTTCTCAAAATTATGCAAATGTGATTGAGAAAAGTTTCCATCTTCATGTATTGGAAGAAGTAACGAGGAAACTGAAGTATTCCCATTCAACACAGCGCCAGAACTGGAATTCATACTGATACCTTTACAGAAATGATCGAACATTGAATGAGAAGCCGTTCCACGAAGTACACGCTCACGAGCACCTGTCTTTACATCCCAAATAAATAAAACATCGACAGAATCAGAAGTTCTTGAACGATCTCTGCAAAGACATGCAATATAGCCTCTTGGACCATCCCAAACAACTTTTGCAGGATAACTTGGATGTCCAGGAAACATTCTCTCCACCCGTAAAGTTTCAAGCGAAGAAAGGGAAATGCATGCATCCTCCCCAATGGACAGAAAGCAGTCACTCCATGGATGTTCAGTCCTAGCTGGGGGGAGAATTATTTGGCGCACTGGAGCAACATGTTGGTGCATGACTGTGATAAGATTGCCTGAGCAAAGATCCCATATACAAATTGTGCAATCCATGCTTCCAGAAATTAAAACCTGGTTGAAACTCCATCCTTTGGCAGTGCCCACCATTCGATGTGCAGCCAGACATAGTACAGGACCAGTGTGCCCTGAATAGCTGTGTCTGGATACAGGTGATTCCACTCTAAGGCGAGGACTTGCACCAGGAGAATCAAGGCCCTCAAAGAAATCAAACCGTAAAACCTCTATTTCACCACTGAAGAAGCCATACACAATAGCATAAGGAGCATAGAGATTTTCAGAAATAACCATGGAAGAAGATACAACCTTTTCCCTGTGCACAAATCCATCACTTTCAAAATCTGCTTGTATATTATCCGTATTTTTTGAATAAGGAACAGTGTTTTCCCAACAAGTTAAATTGGTTTTGTCACCACTAAAGCCCTCAATTTTATTAAACAAAGTAGAGTTATCAATCCAGTCAACAAAAGAAAAGCCTTCTCCAACCATTCTGCTCCACTGGCAGAGCTTTCCATGGCCATTATTTTTCTGCTGTAGTGACCAAATTGTGACATATGGTCTCCATGGTGCAGGTTCTTCAACATGAAAGCAAACTGATTCAATACGCAGTAGGTAAAGGTTCATTTGAATAAAACTAATGGAATATCTGTAATCAGTAGGATAAGAAACAGATGGGATCTCACAATAAGGTTCACACTTAAATTCATCATTCATATACGATATAACATACACAACTGCAGATCCCCTATTATTCCACACTGCAAATTTTTCTGAAAATGTTTCAAGGGCTTCCTTCGTGTTCACAGTTTTCTCAGTATTACTACTTTTAAGAAATAACCCCCCTATAACATGTGAGTGAGTAGAATATTCTTCAAGAGAAAAGAGATTGTCCACGAAAGAAATCTCTCCAATAGTATTACCACTACCCAACAGCCTAAATATGCAGCGATCTTTTAGTAGAAGAGCAATGATGTTCCCACAAGTTTCAAGGGAAACATATTGTTCTCCCTCAACCAATTCATCCGCCGAAATAGCCACACCTTGCTGTGAAGAACTTTTATGCAATCCATTCCCCCCCTCTCCATTTTGATGAGACTCCTTTGATATTGGAACCAATTGTAGCTGACCAAATGAATCAACCAAGAGTGCAGAATGCTTCTCCCTGTCCTCACCCAATGGAACTACAGCCATATACTTCAACAGTCCAATAGATAAATTCCCATGAAAAATAGTTTGAACAATGGTAAGACCATAGGTATCAACTACAACTACAGAGCACTTAGTGGGTTTTCTGTTTTGGACCTCTTTATCCATAGAAACCGCATCCCCCTCAACGGAATCAAAAGAATGAAGGTCAGATAATTGGATCGAATCAATAAAACAGCAGCCGATGCATATGTATCGCGGGTTCGAGGGCAGTGTACAAATAATGGATGGACTGCCAACCCAGGGAGGGAGTTTCCTTCGGCGTCTACAATGTCCACTGCTTCGACTCCAAACACACAACACCCCATCAGTACATGCACTTATTAAGGCACCATTATCTAAGGAAGAATTCACCCCAATATTACCAAAATTTTCTGCCTTTCCGTCTCCTAAGACAGGATAACAGATACCAAGATCGGCTATTGGTGCAGCATGGCCACACAACATAGCTATCGGTTTAATTTCCTGTGATATCGAAAACGTCATCAAACTTTAACATTATACAAGTACAGAAGCTAAATTTGAAGATCATAATAAAAACTAAAGACCATCCAAATCAACAGGCAGTCATAACTTAAACACCGTACAAGTACAGAAGCTAAATTTGAAGATCATTATAAAAACTAATGACAATCCAAATCAACAGGCAGTCATAACTTAAACATTATACAAGTAAAGAAGCTAAATTTGAAGATCATTCTAAAAACTAAAGACTATCCAAATCAGCATACAATCATAACTTAAACATTATCAAGTACAAAAGCTAAATTTGAAGATCATTCTAAAAACTAAAGACTATCCAAATATCAACAGGCAACCATAACTTAAACATTATACAAGTACAAAAGCTAAATTTGAAGATCATTCTAAAAACTAAAGACTACCAAATCAACGGCCAATCATAAGTCATAACTTAAACATTACACAAGTACAGAAGCTAAATTTGAAGATCATTCTAAAAACTAATGACAATCCAAATCAACAGGCAATCATAACTTAAAACATTATACAAGTACATAAGCTAAATTTGAAGATCATTATAAAAACTAATGACAATCCAAATCAACAGGCAATCATAACTTAAACATTAGACAAGCACATAAGCTAAATTTGAAGATCATTATAAAAACTAATGACAATCCAAATCAACAGGCAGTCATAACTTAAACATTATACAAGTAAAGAAGCTAAATTCGAAGATCATTCTAAAAACTAAAGACTATCCAAATCAACAGGCAATCATAACTTAAACATTATACAAGTACAAAAGCTAAATTTGAAGATCATTCTAAAAACTAAAGACTATCCAAATATCAACAGGCAACCATAACTTAAACATTATACAAGTAAAAAAGCTAAATTTGAAGATCATTCTAAAAACTAAAGACTATCCAAATCAACGGTCAATCATAAGTCATAACTTAAACATTATACAAGTACAGAAGCTAAATTTGAAGATCATTCTAAAAACTAATGACAATCCAAATCAACAGGCAATCATAACTTAAAACATTATACAAGTACAGAAGCTAAATTTGAAGATCATTCTAAAAACTAATGACAATCCAAATCAACGGGCAATCATAACTTAAACATTATACAAGCACATAAGCTAAATTTGAAGATCATTCTAAAAACTAATACAATCCAAATCAACGGGCAATCATAACTTAAACATTATACAAGTGCAGAAGCTAAATTTGAAGATCATTCTAAAAACTAATGACAATCAAAATCAACAGGCAATCATAGTATTAGTCACACGAAAGAACTAAATCTCCCTAATAGTGACGCATGAGCAAATACATTATGAGAAACAACAAGCAAGACTCCAATTTTCTATTTTATTTTTTACATAGAAAATGTATGGAAAGCTAGCATTATATCAGTTACTAATGGCAGCTATCTTTCACAACTAAAATCCCCATATTTTGGCTTTCTACAACAATCAAGCGGACCAATATTGAATTACAAACAAACCCATCTGAGACAAACAAAAGAATTAGAATCCTGATACTCATTTAAAAGCGAATGAGTTAAAAATTACCAAGTCGGAGTCAGAGAAGGTCCACCAGAGGATGGAGCCATCGGATCCACCGGTGTAAAGCGTCGGGGGATGATTCAACGCTGCGGTGGCGGTGACTCGGTGAGACGGAGGCGTGCCTGACCAGATACACGCCACGGATCGGCACTTCATCGGACCAGATAAATGTGTTAATTAGTACAACATGTAAACCCAAGTTCCGGTTCTGTCTACTTCGAGAGAGCTGGCGGTGGCGGTTAAGTATTTTACTGCTAAAATTAACAGACTATTTTTATTTTAATTAATTGTAAATTAGAATTAAATAGCTGCTATACTTTGAGAGGCTTAATAGTTAATAGCAACTAATACATTTGTGTATTGGTTCATTTTAAATGTTTAATCGTAAGTAGTATCTTATCCAAAATATGTAAACATTGGATAATACGAATTTGGCCGGTGAAACCCCGCATCTATATTCAAAAAGTGATGGGTTTGATTTATAAAATATTATAATAGTTTTAATATATATATAATCTTTCTTTTATCGGTTCGACCTGATATAAAATACATCATTACATTGCATTAGGGTCATAGATTATCGATAAGAACCGACAAGTGTATAGACTGAGTCAAAACATTTGAATCTAATGGCCCACGTTCAAGACACTATGTATTTTATTTCAGGCCGAATATGAGAAAGACTATATATATATAATTAAAAAATTTAGAGCGCGTTTGATATCGTTTTTAAAATGGTCTTTTTGAAAACTTTTTAAAAAAATGGAAATCATGTTTTCAAAAATGTAATGTATTTGGCAATCAAAATGTCCTTGTGGAGATCGATTCTTTGTGTATGGTGCAACTAATTGCCAAAGATATTCCTATTAACCACCCCCTGTTTAGCATTGCTAGTGGTTGCTCGGCTCTTATCAATTTGGATCGGCGTTGTTTGATTTCTCATATGTACAGGGAAGGGAACAGAGTGGCTGATGGTATGGCTCGTTTGGGGCATGGTATGGAAGCCTGGTCTCTAGATTTTTGAAGCCTCTCCGCCGGATATTTGGTTGATTTTTCAGGACGACGGGAAAGGTTGTGCCTCTTCCAGATCCTGTCCTTTTTCCCCTCCTTTCTAGTTTTTTTTTTTTTTTTTTCTCGGGCTGATCACCCTCCTCTGTACCAAAAAAAAAAAAAAAAAAAGTTGTTTCTTAAAACGGAAAACAATATAAAAGTGTTTGGTTATTATTTTTAAAATGAGTAAAATAGTTGTTTGAAGGGAAAAGTTATTGTTTATTTTGAAAACCTATTTTGAAAACAATAGAAAATAATAAAAAATTATTTTTAACTTTTAAAAAGTTATTTTTTGTTTTCAAAAACAGTTTTGTAAAATGCTCAACCAAACAACATTCTAATTGTTTTTTGTTTTTAAAAACAAAACACAGTTTTTAAAACCATATCCAAACAACACCTTAGCACTTTCTATAAAAAGTCTAAATATAGATTTAGGTATAATTAAATTTTTATATGAATTCAATTTCTAATTTGTAAATGAAATCCATCTATTTTTTTTAAAAAAAAATCATTAAAATTTAATGAAATTCCCTTTTGTTTTCGAAAATCCTAATGGATAAACACTTTCTATAATCCATTTATTATTGACCTTTAGATTACATTACATTTAGATCCAACATTGAACATTGGAGGAGAAATAAAATGTAAATATTCTTTCATGAACAAACTCTGTTAATTTTAATTAAGAAATTTAATTTAATTGATATTTTCACAATTTATGAAAAGAAAATAAAATTCTTTTCTTTTATTTTCTTTTTAAAGGAAAAAAAAAAAGTAATAAATCATAATTAATCGTTAAAAAAATAAAAAAATAAATCATGATTGATATATGAAGGCGGCAGGCTTACGTGGACACACAAATACTTTCCCTATTTCCTCAGAAGTCTCTAGAACTTGCTTGTTTTATATACAAATTATACATTACCTATAATTTCTTGTATCTATTATTCTTTTTTCACTTAAAAAAAAAATTATAAAAAAAAAGTTTTTTTTGAAAAGCTTCAACAGCGACAACAATGGCCAGTGAATTCGCCGAGAAAGCCAAAGAAGCGTTCATGGACGACGAGTTTCTACTCGCTGTTGATTATTACACCAAAGCCATTGACTTGGACCCCCAAAACGCCGACTTTTTCGCTGACCGGGCTCAGGCCAACATCAAACTCAACAACTTCACTGGTACGGTGGTAACCAGTTTCGATTTCGTGTTTTTGTAGATAAAGTTGGTTTTTTTAATTAGGATTTCATGTGGGTTTGTGATAAAGTTGTTGACTTTTTGTTTGTTGTTTGTTTAATGGTGTGATAATGTTGAGGCAGAGGCTGTTGCTGATGCAAACAAAGCGATTGGATTGAACCCAAAATTGGCTAAGGCTTATCTGCGTAAAGGGTGTGTGTTTCTGCTCTTTTAATGATATTATATATGTTGATGTTTATGTCAGTATTTTATCAAATCGTGACCTTTTAAATGTTTGTGATATATGCCACTATAAGCTAACATTGGATAAACTCATTGTTGTGGAAATTGTCACCTGGGCAATGCAAACAGTTGTTTCGTTTATTGTCCAGGGCATTGTATCGGTGGATCCTATAATCATGTTTAGTGATGATATTGCATATGTTTTTTTGAAGTTAGAGTGAACAGTTGTATATCAATCATTGAGTTTGAATTTGTGAGATTTACTTTTTGTGTAACAGCACTGCTTGCATGAAGCTTGAAGAATATTACACTGCTAAATCAGCCCTTGAAAAAGGTAGCTCTTTGGCAGAGAATGACTCAAGATTTACCACGTTGATTGAAGAATGTGATAAGTCTATTGCTGGTATGTACTTGTTCTGATGATATTAGGATACTTGTTTAATTAATTTAGTGCACATTTGTTAGAACCAGGCCTGAATTTTTGAAATCTGCAATCAATATTTACTATATCTACAGTCTTATAAGTTGTTGGATCTTGGATGTTTATTTAGAGGAGAACAGCGATCTGGCTAAGCCGTTGTCACCAGATTTGACAAGAGGCTCCACTCCTTTAACGAAGCCAGTCACATCAGTCAAACCAAAATACAGGTTTTGCAGTTATTTGCTTAGTTGGTGATTTGTAACTTTTTAAAGTTTGCATTTTTATGGTTTTGAATAATACTTCTACCATTACTAATCCACCATTTCGATTAGCTTTCGTGTCTTAGTGATGCTTTTACACTATGTTTGGTTTGATGGAATAGGAGGGAAAGGAAAGGAAAGGATATGGGTAGATTTCTTATCTCTTGTTTGGATTGTTAAATGAAAAGGAAAAGAAAGGATAAGGAGGGAAAGGGAGGGAATAGTCTTATTTCACCCGATTTGGTTTCTCACCAAAATCAGGCGGAAATGGAGGGAAAGGAATCAAAAGTTAATGAATTTTTCAATGTCCCAAAACTAACCCATTTAATGTTGCATTTGTTTTCTTTCCCTTCTTTTCCATTCATAACCATCCAAGACTCCAAGTGAACAACAATCATTAAAAACACTATCCTTTCCTCTCCTCTCCTTTCCTTTCTCTTCTGTCAATCCAAACACAGTGTTAGTTACTATTGTTAAATTCAACTATCAATTAGCTAATAGATTGAGTTGTCAATCAGCTCTAGATTTATTCAATTAGCATTGGATTGATTGAGAATTGATTGTAGATTGATTCCATTTCCTTTCTCTACTCTAGGTCTACTCTCTATATATATTTGTACTATTGATTGTTTAAATGAGGCAACTCAATTTTCTCTTCCCACTATCTCTTAGTGTTAACAATTATTGTTATTTGTTACTGGTAATTTGAAGTTTTCTAATTATTGGTAAAACTGTGCAGACATGAATTCTACCAAAAGGCAGATGAAGTGGTTGTGACTATTTTTGCAAAAAGAATACCAGCAACGAGTGTGACTATTGAATTTGGCGAGCAGATTGTACGTTTATCCTCTTTATTCCTTTGCTCTATAGTCATCCATTATTTTTCTTTACTCTGGATAGAATGCTAATCTTTCAGCTGTTGAATAATTAGGTTTTTCTTAAGTTTTCCTTAGAATAGTAGGTGAAGCTTATCTTGATGTAATTTACTTTTTTCTTACAGTTGAGTGTTACCATCGATGTCCCTGGTGAAGATGCTTATCATTTTCAACCTCGATTGTTTGGAAAGGTATATGCATTGTGGACTTGATAATGTTTAGGGCATTGCTTAATTATCTTCTTGGTTGAATATTATGTTTTGTGCATTCACTTAATTTTCTGATCGCAATAAAATATTAAAATCTTTTTAATCATCTTATCATGAGCAACTGTCGCTCTCTTTTCCTCCATTTTTGTAGAAGAAAAGCTGTCATATTAGGTCTGCTTGTCATCTTTGTACTTCGTTATGATTTGTGTTGTATCAGACTGATTATTTCTGTGAGACTAAGATGATTGTTGATCTGCACATGACTTTTGCATTCTGTAAATATAATGATAAAAATATTGTTGGATATGATTTTCTCTTAAGGTGTTCCTTTGCAAGTAAACTTCTGCTGTTTGCTTTGTTGAGAACAGATAATACCTGGGAAGTGCAGATACGAAGTATTGTCAACCAAAGTTGAAATCCGTCTAGCGAAAGCTGAAGCTATTAGCTGGACATCTCTTGAATATAGCTCGGAAATTTCAGTTTTGCAGAAAGTAAATGTGCCATCAGGTGTGCCACATACTCTGTAATACATAAATATCAACAAAGTTTGTGAAAGTTTGATTAACATCAGCAGATGATGTGATGATTTTGACACATTCATCAGTGAATACTGTCTTTATATATAGAACACCTAAATTGGAACACTTAGTGTGCACTGAAATTCACTAGCTTTGTAATTCTTTGTATCTGTAAATATTTATCATTTATATGTAGGTTCCATAACCATCTACTGCTTGAAAGAGCTCCTTATTTATTATTTTCTTTCTTGCTTATGAGTTTTGTTTCTCATTTATGAATTAGCAGTTGCATCTCAGAGGCCTTCATATCCGTCTTCGAAGAAAACAAGAGACTGGGACAAGCTGGAAGCTGAAGTAAAGAAGGAGGTAATACAGCAACAACGCTGGATTTATATCGGACATTTATTGTTCAGGCTAAAATCGTAAAAGAGAAAGAAAAGTTGTGAACCATAGTAATAAATGAATTCCTCAATATTTTACTGTCCAAAACATCCTGCTGTTGAGGTTTTAACACCATGATGGTCTGACTTTCAGGAAAAAGAAGAGAGACTAGATGGTGATGCTGGTGTGAACAAGCTGTTCCGGGACATTTATCAAAATGCAGATGAGGACATGAGAAGAGCTATGATGAAATCATTTGTAAGTTCCCAGACATTTATTTTTTGCTGTCTTGTAGAAATACAGAAAGCATCTGCCTTAAGTACTGTCCTTATATTATATCTAAAACCAGACTTTGTAACCAATTTGCCGTTCTTGGACTTAGGCCAGACGTGCCAATGACCAAGAACTACCCGGTTTGTTGTTGAGACCTAGCTAGCATAGTATAAGAACATTTGACAGTTCATATCTTTTTCCCTCTTTGTACCATCATCTGGTTTTCGATACTAACAAGAACGTGCAAAATTACAGGTGGAATCAAATGGAACGGTGCTTTCAACGGACTGGAAAGATGTGGGTGCAAAGAAGGTTGAAGGTAGTGCTCCCGAGGGTATGGAGGTGAAGAAATGGGAGTACTAACTCAGTGAGGAGCTGTGGTCTTCTGCAATGTCAACTTTTTTTTTTCTCATTCTTCTTTTCCTTTTATTTATTTTAAAGATGTTTCATATGTAGTAGTAATTAGTTGACTTAAATTTTGCTTATATTAAGTTTTAAAAGAACTGCATAATTCTTGGAGATTTCTCTATGATAATAGAATTCTTTTTATTTGTTTTTCTTAAAAGAGTACTCTTTGGTGATGATCTTTTACTCTATGCCAATCTTAAAAGGTTGGTTACCAAGGGTCCATTGTCTCGTGGTTAGAGATTTCAAAATAAAGTTTCACGATCGGAGTCCATACAAGACTTGTATCGTAAATATAAACAGGGCAAACCCATGACCTGGCTTGCATTTTTCAGTGTAGTGTAGTAGAGGCTTGGAGGGTGTCCACTATGAACCTAATACTTTCAAGGTCGCTGAGGTACAACCCATGTAAAAATTTCAAGTAAAATAAACATCAGTCGATTTACATGCTGAAGAGATTGACAACATGGGGAGAAATCCGCATACCATTGAAAATATAAGAGTACAGAGCTAATATATATATATATATAATTATATCTTAAGCATCCAAAATGGAGGTACTTGTGTAATTACATTAGTAGCCGAAATGATCGAAACTGAACTCCATTAAAAACCATTCCCTTCCATAACTGATCTAAATATATCAACTGAACGAGCCTTTATCTGACCGAATCTGAAGCCTAAATACACCTAAGTTATAGGTAGTGAGTTGACAAGATGACTGTGAGATACAAAATCGGTCCTACTCCTATAATAATAAAGACCATCGTCAGGCGACTCCATTAGTAATGACAAGAAAGACATCAGCGCGTACCCAGAGAACGATCAGGCAGAGTACCAGACCCTCCATTCGTGTTAGCAGGTTCAGTGTTTGGATTATTTTGCGGTTGAGGAACATGGGCACTCCTATTTCCAAGAAATGCCTGCAAACCGGGTGGAACACTAGGATGCAAACCGGGTGGAACACTTGGCTGCGAAGGAGTTGGATTTGGTTGTGCTCTTGCTGGTTGAGCTTGTTGTGTAGGCTGCTGGATCATGAACTGGCTAAGAGCTTCAGAATATGCCCGACCAGAGAGGCTCCCTCGCATTCGACCGGTGGGCCGCCAATTTTGCTCTGATGTCAAATCCACCACATTATCAGCCCTGACTGACTGCACCCCTCCGTCAATGTTCACTCTTTGCTCCCCGGCTGGTACTCTAACACCATCAGTATGCACTTGGTACGAAGACCCTGTTCTAGATGTTGGGACTTGAGGTGGCACTGTCGATGCCTGTCTAGCCAATTGGGTTGCTAAACCTGCAGCTCGCTGAGCACCAAGCATAACACGGGCATTTTGGCTAATTCTCGAACCCGCTGCGTGGCTGACCCCAGGTTGTGCTCCCCCTTGCGGAATTGAACTCCGTGAAAAAGGTGAAGATACGTTTATTGAGCTGGGGGACTGGCTACTAAATTGAGGCCTCCTTAGGTTCACAGCTTGCTGCTGGTGCAAATTCTGGTTTTCAGATGAAAGGCCAGAGGAGACTTGGTTAGTATCAGGGAGTGTACCAGAAGATGTAAGGCCAACAACCTGTTGAACAAAACAATCTCGATGAGTCCAATTTTGTAGGGAAATATGTAATTAAAAATAATAAATAAATACTTTAAAGAGAATAGAACGATGAAATATTATCTAGATACACACAGTAACATACTGAAAGTGAAACCAAACAGCTCAATGAGCAAGAAGTAAAATACCAGTTCCAAGAAAATCGACATAAATGAATATATATCATGCAAGATAACTTAGGGTCCAAAAATCAAGCAACTGAATAATACAAGGAACACGGTGCTAAAATCTGAAAATAAGTCTAACCTGAGCTGTTGAGTGATACTGCAATGGAGATGAAACCATATCTGGCCTCATAAATGTATTCATTTGGGATCTAGAATACAGCAGCTGTTGCTGTAACTGCCGCTCTATATCAGTGGTAGTGGGTCTGTAACCATTTGCACCTGATAAAGCAGCCTGAGAAGAAATGGAAGAACCATTTGGGGTCAAGGAATTAAAACTAGTTCCTGGCCTTTGTTGTGGAGACGGTGTCTGAAATGCGGCTGGGAGGGCCTGAACTGCAATTGGAGTTCGGTTTACTTGTCTATTTAGTAATGAAAATCTCCCATATTCATTGTTGACAGTAGAATCTAGAAATTGTGATTGTTGTAACTGCAGATTACCAGGAGTAGAATATTGGCCTTGCATCACAGAGGTAGTCAAATCAGCTCCCCGGTCAAGTGCAGGAGAAATGGCATCAGTTAGTATAGGAGATGTCATCTGATTGGCAAAAGTAGGCTCAGAAATGCCACCATCATTTCGAGCATCTGAAACGCCAGAAATAGCAGCAGGCCCATTAGAACGGAGACCTGTAAACCGAAAGTTATTTTCTGAATGAATATCAACATTACGATTAACTCCAACATTTTGACTTTGAAGATTAGACAGAAGGGGGGGTTTCGTGTCTTCAATTTCATCAGCAGTTGCTGCATCCATGTCCTCGTCATCTGCTGTAAGATCTAAAACAACAGGATCACAATTCATGCAGTCAGTGGACTCTTGCTGCTCAGACCTTTCTTTGTTGCGACTAGAAGTATTATTGTGGGTATCCCCATTGTCATCACTTTGAAAGACAGCCCTCCATGATCCATCTGCAGAGATAATTACATCCGTGACATTCTCTCCAACCTCTCTCAGGACCTGGGAAAAAAATAAATAGTTTTAAAATGACAAAATGGTAAAATACCATAGGAAAACTGTTATTTTGCAGCCACTTGCCTTAACCATATTTTGATCAACACGAATGTCAGTGTAGCAGACATGTTGATTACAATGCGGGCAGCGCCAGGATGGTCTTCTTGAATTTATCTCGACGAAGTTACTAAAGTCAAAACACTGTAGCAAAACAGAAATCGAAGGATATGAGACTATTAAATAAAGGGGGTGAAAATGACTCACCAATGACAGGATTTAAAACATCAGAACAATTTCCAACATTTATATTAGCTGAAAATTTAATTATTTCACAATTATAACAATTACAATTCTAAAATTATCACAAGATTTTGCATTCCCAATCAAGAAATCTATAAGAAATTCAATTTCTACCCTAAATTCACATAAACAAGTCCAGCAGGAATGGAAGCAGTATAATCATAAACAAACACACATAGAAAACAAAGTAACAATCACTATGTAACTAAACCAGAGACCACAAGTCTAACTACTTCAAAACTTTACCTGATGATGCAGAAATATTTAAACCATGTGGAACACTCACCTGAAGATGTTTACATGAATGTCCTTTGACAGGAGTTCTGATACGTGTATAACTGTAAGAGAGAGAGCCAGTCAGAACATAAATAAATTTAGCTCTAGAAGAATGAAAGGGAGCACAAAACAAAATGCCTAAACAAGGACAGAGACATTATTTTATAGGTTTAAAATAGTGGAATGTTGAACTCAAACTTTCCCAAACCCAATATCAAAGTAGAAAGGGGAACAAGGATTTATGAAAAAGCAGGAAAGAACTAAGAAGATAACTCGAGGAGGACTAGGGCACCGGAGGAAATTAAGTAGATAAAGCTACTACCACATTGAGAAGCCTACTTTCACCATGCATCGCTGTTAAATCCAGTACACAAGTATAAAAACTAAATTTGCTGCCCTACGAACATCATAAATATAATCAATGTTCTGAAATTAGACACCAACCCTCGAGACATTATCTTCACATGCTAGGGCATCCCACCCCCAGCCCACCAAAAGTAAGTGTTGATACTACTTCACAATGCATAGAAGGTATATAAGAACAACTTGTTTCGAAATACAATGCTAAGGAAAACCTCTTCACCTATAATTCTATAATGAGTGTAATAGTCAAGAACATGTAAAAAAAAAATAAAGCCTTCAAAAAAATTTCATAATGCAGGGAATGATAAGCAAAAAGAATCACGGTATACCTTATGGGACAACAAAGTGATATTCGTGAAGGCCCCTCAATTAAGTCGGAATCTTATGAACCAAAAGAAAAGAAATTAGAAAAACAAAAACAAAAGTGTAAAACAAAACAAAAGTGATGCATTTAAAATCCAATACAACATTGTAAAGTCATGAAATAGAAATAAAATTCAAAGCAATGGAATGTCTCATTTCTTTTCTCCTTTTTCTCCTTCTATGCATACCTGAATCTTGTATAGTAATACCAGACTGAAGATAATCTTGTAACACGGGAATTTCAACTGAAGATGCAATGCTCATAAAGGCAACAACTACAGTATAATGACCTTGACAATGATAACAGTGACTGTCAGAGAAGGGTCAAATAGATTTTCGAAATGTATAGACATCAACAGCTTGTGTTTGAGCATACCGTTGAACTGACCCACTAATTGAAGAAGATTAGTTCCAAATTTGAGCATTGAAGTCACGTTTGATGGTAATTGTGGTCCAGCGTCCTGATAATAAGAAAAACACCAAAAAATGACCAGTTAAACCTATATTACATGACCATCAGATGAAGCTCTATACCTTAACTTATCCAGAAAGTGTAAATGCACTGACCATTGACACATTGGTTCTATCATTTACTCCCTTTCCATTTATAAGAAAGCTACAAATGTTGAAAGAAAAAGTTATCAGAATTAGCTGCAATTAAGCAACCCAATAAAAAAGAATTAAGAACATGAAGCATACTTTGCTTGTTGGGGACTTATAATACAAGCAGATGTCTCTATATTATCGGTTTGTGCCACAAATAACCGCTGCAAGAAAAACAGGAAAAGGGAGACTCAAAGATGTATACATATATCTATATCAATGTATATAGATTTTAAGTGTAATGGGGAAAAAAATTTATAGGGTTTAACATTACTGCAAGTATATACATGAAAATATATAATAGTTGGCATTTGTTTTCCATACAACAAGAAATCTTCACACTGACAGTGTCTTAGGTTAACAATTAACTGGTGTCAATTACCAGGAAACTTAATACCGGTACGTCATTCTAATGAAAGAATAATTAAATTTCACTTCTCCAAGGAACACACGTTTGATACTATGTCATACTAACTATGGAAATTGAATCCACACAACTTTGATTTGAGGAGACATTCACTTTTGTCAGAAACAAATTATGGAGACATGCATGAATGTCATGCCCAGACAAGGACATGGCAACTCCCAAGACTCTTGAGACAAGCACAGGTGCATGCACACACCATTTCTCAATTGTAATTTATTTTTATAGGAGTACCATTTCTCAATTATAATATTAGGCATCCAAATTAAACTACGTTTAACAATTTGTATGTCCATATAAGAACCAATTTACATAATCCCTTCAAAAAAAAAAAAAAAACAATTACATAATATAACTTTTATGAAAACTACTACATCAAACAAAAGATAGAAGCAAGCTCAAACCTATGCAATTTGAGGCATGAATTAAGCTAATTTATTCTACAACTGTCTTCAAGAGTGTCAACTGTAAAACATAGGTGAATGGGTGTTCTGTACCCACATATATCCATCAAATTGATTTCCCATAAGGTGAAAGTGTCCTACAAATCTTCTATCAACACCATACTATAATTTTATAGTAGCAGGTGGCAACATATACTTAGCTATGTGGTCCATCATGTCAAGGGCTTAAAATAACAAAATACACAGAGTAACCAAAAAATTATTAACACTAGATATTGCTCTAATCCATAGATTGTATCTTATAGGGAAAAAAAAAAAAGCAATTAAAACACTGCAATATAAGGAACAAAGTAAGTAAATTAAATTGGTATAAAAAAAAAAAATAAAAAAAAAAAGCAATTAAAACCCTGCAATATAAGGAACAAAGTAAGTAAATTAAATTGGTATAATGTTTTAGCGGAAACCAAGATACCGTTTACAGAAAAGGGAGATCAGACCATACATCAATACCAGCAAGAAAATATCAAGTTCAAAATCAAGTACCAAACACACAGAGGCAATGCAGCATTGCATACATAAAAGATGAGGCATGTGCTCTGATCCAATGCAACTTAAAATATTGTACCAAAATCAACATAGTTTCACCAAAAGCCATTTGGTCAAGGAAAAGATTTGGGCTTTGCTTAACATACAGGATACAGCGCTTAACACAAAGCTTCCCAAAACCTTTTTTTTTAAAAGAAAAAGTTATGTTAGAAGAAAAATAAAAAATACTAACAGTACATGAATTTAAAGGAGAGAAACTTACTATTTTTTCTTGAGGAGAATATTTCGTACTCTTTAAAATATGGAAATCAATCATGAATGCATCATATCCAGGCTACAAAGCAACCAGCATAGATTAGCGTGCACTTTTAGTCAGTCTTTTAGGCTACAAAGTTATAAATGAACAAATAAGTTGTAGTGGCATGAGAAACCACCTTAACATCAAGAGTAGCAAGAATCTGGCCCATCTCCATTTGTGGATAGAACCTGTGCACAGAGAGAGAGAGAGAGAATTTCCAATAAGAAACTTTAATGACAGTGGTCATAATTGATCGTGCTTCAATATTGGAACATATTAAACAAAACTGAAAAAAAAATTAAAATGAAATACATTGCCACTTTTACACGTTCTAGTCGTGATTACCATCACATAGCATATCCATCCAATTGACAAAGAATTCAGTGAAAGTGACAACATAAACCCCTGGGAAAAACCGTGCATATTATCATATTCAAAAATTGCTAATACCACTTAGCATGCTTTCCTGGAATTGAAAATAACAATTTTTTTATAAATTGAAATCAATATGAAATCTAAGGAAAGAAGGTCACACGAAACTTATTTTGTTCAAAGTAGTAAAAACGTGACAGAAGTTGTTTAGGTATAAAAGTGATAGAAGAAGTCAGTCCCACTATTACAACTAATACCAAAACCAGAAGTTCAAAATTGATAGAATGATAACCTTAGGCCTAAGGCCTAAGGCCATAAGCTATAAGACTGGTATCACAAGAGATATTTACAGGAAAAACTAACCAAAAAAAAATCATTTCAGAATTGTCAGACGTAAAACATTAAACATAAGCATGATAGAACTATTACCTGGCCATGATTGTTGAAACTGAGGAAATCAAATTGCTTGGTCCAGGGATAGTATCTCCAGGACATGAGAAGCTGCTAGCTATCTAAACAACAAGAAAGATGATAATTAGCAAAATCTATAGGATGCATATGCCATAGGCTGAAACATGCTCTAACAGAAAATAATTGTAGCAAACCTCATTTGCAAGAACAAAAATTTCTTTACGCTCCTCGGATGAAAACCATCCAATTTTGCAGGCATTCTACCATCAACACACAATATCAGTAGGAAAGTAATAACAAATTGTTTATACTTCCAAGAATATTTAATGTATGGCTTTAGGCCATTCTTAAAGAAATATCTCCAAGCATGAGGAAGATAAAAATAAATAAATAAAATAAAATAAAAGATTTGACTAAAATAAACTTCTCCAAAAGATTAGGCATGGCAACCAGTAGCATAAATAACAAAAATGAAACATAAACCAGCATGGCAACCAAAAGTGTACATGCAGTTAGATGTTTAAACTAATTAGTATCCAACGCCCCAAATCACAACCCAAAAAATTAAGATATAAAAAGATTATGTGTTTTCCCCAATAACGTAATGACAATACACAAAAAAGAATCCATTGTTATAAACAAACCACTCCCACCAAGAAAAACAATCTGACGGAAAATCTAATTCAGTCATCGGTGGAAAATCAAAACCGTGTGCAGTGTAAACTCTAATTTAACTCAATAATGTCTCAATCTTAAAAATAAATGGCAGCAATTAGAAATACCTTAACAGAGAGCATTAGCACCGCAATAGCTGCTCGTATGGGGGAATCACTTTTCCGTTGGCATACCTATAGCATATAAAAAAATATAAGAAAACTATGGTTTCTAACTACAAGCCAGGTGCTTCTTGAAAAGAAAAAGAAAAACAAAGAAAGTAAAACTTCTGTCAACAAAGAAATCCATATATCTTGCCTTTGATACAAAATATTGTAGCCACAAATGAAGAAATAGATTCATTAGAATCTGATCCAAGAGCAGGGATCCTTAGAAATACTGGGACTTCTTGGGAAATATAGAAAGATGTGGGAAATATAGAAAGATGCAAGATTCTATATTTTCTTTATTTAAATTATATACATAGTTCATCACAATGTTTGAAAAATAGACAATTTCCCCAATATTTCCATTTCATAGGGGTACCGATATCGATAAGGGGGTGTAATATCTTTTCCACAAAATATCCAAGAAATTTCCAAAAATATCCTCGATATTTCTGTAAAATATCAATATTGGTGAACATGTAATGTTTTTTTATATAATATCGTGGAAATTTCAGTGAAATATCAAGGATATTTCCGTCAACGTAAAATGAGAAATTGATGATATTCCCTAATGTTTTTATTTACCTTATTGTTTATTTTTTAATTTGATTAATATATTTCTATGACATTACAATTGAGTACAACATGAACATAAAGTAGAATGTTTAAACTATTCAAAAGCAAAGGGCCAAAGGCAAAACTGGAATAGCTATTCAAAAGCAAAGCTGCAGATGCAAGTTATGTACTCACATTTTGCTTTTATTTTGTCTTGATGTTAATGGATTCCTATACAAATTCTATGTCATGGTATCAATATTGTATGAATCAAGATGGTAGCGACACTATGTTTGAACCACACAAGTCTTCCTTTTGGTATTAAAATATTTATGGCTTTGTATGATGCAAACTGCATTAAAGAATAGAGTTTTAATGGAAGATTTTCAATTTCAGATGGCTCGTACGTGCACTAAATTCATATTCATATAGTTGTTAGATATTATATGTTTTTGAAAAAAAAAACGTGTTTTTTTATCTTAGATTATTGATTATTTTAACATTTATTAAAGCTTCATTAAAAATTTCTAAGCTTTTAGAATTTTAGCCAAATTTATGTATTTTCCGTAAATTTTACGTTAATTCCTATCAATATTTCCAAAAAATCGTAGTACCAATATTTCCATCGATATTCATCCTTGGTTCATGAAACATTCATGCTGTTTTTCTTATAAAAGCATGCAAAGCTTTATCATGCATCATTTTGCAAAAACTGAAGTCACTACCTGAAACCAAGAAGAGTATAACCAAAAGAAATTCACCTGTTTCATTAATGAAGGTAAGTCTCGAATGGTATTTGGAACCTCATTGTTAGCAACTGCATAATCAATACCCCTGTATGTTTCAAAGAGAATCTAATCAACTACAGTAAAAAAATATAAAAAATAAAAAATAATAAAAAAATTAACCAAATGAATAGAAAGAACAAGACTTATGCTCCACAGGGATCATATATTTTTTACAAGACATGTTTATTTGTCTGTCTTTATCAGACACATGCCTGTTATTAATTTTAGCTCACTTAATAACAGATTTCTTTTACTCTATCTTATATTCTTATTGAACAAAAATGGGGATATTCTTCCTCCGTTGATCAAGAATTTTGATTGTAGGAAAGTAAAAGTATTATGTTCTTCCAATAAGAAGGGTTTCAATTTTATTTTAATTTTTTAATTCAGGATTTTAAGACCTATTGATTCTAACAACTGATTGCAGATCCCAGTCAACAAGGGAAAAAAAAAAAAACAAATTATTCAATTTACCATCAACGTTGTTCAAACAAATCATAACCAGAAGCTAAATTTTGGAAATTGAATTACGAAACTGCAAGACATTAAAAATAAACGTTTTGTTCGGAACCAGAACATCCGGCATTTCGGTGAAGAAAGACCTGAATTCAATTACATGACAGAATCACATATGCCACACTAAAAGTTTTTTTTTTTTTTTTTAAAAAAAAAACATAAAAGAACCAAACAATGTTAATCAAAAAGGCAACAACTTTTATCGTTTGTAATTATTGATCAACTCTAAATTCAACACATGCTCATGTATAATGTAACGTGTTATGTGTGTACGTATATCTGTGTGTACCTGGCGAGGGAAATACAGAGATGGAAGAACTCTATGGTGTCGTGTTGACTGACGGGCTGAGGCTGGAGAACATGAGAGGACAATCGGTCGGCTACGGCAGCAACTCTGAACGAGTTCACGAACGCGGGCGACGGCGACGGCGACAGCGGCAGCGGCGGGTGCTGCCTGGCTCCTCCACTGGTCATGGCCGGAACCGCGCCAGGCGCCGTAGCCGGCGGAGGCATCGTCGTCCCGTTCATGTTTTCTCTCTCTCTCTCTCTCGCGGCGCGCAGGTGTCTGTAGAAGTGTAGAAGTGAAATCGAACTTTAATTCTGTGACCGGAAAACGTATTAAAAACAAAAGGTAGCAATTTTCACATCATTTTAAGTAACTGTAGATAAATTTTAAATTTCAAGAGACGAGATCGCCCTTTTAATATGTGCATTTTAAGTATAGTATTTTAATTCCATGAGATACGGTAAGTCCAAGTAGTATACATTTTAAGTAATTTAATTTTAAGAGATTTAAGTTGCCCTAATAACATTTATTTTTTAAGTAAGTTTTTTAATTTCAAGAGATAGTATGTCTCTCATGACTAACATAGTAACATCATTGAGTTTGATAATTCTAGTCCTATTTCTTTTTTTTAAATATCGAATTATTTGTATTTATTTATAAAATTTTATATAAATGTTAAAATCACTTTATTATTACTAATATGTCAGGGTTTATGTTGCATTAATTGTCCCCCTAAACACAAGACACATCTGGTTCTCACAAAACCATCAACCATAGCATCGAGTAGATTGTCGAAAGGTATAGATTGTTAAGGAATAGATTGTTAAATTGAAGACTTTTTCCCAAGGTTTCACTTTGATCCAAATCTTGTACTTTTGGCCCCACGTGGGTCTCCCCTTATTTAAGGAAAATATGTCTTGGTTTGTGAGTCGAGAACTTTATACAACAATTAATGTAAGATAACGAAGAATGAGAACCTCCGAAATTTTAAGGATAAATAGATAAACCACACGATGTTTAAGCATTATTGCAAGGAGAAATTGATAGATCATGATGGGTAAATTGTAATTAGGGCACTAGGACCTCTTTGGTAAAATTATGAGGAGAAATGGGGGGCGGTGGATGATCCCCCATTGAGAGCTCTGGTTGAGGGGCTTCTTTGGTAAAGTATTATGAAGAGAAATGAATAGGCCACAGTGGCTGAACCATAATTAGGGTTTGTGTTGTCTTTCAACATAATTTTATTTTAGACCAAGAAAGAAAAATGAACAAACTAGCCTATCTGCCTATCTGCCTATCCGGTTACTGGTATTACTCTTTCTAAAACCTCAAATTCCAAATAATATCACAAAGATTATCGAAAGCTTGTAATAACAATGAGTGCACCTGAAAATTTGAACTAAATTTTGTTGAAAACAATGCTTCCATCTTTCATTTCTTTCAAGTTAGAAATCAGAAGTGGAATGAGATTCAAAATTAGAGTAAATGGGAATATAATTCAGTTTCACCATTGAAATCATATATTCAATTTTACATGAACATAATACATTTGATGTAATAGTTCAATTACTAATTGTGTATTAAAAGGATCAAAACACGAATCCCTGGAAAAGGTTATAGCAGAAATTAATGTCAGGAAAAAATTAAAAATAAAAATGCAACCAAAAAAACTAAACTTAAGGGGTCACAATCGTCGCATTCGATTATAAAGAAAATTACCCAACTACAAACAACCATAAAATGAAAGTTTTGCAAAAGAAACAAAAATCGTGAACCTACACCAATTGTGATTCAGCAAAATGAAGTCAGAATTACCATTTTACATGACCAAAAACAAAAATCCCAAGAGTTCTATTTTGTTTGGTTACCGCTATTTCCACACACCGTTTGTGTTGTCATATTTCTACTGTAGTAGACTTGAAAAGGTGACCCGGTGACTAGCAATGCCGAGCAGAACAAGGTGATTATACAGTCTACAAGCTTAGGCATGAAATATAATGACCCTCATTTGTTATGCGATTGGGATCATATGATTAGAGCTCTATGTAGGTCCAATCAACCCTTCCCACCCTGAGAGAGAGAGAGAATAAGGAATTAAAAGTTGACACATCAATCATATCTCGCAAAGTAAAATGCAGATAGATTTTTCGCACTATGTTGATTAAAATGCACACAATGTTTTACTCTGAACCGTTAAGAAAGAACAATATTCATAAGTTCTTGAGGATTCCAGTGCCAATTCTCTGTCACTCAAACTACTTTCACATAATAAGCACCCTAATTAACTAATTAATGGATCCACCATCTCTTGAAACATTAGTCCATACAAAAACAAAATGAAGCAGAATAGAATTAACCAAATCCTTAGATGTATAGACAATGCTATTCTCAAAAAAAAAAAAAAAAAAAAAAAACATGATGCCTCTAAAAATCCTATTAAGAGCCGTTATCTCTCAAGTCAGTTTAATACTAAAAGATTTGAAGATGTCCAACTACTAATTATGAGTCTTAGTCCAGGTACTAGTATCCTCCTAATAGTATTACAAATACTATCAATTACGTTAAAAAGGTCATGACTGTCTGCAAAGGTAACTTATGAGTAATGCAGCAACTGGGGTTTCTTACCTTATGAGGTGGAGTCCCTGGTCTCAATGAGTTGTTGCCAAATCCAAGTTTTCCTTTCTTCTCAGAAGCTTTGAGGATCTGAAAGGAGCACGTCAATGTATCATCCACACTCATCATGGCACCAGCATTGTCAAATTCACCACAGTAATTTGGTGCTGAGAATATGGTCACAAGCTGCCGCTTTGCAAAAAACTCATAACCATCTTCCACAACCTGATAAAATATAAATCATATGAAACTAGAAGAAACTTGAAGTGACACACTCGTTCGTGTTAATTAACCTCAGTATAACCATCCAACGAGTGTGTCACTTCAACATATCATAGAAATATAGAATATGAAGAAGATTATTTTAAATAGCCCAAAACTCAATTGTTCAAATGAGATTCTGTCACCCGGAGCTTGCATGCATAAAAACATGCACAAAAGCTAAAAGGATAGTTCAAGTCACATTACTTGATGAGCACGACAGATGAGATCGAGGTCATGTTTCTGGAGAAATTCAGCAACCTTGTCAGCCCCAAATGTATATGACACGCCCCTGTCATTCTCTCCCCAGCCCTCAATATCTTTATCAGGATCAGCCCACAGCAAATCACAGAGAAGTCCCTGATCTGGCACATCAACAGGGCGAGCAATATTCCTGATCTGATCCAACTTTTTCAAATCAGGAGACAATCCACCATGCATGCAAAGGATCTTTTCATCTATGAGAGCAGCGACAGGCAAACAATTAAAGCAATCGGTAAAAATCTTCCACACACGAACACTAAACCTCCTCTTGCATTCATCATAAAAACCATATATACGGTTAATGGAAGCACATTCATGATTTCCCCTAAGAAGAAAGAAGTTCTCCTTATATTTGATCTTGTATGCAAGGAGCAAGCATATCGTCTCTATGCTCTGCTTACCACGGTCAACATAGTCCCCTAGGAATAAGTAATTTGCTGCAGGTGGGAACCCACCATACTCAAACAATCGTAGAAGATCCGAAAACTGACCATGAACATCGCCTGCCAAGCAATATATATAAATCTTTTTTTATCAACATTGGAGAAATAGATCAAATTTCAAGAATACGGACGATTGTACAATTTATATAAATATATATATATATGCACATAACACACTTTTATCATAATTTGTAAGAAAAGAGACAATTTGACCATGCTTAACGAATTTCTAACAAAAAATAACCACCATTCTCTTGCAGGTATTCTCCTCCCACGCAAAATGGTCTACATCACATGGTATCAATATGCTCAATGTGGGGAGGTGGGTTTGGTAAAACCTCCTGTCCCCAAACCAAGACAAGTGCCTCAAAAGAGAAATTGTAGAGAAGTTTAGATCATAGCCAATAACGATAAATGTATATTCTTGAAATTCAAATCACTCTCCTTCCATATAAGATAATATAAATTTACATATCTCTCTATTCAACGTAAACATTAAATTCATCAAAATTAACAAAGAAGTTGAGGGATCGTAGGTTCCCCACAATTATTGGCCAACTAAGCAAAATTTAAACAATCCAGATAATCATTTGTTCTGGTGCCAACTGTAACCAGATTCTGTTCCATGTCTATGGCACCTTTGTTGTCACTGTACAATACATATATAGAAGTTTGATGGTAAATCTTAGAGAATTAATGCATTAATACACACCCCACCACCCAAACATTTAAACAACTCTAAAATAGGAAGCTTACTAAACATCTGCCAATAGCTACTAATGTCAAAATTACCATTCTACAACATTTTTTTTTTTTTTGAACTATTAACAATATTTTGGGATTGTG
Organism: Acer campestre; assembly: GCA_954870605.1. Classification (NCBI taxonomy): domain Eukaryota; kingdom Viridiplantae; phylum Streptophyta; class Magnoliopsida; order Sapindales; family Sapindaceae; genus Acer; species Acer campestre. Next base: position 30,625,075 of record OX940807.1, on the reverse strand, counting down.
GGAGGGAGAATGACTCAAACCCACAATCTCTTGGATGTAGGTGTGAGGGGGTTACCACTAAGCCAACCTCATCTTGTCACCATTCTACAACATTGACATTGTAAGATATCACAATAATTTTACATCAATCTTACATAACAAGTTAACAACATTAACTATCACAGATGTACATAAGCACACTTGTTGGAATTTTGATGATTACTTGTCAAGTATATTCAATCAACTCAATCTAACTCATCTTCGATCAAACTAAATAACTTGAACGACCATTATATCTAGTTGATGCATACTTGATAACATTTCATTTCCTTTCTTTACAATATCCAAAAAACGGGTTCAACAATCTTTAACACAATTTCTTAAGCTTCTTTATATTCTACACCTACAGCTCATCACCGCACCTTTAATCATCAGTCAACTAATTCAATTGCTCGAAATAGTTTCCAAACTACACATGTATGCAATAATCTTCATTTCTACATAATTCAATCATACACACCACAAATTAAATTCTCCACATGAAGGGAAAAAAAAATCACTACATTTCAACACTGGAGTTTTTGTGTGAAACTGAAGTTAAAAAAAAGGGCACAAGATCTTGTTTCTTGTAAAAAATCACACAAACAAGTTTAAATTAAATACATAAACAAAACACCATAACATATATAAACCAAACAAAAATAAAACAGCAGGCTAAATTAACAAAACAAAAGAAAACGAACTTTTAGAGAAAAAAAAAATTACCACAAATTTTTATAGGAGCTTCGAGCTCGAGAAGATTTGGCTGACTGAGAAAGATCTCCTTCGAAAAGATACAAAGCTGCTTAATTTCAGCCTCCGTGAGCTGGACCTGCTTCGTCGTCCTCCCATTCTTCGCTTCAATAAGCCGCCGTATAATATCGTCAAGCAAACTAACATCCATCACGAAACCCCGAAAAACACAACAAAAAAAAAAAAACAATCACTCGCTACTTAAATTAAAAGAACAAACAAGAACGATCCGGTTGTAACGGCTCAAACCGATCTTTATTCCGTTACGCCGTACGCCGACCGACAACGGAACTGACGTCAAGAGAGACGGTGGCGGCCATTTCCCGCTCGGAGGAGTTGACGGAGGAGGACGATAGATTAGTCTCTCTCTCTCTCAACTTTATGACGTTTGGTTTTGTGTGTGTGAGAGCGTGAGGGTTGGTGGTGGGGACACTATTTAACAAGCCCTAGAAGAATCAAAAAAACAAAAAATGAAGAAAATGTTTTTGACAAACCCTATCTGCAAATTTGGGAGGAGCATGCAAATTGCACGTGCGTGGGTCAACTGGTGTGTGAATGGAGAGAGAGAGAGAGAGAGATGCCACTATGGCACTATACAACGATTTCTTTTTGTAATGATGCTTCCATGATGATGATATTTCCGTGATTTGTTTGGACGGTCCAGATTTTTTTTTTTTTATATTTACAACGGTTGTTGAATTATTTCATTGTCTTTTGTTGTAAGATAGGAATATAGGATAATATCAAGATTTGATTTATCGTGTTAGTTGAGATGTTACGTAACACGGTCTATTGGTTAGTGGTCCGACTTGCTTTTCGTTTTTCTTTTTTCTTTTTTTCTTTTTGGTTATGGTTGAAGTAATTAAATAATTTTAAATTATATATATATATACACTTTAATTTGTCAAATAGTATCAACTTTATTCTTTCTTTTTTTTCTTTTTTCTTTTTTGATAAGAATTATCAACTTTATTCTTGCTTTGTTTTATGTTCTTATATTCTGCTTTTTTTAAATAAAAAAAAAATTATTGATATTTTGATGGGATTTTATGAATTATAAAAGGTACAAATTCACCGTTACATTATGTAATTTAAGCAATATTTTAAAATCCTTTTGTTCATATATTGACATGTAAATTTAATTATCAACACAAAATGAATGGGTTAAAGTGTTATGTAACCGAGGTTGACTGATCAAATCTCGAATGAATGTAAACATATAAAATGTCATCAACTATTTGAATTTTGATGAAAAATGGCAATGATGTGATATCATGAGTCACTTGAGTAGCTTGAGTAACTCGGTACCTATAGGGGACTGAAAAATCTAAAACATCGTTAGGAGTGTTAATTGGTGGCCAACGTTTATACTCTGACGATACAAGAGAGGATATATTACTTGAAATCTTTTATGCCTTGTTATGAGAATGATTCACATAATTAGAATAGAAGAGGTGTATCGATTCAAACCCACAATCTTGTGGTGCAAGTGTGATGGGTTTACCACTGGACCAACCTCATATCATCAATAAATTAAATAAATAAACTTAGATATATTCGTTTTTTCGAGTATGCAAGCATTAAACGATCACATTAAATGCTAGTCAGAGATGCTCGACATGTTGATTGTGTTATGTGATCAACTGAACCTATTTTCAATGTAAGGGACACTTGACCACAAGTCGGCTATGGTCATCCTTAAGTCGACTATAGTTTCCTTCTACTCGTATCTCAAATAATTATTATCTCTCTTTGAGTCATTGATCAGATCTCGTGGTTGAGTTATGTCGGAAGGAATCCGATCATTCATGTGAGCCTGTTTTGACTTTAGGGATGGCAATATGGCATAGCGTACACTTGAAAATTAGGTACAACAACATTGATGTTAATTATTTATCCAGATAATGTGTATTACCTAAGGAACAACTTAGTTTGTCTAAATGGTTATTTACTTTAAATTTTCTATAATAACTAGTATTATTTATTTTATATATATATAAAAAAACCAATATTATTTATTTTATAAAATAAAATAAAAAACTAATATGATTTATTTTAATAATCGTACCTGAATCAATAAGAGGAAATACGGGTATATAGCACTTTTTCAAAATGGATTTGTGTAACTACAACCACTTTAATAACTCATGTTTTAATGGCACCAAAAATGGAATTTGGACAAAAATACCCCTCAGCTTCTTTTCTTTTCTCTTTTCTGTCCTTCATCTTCTTTCTTCTTCTTTTTCCTCAAACCTCCATTGATAGAGCTTCAATGGAGGTGTCACCGTCGACCGGCGAGTTGATGGACAAAACCACCGGCAAAACATCCGTCGTGCACCACCGATTGTAACGGAAGTATCCATTTTCAATTTTCGAGCTGTATGGAGAGAGAAACGAAGCCAAATCCGAATAGTTTTCGAACCTTCATCGTCAGATCTGCGATGATCCGTCACGAATCTGACGAAACCGATGGCACCAATGAACTCGACGTCGTCCAATCTTCCAGATCCGACTATCTCCGGAGTCAACCGGCGCCGTCGTCGGCACTGTCACCATTGATGGAGGTCGAACAGAATAAGTCTCGAACAAACTGGGATTAAGTCTCGAAACGCATCAATAAGTCTCGAAAATGTCACAATAAGTCTCGAATTTTCGAGAAAAAAAAAAGCAAAGGAAAAGAGTAAGTGAGGGTATTTTGGTCTCATCACCTATTTTGGTACTATTAAAACATGACTTATTAATGTGGTGCTATTTGCACAAGCCCTCCCCCAAACAATGCTATTTAATTTTTGAACCCAATCAATAATACCTACACTTATGCGGCATTTTTAATCTCAGATTATGTCCTAAATATTCAATTGAAGATTTAGGAGGAAAACAAAAATGAAATGATCCCACTCAATTTAAATGTAACTACTTAGATAATGATTTGAATGCGTTATATTATTAATATATTTGGATATGCTGTACTGTATTATTATTATTGTTTTTTTTTTTTTTTTTTTTTTAAAGTCTGTATTATTATTTTGATACATAAATGATTGACATTTGGAATTTTGGACAATAACATCATCGATGACACACACATGACTAGTTTTTTGTTTTTTTATAATAAAAACTTGAGTACTTGACAACACAATTAAGGGGCCGTTTGGTATGGGGTAATCAAAATAATGTGATTCCTGGGAATGTGAAACCCAGGAATGTGATTCCTAGGAAAGTTATATACATGTGTTTGGTTGTGTATGAGAATATTATGTTAGATTCCTGGGAATGTTAGATAATTGTGTTTGGTTTGTATGGTAATGTTTTTGTCTTTATATATAAAAATATGTTAAAATTAATTTTAAAATAAAAAAAATAACATCACACTATATCAGGAAACCAGATCAAGAAAACCAAAGTACCAAACCACATCACACTTGATCATCATCGTCTTCATTTCAAAACAAAACCAAATCAAGAAAAAACTGGATCACCATCTTCATCTTCTCGGGATCGCCGTCGTCATCTTCATCTTCTTCTTCTTCACGTCGCCGTCTTCTTTTTCACGTCGCCATCTTCATCTTCTCGTCGCCGTCGCCTCCACGTCGTCGTCGCCACCAACCGATTTCTTGATCTTCTTCGTCCTTGCCTCCCTTTCTTCCAAACGGCTGGAGAAGATTTTTTAGAGAAATTGATCGATTTGGGGTTTTTGATGTTCATTTTGAAAAATTGGGGGTTTGGAAGATTTTTTTGAAGATTTTTTGGAAAATTTTTGGTGTTAATTTTGATCTAGGTATTATAATCAATGAAATGAAATTGGGGTTTTTGTTGGGGATGAATTGAAGGGTTTGTGTGATTGAAAATGAAAAATTGAAGAAGAAGAAGAGGTTGATTGAAAATCTGAGAAGCTGCGTGAAGAAGAAAAAAAATAAATTTTTTTTTTTTTTTTATGATGGTGGGTCCCACGGTGGGAATCAGATGGAAGGGCATCTGAAACCCACCTGTTGGGGTGGGAATCAGATTACCCTCTTGGAGGGTAATGTGATTCCCATGGGATTCACATTCCCGGGAATCTGAAAATACAAACCTAGTAACAAACATGGGAATCCTATCAGATTCCCATTCCCATGCCAAGATGCCGGCATACCAAACGGCCCCTAAGAGTTTGAAATCAAATTTTTGCCACTAGCCAATACCATGGACGTTAGAAAACAATTATATATATATATATATCCATCCCGAAAGGATCTCAAATATGTCTATTTTTTTTTTACCATTCTATTTCACTCTTTAGTCGTTTGAGAAATGAGAACACGTAAAATTTCGATATAAAATTGGTAATTAATAGGGTAGGGATCTACCGAATAAATGGAATGCCATGAAAAGACTTCAATTTGTGAATTATTCATTATAATAATATAAAATAAGTCGTATTTTATTAAAGTCAATAATTAGAGCCAAATAGGGTCGGTACTGAAATTTATGGGACTATAGAAAATGAAGCCCTTGATACTTTATGTATATTTACTTGATTTTTTTTCTTTCTCTCTAGTAAATACTTGTAAAAATCAATATAATGACTAAAACTCAATACTATAACGTACACAACAAAATAGCAGAAAAAACTTACCAAAGTAATTTTTTTATAATTGTAACAAAAAACATATCATTTAAATCTTACTCGTGTCACATCTTTAAAAGCAAAAGTACAAATTAAGCTTACAAAAAAAGAAAAAAAAAAAAAAAGGGCTTTCGAAAAAGAAAAAAAAAAGTGTATTACTGTATTGATTCAATTACTTTCGAAACAACGTCTTTTGAATTTTTGTATTAAGAAAGTGTTGAGTTTTTTTTTCTTCTTCTTAAGATATAAAAGAGAATTATTTGTGACAAACACAAATGTTGCTAGTATTCAACCCACCGCCACCTTTGATCAAATGTTGTTGTTGTAAGAATTATAAATGAGTTTCCATCGGTGGGCCTTTAAACAAAATTATATGTCTGGTGGGCCAATTTTAAAGTTATTTATGGGTTGAGTTTCCATTGGTGGACCTTAAAAAAACAATTATATGAGTGATAAGCCAATTTTAAAGTTATTTTTGGACATGTTTTGTTTAAAATTTTATATGGACTATATTTCAAAATCAATTTTTTAACTACAATTTGAGGGCCCTTTACAATCGGGGGCTCTAGACGGTTGCCTTACCGGGCTACCCCTAGGGCAGGGGAGCCAAGGTTAGAAATCTATCATTTATTGACAAGTCTACACTTATTTAGAGAGATCATCGTGAATGATTAAAGTGTGACATTCACGATAAATAAAAAATATAAATAGTTATGGCAACCATGAATGGAAGTTTAATCACAAAAGCAGGTCGGTGGGTAGATTTTTTCTCTCTCTGGACACATCTCTGGTTTTCTGGTTTCTTCTTCTTCAACGAGGCTTTTTGTGAGCCGATCTCCTCCGTTGGGGGGAGATCGGTGCTCTCTTCCACCGGTTTGTCTCGCTCTTATCTCCTATTCCTCTCGGTCGCTCTCTCTCCTCAGTTTGTTTTGGCTTGCGCTGCCATGGTTGGAGGTCGGTTATCTCTTCGGGGTTTGCTCGTCGGGGCGGTGATCTTGTGGCTGTTGGCGGCTGATGGAGGGGATTTGGTTGGTGACAGTAGTGGTTTTGGCTTGGGGTTTTAGGAGTTTTGTGGCTGAGATTTTATGGTTGTTTTAGTGTGTTAGGGGTTGGTCTGTTGTTTTTCTCGGTCAGTAAGGGGATTCCGGTGTTGCTATGACGGCCCTGTCCGTCGGATGGTTTTTCTCCCCCGCATCTCCGGACGGCAGCTGTTAGATCGGCCGTTCCTTTTGGTTCTGGCCAGATCTGGTGTGATTCGGCGTGAGCAGTCGATTGGTGGTCGTGATGTTCGTCCGACACCGTCCTCTCCGTCGGGACACCACCGGCATCTTCAGCGTCCTCTTTCACTGATCTTTGTGTTTGGTTTTGTAGTTTTTTGTTTTGCGGCGTCGGGCTTCGGATCGGGTGGTGGTTAGATGGTATGGTGGTTTGGGGTTTCGATCAGGCATCTCCGACGTCTCTGCTTGGTTGGCGGCGTCCTGGTGGGTCTTCTCCAGCGGCATAGTCTCTCTTCCGGGTCGGTTTCAGCTCGTTTGTTTGTGGTTCTTGTTTTTTTAGTTTAGTTTGTTTAGTTTAGTTCTGTTGTTGTTATCCCAATGCGGCGGGAGTTTTCTCCCGTTGTGGTATCTGTTCTGGGCTTGTGCTCGATTGGTTTTATTTGTAATGTCCCAGTTATGGATGTATCTTTGCCCTGGATCTGGTTTTTCCAGGTTTTCAGGTGCCTCTAAAAAAAAAAAAAAAAAAAAAATGGCAACCATGAATGAGCAAAAGAAAATATATCATTTTCAATAAACTTATATCTATTTTGAGAGATTATCATAAACGATTAAATTTTATCATTAACGGTAAATAAAATATGATGCCGGGAGATGTTGTAATGTTGTGGGGGGAATGCACCGTTTTGATTACCACAATAATGAATAATAGATCATGTTACTATACAATTTTATAATAAATTATATTATCTAACATCAAAACTCAAAAGGATCTTAAATAGTTAAATCTGATAAAATATAACGAGATTATCAACATTTAAAATATTAAAACTTTAGAATCTGACATAATCTAAATATCTAATGAGATAATTATCAACATTTCAAATAGTAAAAAAATATTAATATTAGCAGCCAACCGTTTCACCAGCGGTATTTTGAAACCAGTAATTAACCATTTCAAGACAATAATTATAATTTTTTTTTTTTCAAAAGACAAATAATTAGAAGAAAAGCTACCATATATCTGATATCATAAACCACGGGCCATCCTGAATATTGTCACGACTTAGGAAGCCGTTGACCAAAATAAAAAATAAAGTCAACAGTTCTATTTTTTTTTTAAAAATGAATTATTATATATTGATTAATTAAGTTGTGTTACATAAATCTCATTAATGATTCTTTAAGTTGCAGATTTTTTTTTTCCAAGTTTGTAATAAATTGCAAATCCTTTAATTTAATAAAAAATATATTTTTAATTTTTTTAATTCATTAAATATTTATATATAAAAAAACATTTACAACAGCGGCAGTTTAACTGTATACGGACGGAAAGAACATTAGACACTGACGGAGTTACATCAGTAGAGGGGTATAGATGTAATTGTAAAATAAAATGACTAACCGGCTACTTACACACTGCTGATGCTCGCATGTTCATCCAATTAATTAAATTCCAACACGTGGACCTTCTAAGGTCATTTAAGTAATTCCACGCCCGCAAATCACATACTAAAGAGATATCATCAAACGTGGAGAACCACAATTGGTCATTCTCCCATCTTGAAACGGACAGGATCGAATCTGTTCAAGCGGATAACGCCACGTCAACACGACAAAAGGTCAATAAAACCAGACATTTTGGATTCAGCTGACGCCTACCACACCGGAATACGTCCCCAAAAAAAAAACCGAGGATTTAGTTCCAAACTACGCGCACACAGCTGTCCTTTTTCCCGAAAACTATAAATACTTATCATTCTCGATTTCTCGCCCAAATTTTGTGCCCTAGAATTAGCTATCGCAACCCAATCTCGCCTCCACTACACCTGGCAGAAGCCGCAACAACAACAGCACTGCCATGCTCTCTGTCTCTGCTGCACCCAAACACTCCATTTTTTCTCATCACGTCTTCTCTATCTCACTGTCTGTCTCACTACTCTGTCACTCGTGTTCAAACACAACCAATTCGACACACTAGATTTTTTTTTTTTTTTTTTTTTTTCAGATCGCCGACGATGATGAGTATGAGCTATAGTCAATTTGATGCTGATACTGTCTGTTTCCGCTGTTGCTGTGTTTTGCGGTGATGGATGCGGCGGAGCTGGGCTATCCGGTGGTTGTTCCGAGGATTATGGGATCCGAGGGTTTCGGTAGAGCTACGGTGAACCAGGTCGAGGTGGTCGCCGCCGGCGCCGGCGCTGCCGCTTGTGAGACTAGTAGTCGCGTTTCGCTTCTTGTTAACAGTTGCACCACTTTTCTTAGACAAAAAGGTTGAATTTCTTAATTTTCAGTTAACTTAATTGTTTATTAGATTCGAGAGTTTGAAATTTTACCGATTGCTTGTATGTTTTCGACTCTATTTCTCTGCCTAATGTTGCATGTTTTTTCGCATTTAGTTGAATGCCTAAGGCTTTTGCTCTTTTAAAGATTTTTGAGTTGTTGATTAGATTTTTCATGTTAACTTTGCTTCTGTTATGTGCTTGAAATGTTAATATAATAGATTAATGGGTGGATTTTACTGTTATGCATATTCTTGATTGTTTGAAAAATTGGTTTTGGCAGATGTGACAAGCACTGTCAATGATTCAGAGTCAACTTCGCGGAATAAACTTCCAGAAACTGAACTCCTCAAGCATGATAATCACCTGCCTTGCATTCAGGCTGATGACTTATCCGAACAACTTCAGTCTAGGGGATCAAATTTCCCTTCAGCAACTTCTAGGTCAGAGGTTGTGCAGGTACAGCGAAAATCAGGAAAAGTGTCAAGAAGTAGTAGTGGAGGTTCGAAGAGACCAAGGCTGGCTCAGTTAGAAGATAATATGAGTTCAGCTGGAGTTGATGACATAAAGGATATATCTGATAATGCAGGATCCTGCCCTACAAAATGTAACTCTTTAGGTAATAAATTTATCCACACTGAAATTAAGATAACCGTTTAATGTAATCAGCTGCATGTTGTTCTTCTAGTTGAACTGATAAGCCAAGCTTCCTCTTGAGGTGTCTTTTGTCGTGATGTAGGGTAACCTGATTTCCTTATATGCATATGTTGGTTTTTAACACGCAACATAGTTATTCATTATACTTGGATATGCTGCGAGCTGTGACTACTAGCATTTTTCATTGAGAAAGCAAACAAAGTAATTGTCATTTTCCTAAATTATGTGTAAATCTTCTTATTAAATAAAATAAAAAAGAGTGTAAACCTAAAGGTTTATATGGAAATGTTAATGGAAATCATTTAATACTCCAATGTGTAGTGTGGTTAGTCTCACTTAGATTTAACGAGGCTTTGAGAATAACCCATGATTAAATAAGCTTACCATCACTTTAGTGTTATTTTCCTGTTATACCAGAGAGGTTTGTTTGTTAATTATTCTTTATTTCAGTTACTTTGAAGTCATCATATTTTGATTTGGGAAAATTCATTGATTGGTTTGTCAAGTTACTTTTCAGCTGTGGTCTTCCTAGATTTTTGGATACATTTATAAGATTTCAAGGCCCCTAAAATGTAGAAAGGCACATGTCTAATTCTTGCAGCTCGTCTAATTTTCCACTAATTATTTGCCTTTTTCTTTCATTTTTGTAACATGCATTATAGAGAAAAGTCAAATGGCGAAACAAAAGAACAGCTGTAGTGGCAGGCGAAGTGACAAAAGAAATTTTAAAGTTCCTATGAAGGGTAAATACGATACTTTCTCCATAAAGGCAGGCTTGGCAAGTTTCGGTTCAGCTGCTGGAGGGAACAACTTTTTTGGTATGAAATTGATGCAGCTGCTAGTTTTTATCCACATTTCTTTTACAATGTCTTTAATTACTATGCTGCTTTGAATTTCTCTCTGCCTACTCCGTGGGAAGCATGTTAATGGATAAGTTGTAGGTACTGTGCCAACGAATACTTCCATAATATGACTATTAAGAGAACCAGGCTTTGATACCAATTTGTAAAATTTCGAATCCAACTAAACTAGATGATGTGCAAGCTATGAAAACCAGTAAATGAAACTTTGCAGACAACCAAATAAACATAAAGCAAATAGAACAGTAAAGAAAGAACACACCAGAAATTTAAGTGGTTCGGATCACCAAATAGAGATCCTACATCCACACATGAGAAAATTGAGTTTTACACCCTTACAGATCTACCTCACTCATACACAGAGTTTACAGAGGTTTACAAGTGTTTTCTCTCATTCTTTCTCACCAAGAAAATACTCTCCCTCACACCCTTTCGTATTCCACACATGAGGTATCTTAGCTCCAGCTGTCCATAAACAGACAAAAAACTCATTGTCCTCTAACATCTTGGCCAGCTGTCAATTTGCATAAAACATATCTCTGTTGTAGCATATAATCACCTACGGTGAACCTATCTCATATATTCACATCATATGCAAGTCAATTTCTCCACATTTTTGCTTGAACATATAATGATTTCCTTATTGTGTAGATCCTAACCGTAGAAGATATGTCTATACATTATTAAAGCCATATACTAGGTTTATTAGCTTCCTATTTTTTTAAGCTTGGAACTGGTAAATGCTGATGAAAAGCCTAATAAGCTGATGTTGATTCTTGTGGTTTTTGTAATTTTGGGCTTTAGTTGGTTGTTGGGTTTTTTCCTTTCCATTCATCCTGCTATCTTCTTCTTTTCCTTTTGTACTAAAGGTTGTTTATCAGGAGAACAAAACAGGTTTCTATTCGCCCTGCTGTAACCATATGTGTTTTGCTGCACAATTATTTGACATATGTATTTCCTAAATCCATGGGATGGTACAATATTGTCATTTTATCATAAATATATATCCTTTTTATGTCTTTCCCTTAGTACTTTCCATTGAGCAGTGTCTTCATCTATGCACTCAGTTTTTGTGGGATTGAAACATCTATATTGGAAGTCGAAAGCTTGAAGCTCATTATTCTTAATTTTTCCAGAGTTTGGTGTTTTTATTGAGTGTGTTCAATTTAGTGTTATCACTCTTACCTATCTCAAACAGAATCTACTGATTTTTAAGCTAAAGAAATAAGATCTTAGGTCCGAGGCTTCAAGCCAAAAACGAGTTACGATGAGTAATTCACTAATTTGTATGCAATTGGACTTTAAGTACTTCATTTTTTGTTTGTATTGTAGCCGACTTTCCTTATTTTATTTGTAAAATCCTGAAATTCATACATGCACCTTTTGTCATCAATTTCAGGATTATATGGTCTGAAGTCAGATGTTAATGATGTGACAAATCTTGTAGATGGATTGTCTTTGAAAGACCTCCTTGATGGCTCTTATGATTGTCCTAGTTTAAGCAAAGACAAAGGAAACAAAGCAGCAAATAAGAACGAAAATTTTCTGCTTTCAGTTAGAAAGGCCTGCACCATTCTTCCGCGTTCAAAGCCTGTACAGTCCCCAAATTACGCCGAGATGGATTGCAGTTCCAACAATAATTTGCTCGTGTCTCCACCAAGCTCAGTTTCTTTAGTATCAAGTGGTGTTAATTCTGATCAAAGAGATTCCTGCACAACAATTCTATCTTCATGTGACAAGGTTAGTCATGAGAAGCGATCTATGATATTGGATGGATATTTTAGCTTTATTTGTTGTCTCAGTTTGACTATAATTAGAAATTTGATGATTTACCTGGTAAATCATTAGAAAGCTACTTATGGATCTGACCTGGCTATATGTAAGAAACTTTAATATATTTTGAAATCTGTGAAAATTTCAGTCTCTTGACCAGATCAATTGCATCATCCATAATCCATTGGCAGATGAACCATTATACTCGCTGTTTTGGGTTCCACCAGGAATCCTTAGAATTTTGTTCACCTGATATGGTTTTTTTTTTTTTTTTTGGGTTTTTGTTTTTTGTTTTCCCTTTGATGGATAATCATTTTAAAAGTTAATGATTGAACATCCAGGAACCTTGCAGCAAGCCTGGAACTCCTGTCAATCCACTTGATTTTCCGTTGTGTCAACCTATAGATATTTTTGAACGGTTAGCACTTCCTCCACCCAAGGATTTGGAGGCCTTGCTTCTGGAAGCGACCAAGCCTTCTGCATCTTCAAGGACCAATTCTGATATACGTTCAGGCAAGCAAATTTCTCGCCGACCTAGCTTGCCACAATTTACATGGTCACATACTTTCAATGGGCACTGTAGAACCAATCCTGATGCAGTTAAGCTTTTAACAAGGAGTACATGCCAAGGTCGATGGGATAGAATTGAGAGCAGTGCCATCTCTCACGGGACTTCAACTGACTGTTTTACAAACTTGGAGTCACTTACTTATGATCAGGGTCTGGTTCCCCCATCTTCCTCTGTCAGCATTCCTTGGCATGTATGGGGTTCTTCTTTAACAAGTTCTAAAGCTTCTCTTGTTAATCTAGGTACGTATTACTGGAATGATGGTTTCGTGAGTGCTTTTTTTTTTTCCTACTGAACCCTGATTGGTCATGTCTGTATCTCTATGTCTGCAAAGATGTAGATATACTCACATACGTATTTATATATAATATATGTATACATAGTAAGATCTATCATCTGTTTTTAGTTCAAATGAAGATTTATTTATTTATTTTTATTTTTTTGCAGCATCTGGAGTTGGGCTGAAGGATCAAGTAAATGGTATGATTTGCCGATACTTGTAGCTCTTTTGAATTGTGCCAACTTTCTATATGCATATACCTGTCTCTTAATATCTCTTCCCTACCTTTGCACCAGCTCATCAACATATGCATATGGTCATGAAATTTTGTTCTTTTCTTCAATCTGAAAATTAGTAGTCCTTGGTATATGCCATATGTTGTCTGATCTCAAAACTAGCCAACATAGATTAAGATCTAGGCATGTGGTTACTAGTTTTGATTAAGGGACGTGTCATTCGTGGCATGAACTTTGTAAATGAGTAGTAAAGCCTAGCAACTATGCTGGGTCGTTTCTGCTGTAAGAGGTTTCTTTTTGGCCTCATACCTGAACACCTTATACTGATAGTTATCGTACATTGTATACTCTTGAAGGAATTTCACAGATTTAACACAATTTGCTTGTAAAATAAATTTCTATTCGGCTTTCTCATATGTCTGACAATCTGTAATGTGTTCTTTTTGTTTGTAACAGCTGAGCACTGTCCTAAAGTGTTAGCTGCTGCTCAAACGCTGTGTGACATGTCTACACAATCCTTGAGGCAAAACCCTAATGGAAGTGTAAAGTGGTCAAAGAAGCCTTCACAAAAGGCTATGAAGGCTCGCAAGTCAAAATCAATTGAAAAACCTGAAGAACTATCATCAACAGAACGGATGTCGTTGTTGTTGGCATCTTCTGACAATCACTTGAGAGGTGGTGTCAACCACACAACACCCTCTAAGAGGCCCAAACTCTCCACCGGTGAGAATAAAAAGGATTTTTCTCATATCAATGGTCTTAGAAAAGGATCCATAAATTGGTCTACACCAAAATCGAGTAGATCATCACCCAACAGATCAGTCAGAGACTTGATTGCAGAAACAAGACATACGAATTCCGACATCTTGCGGCAATCATGTATGATGCCACCGCCCGCTACTAGGGTTTCAGATAAGGCTAGCAACAGTCAACAGAAGCAATGAAAAATAATGCCGACAGATTGGGATAATAAGGTAAGGGAGTACGAGCTGGACTGATCAATACTGTATCGATACAATTGTTGTGATTTACAAATGACTGTGTGGGTTACCAGCAAAACTGGTTGGTCTGTATATATGGCACCTGTAGTTGGGGAATAGTATAGCAAGGGTTGTAGAAGAGGATGATAATGATATTGTAAAAGTACCTGTGGTAGGAGGTGGACAGGACAGGGTTATGATAATGTAACAACAGACTTTGTAGATTACAGTAGGGAATTCTTTGCCTTGTAAAAAGCATTTGATGAGGCAATAGAAATTTCAGTTATTCTCCATCTTTCTCTTTTTCTCCCAACTATTTATACTTTGCTTAGACGTTGTGGGGATGACAATGGAGTGGATCGAGGATGGATACCCTAATATCCATTCATGTATCTGTTTAAGATATGTATCCTCATCAACTTATTCGTTTGAGATATATATTTCTATCCCCTCATCCATTTGAGATATATATCCGCATCCCTATATCCACTACCAATTCTAAGTAAGCGGGGTGGAAGATTCGAAGAATCCTCGAATTGAGGTAGGGAAATCTATTCCCGCTCCGTCTATCCTCGTATCCGATAAAAAAAATATTAATTAAAGAGGTAATTAAAATTGAAAGACTTTTCAAAAATTCCGATACATTAAATATTTTAGATAACCCCATATTGGGATAATAGGATTGTATTCATCCCGCTCCACCCCCCAATATAATAGTGTCAATCTCCATTTAATTAGAGTGTATCCTTATTGCACATTTGCACTTTGAATGTAAATGTAATCGTAATCAGGAATTTTATCAACTGATCTCAACAACCAATTCACTACGGATTTATAGATTTGGATTAAGAATCAAACCAAGATGGGGATGTAGCTCAGATGGTAGAGCGCTCGCTTAGCATGCGAGAGGTACGGGGATCGATACCCCGCATCTCCATTTCTTTTTTCTTTTTTCAATTAGAGAAAATAAAAATCAATAGTCATGATTTCATTACGTGTCATTCAATAATTGGCCTTTTAATATATATGCTACAAAACAATTTGCTACTCTCTCTTTCAAACAACACAATTTTCCATTTTTTCGTCTTCAATTTACAAAGAACATCATCATCACAAAAGAACAAAAACAAGAAAAGAAAAAAAAAAACTAGGAAAACATTTGATCCAACAACAAAACCAAAGCCATTGCAAATCCAGGATCGAAACCAGGCTCTACAACCAAAACAAAAACGTCAACTCCATACGAAACGCCGCTTTTCGCCGCCTCCTTCCTCCTGATCTCCGCCACCACTCTCCTCCACTCGTCCAACACTTTACATGATCGATTCATATACGACCCTTCAACTGTGTACGCAAATCTCTTACTTGACCTCTCGTGATAATAAGATACGTGAGCCAAAACATTTGAATTCGATTGTAAAATGTTATTGTGCTTCTTCACACAAAAAACAGGCCTCTTTTTTGTTGTCGTTGTTGTTCTACAATTCTCATGATCACGATCACCTTCGTAGACAAACCAGCTATCTACCATTGCCAGCTTCTGCAAAACACAAGTTCAATAACGAAAAATTAGCAAAAGCAACCATCTATAACTACACAGATATCCTGTAATTATAATTTATACAGATCCTGTATTATGACGATGACACAAGGAATATGATTTTTACCTTGCGACGTCGCATGGTGAGGAGGGATTTCCCAGAGGCATCCATGAGAGTGAGTTCTTCAGGGTGTCCGATGTAATTGTCGACTCGATAAACTAGATTTCCTTGGGAATCAATCACTGTGAAACCATTACAACTAATGACAAGTGATTTTCTCCACACTGTTAGTGACATACCATGATCAATCTTCTTCAAGTACTTCTGATCTGATTCTTGTTGTTGTTCTTCGTGGTGGACTGATCTTGACAAAGATTTTAAGAAAAGAAACATTTTTCTAATTAATATCTCTCGCTCTCTCTCTTCGAACTTTGTAGAATCTTTTAGGAGGTTAACAGATGAGATATATATATATATAGACTGCATATATATATATATAATTAATTATATAGAAGCATTGAATTTGTGAGACGATTTAAGAGTTATTGTGTAATTAATTAATTAATTAATTAAGAGAAAGTTAAGCTGACCTAACTGGGGTCATATCTATGACTACAGGCCGTGTGGTGCATGTTCTAGAGAAATTAAAAAGATTTTGATTTGATGGGATCAACACACAAACACAGATATATATATATATATATGGTTCGATATAGTACTATATAATATAAACACGTAATATTTAACGTTGGAAATTGGTGCCACGTGTGATGGTCTCTTAAGATTCCAATGTTTCTCTTCATTCGAGTGTAGATTATTTGAGTTAGGTTAGGTGTGGACTGGTTTCATTGTATATATGGTTTCGTATATACGAAAGAGAAAACAACACGAACCATGAAAACTGGAAGAGGAAGACAACAGAGAGTGAAATCCGAGAATACCTTGCTGTTGTTTTTTCCGCCACAATTTCCCAATCTTTCTAGTCTTTCCAAAACAAACAAAATCAAGAATTATTATTATTCTTCTTTTCTGAAACCAACACCTGCTAGATCAAGATAGTCTGTCGGAACTTGATCAAATCATCAACCACTAGAACCACTACAAGTAGTGTCCCGATGATAACAAATCTCGAAACATGCATTATGGGAAATTGTCTCTCACACTTTACGATTTTATGAGTAAAGGTTGGACTTGAATTTACATATAAAATTACCCACGGGATCATTTGAATATATACATATATATCAAAGTTAAGGTATTGAATATTTTATATTTAAATCAGAATACTGTATAAACTTTTTTTGTATCTTAACAGTCTGCAGCCTGAGCTAGATAATATTGCTCCCTATACGTTGAAAGAGGAAATAGGGGTATATAGAACTTTTTCAAAATGGATTTGTGTAACTACAACCACTTTAATAACTCATGTTTTAATAGCACCAAAAATGGAATTTGGACAAAAATACCCCTCAGCTTCTTTTCTTTTCTCTTTTCTGTCCTTCATCTTCTTTCTTCTTCTTTTTCCCCAAACCTCCATTGATGGAGCTTCAATGGAGGTGTCACCGTCGATCGGCGAGTTGATGGACAAAACCACTAGCAAAAAGTCCGTCGTGCGCCACCGATTGTAACGGAAGTATCCATTTTCAATTTCGAGATGTATGGAGAGAGAAACAAAGCCAAACCCGAATCGTTTTCGAACCTTCATCGTCAGATCTGCGACGATCCGTCACGAATCTGACGAAACCGATGGCACCAATGAACTCGACGTCGTCCAATCTTCCAGATCCAACTATCTCCGGAGTCAACCGGCGCCGTCGTCGGCACTGTCACCATTGATGGAGATCGAACAGAATAAGTCTCGAAACGCATCAATAAGTCTCGAAAATGTCACAATAAGTCTCGAATTTTCGAGAAAAAAAAAAAGCAACAAGCTGGGATTAAGTCTCGAAACGCACCAATAAGTCTCGAAAATGTCACAATAAGTCTCGAATTTTCGAGAAAAAAAAAAAAACAAAGGAAAAGAGTAAGTGAGGGTATTTTGGTCTCATCACCTATTTTGGTGCTATTAAAATATGACTTATTAATGTGATGCTATTTGCACAAGCACTCCCCCAAAAAGTGCTATTTAAATTTTGAACCCGATGTTGAAACTAACTAGGACAAAGAGATATGTTCAAGTACTAACAACTAAGTTTACGTACAAAAAAGTCTAAAATAAATTATTAAAAGAAAAAAATATCCCATGCTTTGAACTTTCCTCAAAATGTTTGTTTAATATATATGATTATCTGCACATTATATTTTAGCAGAGCTGGTGGTGCACCTCCCTTCCACCTAATTGGTGAGGGATTCAAATCTCACTATACACATTTTATAAGCATATGTGGGAAGTTTTCTTCTCGGGTTGTGGGAGTAGTTATCTCCAATTATGAGAGTAGATATCCGAGCCGCACATATATTGTTTAATCTCGGTAGGTCTCGTAAATCCTATTGTAATAGTTCTTGAAATTCTTCATATTATATATATATATATATATACAGTTTTTCTATTAGAAATACTGTATATATACGATCATCTTTTTGAAGATTATGGAATGGTTACAATAACTTCTTACATCGAAAGGTCAGATATAAATTTATCTGTGGAAATCAAACGGTATATTATTTCAAATTTCATTTAATTATCTTCAATTTCTCGTAAATGTCAATAATGTGAGCTTGGCATTTGGCTTGAATCACTCAAAAAGATTTGCCGAATACAGTTTTCAAAGTTTTAGGATGTCAAAGCATTTGAAAATTATTTCAAGTATTTTAACACATGGAAGAAATCAAGGTACGTAGTTAATAAATATCATTTCCCTATTAATAAAAATAGACCCATAAAAATATCAAATTTTTGTGGTTTCAATCAAATTAGTTTTCCATATATTACTTAATTAGAAACCTTGATGTTCATTATTTCAACTAAAAAGTCCAACACGACTCTTCTCTAAAGACAGAAAAAAATAAAATTAAAGGTCTAAAATAGTTAAGTGATTTATAACAAGAAGCCTTCAGGGGTCTCCAGGACATGAATAGTCAACAATTTTCATGGACAAGTAGAAGTAACTCTTACCACTTTATATATATTTCTCCTTAGTTGTTGGACTAACTTACCAGTTACCATCGATTTTACCATCTCAATGAAATTTTTCGATTACGTTACACCTTTCACACGAAGAAAGCTGAGTTTAGGGTGCATCAAACGCATTACACAAAGAATAAATATGAGTTTAGGGTGCATCAAACGTTTGTCAGTAACTCAGTATAGCCAAGGGCGAAGCTAGGATTTTGGTTTTGTGAGGGTCAAGACAGAAACTAATAATAAAGGTCACATAAGAAAAATATATTAATATACTAAAATGTAATACCGTTTAGTCTTTAAAGTAATGATACAAAATAATAATAATATATTGACACTAATTTTGTGAATCAAAATTAAAATCGACTCTATTTTGTATCTCAAAAGTCATCTATAATCAAATTTATTTAAATTTCTTTGCGATTTTAAATTCAATATACATAATCAAAGAATTTGGAAGAAAATGATCTTTCATCTTGTTGCATAGATGCAATATCTCTTTCAATAGTTCCTAATTAATAAATATATAATTCATATAAAATATTTAAAACAGGATGGATATTACATAATAAAATAGTAAAGAAAGTCTTAATTTGTTACACGTGAATGCCTAATAAAAATAAAAATACATACATATATGGATGGTTTTAGCACTATACAGTTCTACAATGTGTAAATAAATCAATCGAATTGGATATACAAAAATAATATATAGGAAACAAAGTTAAAGTTTTGTATGTGAATGTTGCAGTCCTATTTTTATATATAAATCAATTTGCATATTTAGTTGTTAATTTTATGAGTAATACTATATCAATTTTTCTATTATTAGTTTATACTGACAAAAGATATATCAGTTCCTTACATGTGGGTCATTGGATTTAAATACTTTAACTTGGCTGCCTGCAAGCAGCTTTTAAATATAATAGCTCACATGCAAGAAACTGATATATTTTATATCAGTTCGAACTGATAATAGAAAGACTGATACTATATAACCCAAATAATTAATCCAAAATTCAACTCAAATATATAGTAAGAGAGTTGTCATTACCACACAAATCATGGGATGATATGGTTAATGAATAAACCACTTGTTACATCATTTGAGTTGGTTTTTGAATTATTTTTTTGGGTTGTCTAGCATTTTTTTATTTTTATTATAGTTTATTTATTTTAATTTAGAAATTCATACCACCATTAACTCCTTAATTTTGAGCTTAAGTAAGTGGATGTGGTTTATTTTTCTCATCTAGTAGTGCACTTCTTGTTGTAAGAGAATGGATAATTATTGCCTAGATTGTAGTTATCTATATCTTTTTCCTATTTATTTATTTTAAATGATATATTTTTCCTATTTATTGTTAATTGTAAAGGTAATAAAATTTCAGTATATATTAGTGTCTAAATTTTAGTTCCCTATATCTTTTCTTATTTATTGTTAATTGTTTAATAAAATTTCAGAATATATTTTTACTGAATTTAGTAATTGATTTTCTTGACATTGAAGGGTGATTCCCTAGAATTAACCATTTTTTTTTTATTTTTTTTTTATCTTATATAAAATTCTAGTTTTAGAATTTTTGTGTTTGTATCGGGTAAATTTCATTCATAGTTGACATGATAAATTTGATGTATTTCAAACGTTCGAAAGTTTCAAATATAAGACAAACGATTTATGTAATTTAATTTAGAGAATAATTAAGAATGTTGTGTTACCTTGCTATTGGCTAATACAAGATCAGTCACTTCAAAGTGATTTTGTTGATTTCAAGAGCCGACCAAGACTATTCATGCATCACTACTTTTCGCTTCTTACCACCAGTCACCACCATGCATCTATCATTTTCTTCATTCCTTGTTTGATTTTCAAAATTTTCGGTCTCGGGCCCATTTCTTTGCAACAGGAAAACCATGATATATTATATATAGAACAAACAAAAATGGTTGAATATGTATATGCACAAAACCAATCAAAATTCAACACGACCAATGTTCATGTTCATGTTTTCGATCCCTTTCCTTTCTAGGTGGGTTACCTCCTCTATATATTAATTCTATATCTTTATTTATAATCTAAGTTAGGATGTTGGGAATCTTGATAAACTAAACATATGATGTTCCCTGTCTAGACTTCAATTCATTGTTTATGAAATCAAATTTTTAAGTAGTTGATTAGCTAATTATATATATAGATTGCACGAACTTAATTACTGTTCAACTTAATGTAATTAGATGTTAAATTTCATAAATATAACATCTACGTAAAGTTTATTTATGACATAACAAATTTAATTTTAATATCGATAAACCTTTTACAAAATCAGCACCGAATGGGAGATATATATTCTTTGAGATTCTCCTTTATAAATTCAATTAAGAAACTTAAAATCTAACAAAGTTTTTCTTCAAAAAATATATATTACAAAAAGAGACATCTATTCTTACACGTCATATAAATTTTACTTATAATATCTCAAATTTAACATTTAACTACACAAATTTAACGTGAATATCGATACATCATCAAAGTAAACCATAGTTGATCCTTTTAACAAATCAGTACCCGGGTGGGAAGGTATAGATTCATGGAGATCTTCCTTTTACGAATTCTATCAAGAAACCTAGACAGACAAAGTTTTTCTTCAAATAAAAAAAAAATCAGTATACGGCTTCGATTTGTCTTCCTGTTAGAGGATTATTTAAACCCTAATCACGTATCGTGATGCATGGACACGTGGCTTCTTAACAGCCAGAATAGATCAGATATGGTGGGTCCTATTTGGGATTTTCTTCCCTGCCAAATTTAGAAAAGAAAAAACAAAAACAAGACTGAGAACTTAGAGGTGTCGACTGTCAAAACACGTGCAAAATTACTACAAGTGGTGATATATAGATGCCTAGATGGTGACCTGTATCTAGTTGTTGAAGCTAGTGACTCAGCATTTTTCTTGGTAGAACCAGAAAGTGAGAGACTCTTCTAGGTCCATTGTTTGTCAAATGGTCAAATTTAAGAATGAGAATTTACAAATAAATCGTGTAAGCAAATTAATGCAGAAATATAGATGCAATGTTAAGAGGAGCTATTGAATTTCACAGTTAAATAATTAGTTTGATAAGCCAAAAATGTTGATTTAGGCAACAACATACAGGGAAGCTCTGTTTCTGAGGAATAAAGTTGAACATAGAATTTCTCTCTCTGAATTTTACAGGGGAAATCCAGAAATCATCAAAGCTATCAGCTTTTTTACTCTGTTTTATTACATAGTATCAACTTAAATCTGACAAAAACAAATGGGTCGGTTAGTAATGGAAACGAAAAATGGGAGTTGGCAAGTGAATAAACAGAGCATTTTCAATTTAAAATGGGCCCATTAGGCCCTTTTATACTTGTATTGTTGAATTATGGGCCCACTCAAGATCTTTTAGGGCCTCATATGGGCCGGTATTTAATTAAGAGAGCCCATTATGTTAATTACTTCGATTCCCAAGTATCAAATCCTTAAGGCCAGACAGCAAAAGAGGTAATTCCTTTGTAAGTTTGCTAAACCTGACGTGGAAGCTGCCCTGGACTGGTCAAAGGGATTAGTCGAGGTGTACGAAAGCTGGCCCGGACGCCCCTGTAAAATAAATAAATATATATATATATACAAGCATCTACTTTTTACTTATTAGAACATTCATGTTACTGATATGTCTTAGTTCTAAGGGATTTTTTTCTTTGTTTGTTTCATCTAGAGTCTAGACCATCAAATCATATTCAGTGATGGTCATGTTTTCCAATTTTTTTTATGCCCAACTTTTTAATTGATGTGCTGGTGCCCACTCAATACTCATTTAATTAGATTATTTGAGAAGCCAGGCACAATTTATATATTTTACAGTTCTATAGAAGTTTTTCTCCCATCTAAATAGAAAATAGCAAATGTTGTTTGTGCGTATACGTCCAATTATAACACGTCATGTGATAAAATTTTTAAATATGATTGGATAAAAATTAAGTATATAATATAGTTAGTAAGATTCGGAGATTACCAAAATGGAATGGTACGAATACCAACTCACTCAAATTTCATGATTTTATAATTTTTATTTTTGAGCTCCATTCTTCTTTTTGTAATTTTTAATTCAGCTCTGCTGATTCTTTTTGATGTTTCAGGCCAATCTCTGATTTAAACATTTAAGACGCATAGCTTTAAAATGTCACTACATTGAAAGTTTTTTTTATCAACTCTTGTTTTAAGCTCTAATATACAGACAAGAGTTGTTGAATTTGTGCTGTATTACCATGATCACACACCTCTTCAAAGGTGATGATGCGGTTAATGCAACATCTACCTCAGCTACAAAAAAATCCAACTAAGCTATAGGCAACTTCAAACATGGCATGGTTGTCGTTTTCGACAATCCGGGGACCGAAGATCATCACCTCCTTTCTCCTCCTGTTGCTAGAGCAGTAGAGCACAAGGGGTTCTATTTTCTTGGTTTGCCTATACTTTGGTGTTCAATTCGAGTGATTACAAAGGTTCTAAACTTTGATGAAAACTGATTACAAGTGGTTTGCCTATACTTTGATGAAAACTGATTACTTTGATGTCGATACTAGTTAGTTCGGCAGGTAAGATTTTCTATTATTATGTAAGATTATGCCGTTTCTAACAATGTCTACAAAACCATTTCCTCTTTGGTGTTACATTTTTATAAGTGACAAACTTTAAATCAAAGTATAAAGTGGCCGAGTGCATCATTCAACAAGTGGAAATGGTGGGAAATTAAATAACACTATTTTTATGTTAAATTTTGAGAGTATCATTAGTTTAATAAATCAAGTTTAAATGGTACCAATGAACTAAAATACCCTCATCTCCTTCTTTTATTACATTTGTGCTATTTTTAAGTTTTTTTGTTTATTTTCAAAAACCTCCATTGATGGAAGAGATGAAAGACCTCCATTGGAGGTCGGAATTGAAATCAACCTCCAATGGAGGTTTCGATGAAGAGGATGACCAAAAAATTATTTGGAAAATTTCATTTTTATGAGTATCGAAAATTGCTAATATACCTAATAAATCGTATAAACTACTTTAAAAGTCTCGAAAATTAGAAAAAGTATCGGAAATACAAAATAAGTACCAAAAACACAAAAATAAGTCTCAAAAAAAAAAAAAAAACAAAAACAAATAAACAAACGCGGGACTTATTTTTGTGAGTATGTTTTAAGGGTATTTTTGTCAAATCTACACTTTAGACACTATTAAAACATAAGTTATTAAGTTAGTGATAATTTTAAAATTCATTCTTTAAAGATTTCTATTAGATTTTTGAACCCCATTCAACAATGCACCCGATGTACGGAAGTTTTTCTCATAACTACCGATTAGAAGCATCTTCCATTGAAAAACTTGAAAAATATTTGTGACTTGCAGGCCGGCAGAGTTTAACAATACATGCACGGACATATCTGAGCTCGAATGGCCATATTTATCATTTTATACTCTTCGATGTATATATGTACGTATATACGCATCCAAACAAGCGCAAGGACAGAGTAGTTCTGCAATTTGCTGCTTTCTTAGTTATATTCTCTATTTATAATTTTATACCAGTCCTTGTCAATTGTCATGCATGAAAATGATTTAATTCATCTCCAATAATGAGCTTGATTTTGTAATCTAACTAATTTTTAAATATTTTATGCCAATCATTGCTTTGTCATGACAATGATTTTTTTTCTTCTTCAATTTGTTATCAAAGAGAATCCATACTTTTCACTTCAATTCTTAGCAAAATGGTCGAGTAATTCCTCTTGACCTTGGTGATAGGGGTTTAAGTTTCACATTTATGTATTAAATCTACAAGTGTGGGCGGGATACCTCACCTTAGCAGTGAGAGTTGCATTCCGGATGCATATACTGTTTGATCTCAGTAGATTCCGACAGACCTCTGACCTGATCATTCGGTTTCAGAATTTAATGTATTACTTGAAAAACAAAAGGGCATATAGTTTGATGACATGATTGAAGATATAACAATTACTAACTACAACACTTTGTAGGACCAGATCCAGTATAGTTAATTAGCTTGAAACTTTGACTATATATGATCAAGAGAGTAGATGAGTGTACTATATATCATCAAGTGAGTGTAACTGAGCACTCACTGAACTGTGTATTTATAGGCAGAAAAATGGAAGGTTAATTATTCTCATTCACAGTATACACAAACATTCTTGTTAGACACTTCAACAACATGAAAGGCCTAATTGTCTTGAAATTCTCTTTCGTTTTCTTACTTCTTGCATCTCAATCTGTTATGGGTTCCCAAAAAAGAAAATCTAGACACCAAATAAAGCCGTGCAAGCAATTTGTGCTCTATTACCATGACATTCTCTTTGGAGGAATCGGAGGGCATGACCCAGCCAATGCAACCTCGGCCGCGGTCACAAATGCAACCAAGCTGGGCAACTTCCCCTTTGGGCTAATGGTCGTTTTCGACGATCCGATGACTAAAGATCGAAATCTCCATTCTCCTGTTCCGGTTGCTAGAGCTCAAGGGTTCTATTTCTATGACATGAAAAATACTGCCAGTGCTTGGTTTGCATATACGTTGGTGTTCAACTCTAGTGATTACAAAGGTACTATAAATATTATGGGGGCAGATCCGATAACCGAGAAGACTAGAGATCTTTCGGTGGTTGGAGGTACAGGAGATTTTTTCATGGCCAGAGGAATTGCAACTTTTCAGACCGATGCTATTGAGGGTAACAAATATTTTCGCGTCAAGATGGATATTAAGTTGTACGAATGTTATTAGAAATATGTATGCTGAGATATTAATAAAGTCGATCACACATTAATACATTATGTTTAGTGTACCAATTTATCGAGTTTCATTAGTTTGCTCTTTTCTTTTTATTTTTTTATTTTTTATTTTTAGTTTTTGTTTGTGTTATCATATTTGTGTTCATGAAATAATTTGCCGAGACAACGAAGATTTCATGTTGTAATTTTACTCAAAAAGTTTTTTGGGTGCATCTTACTTTATTACATAATGTTTCACTATCCTATCGAATTTAGGATATATTGTCGGACTAAATGAACGTCATTTACCATCAAGTCATGATTGAATTGTAATCGATAAGAAAATACTCTTGGCATATATCAAATGAGTGTCACTGAATTGTGTATTTATAAGCAGAAAAAATGGATGGTTACATATATAATCTCATATATTCTACGTACAAAACTATTCTTGTAAGACACTTAAAGAAAAGGCCTAATTGTGTTGAAATTCATTTTCTTACTTTTTGTATCTCAATCGGTTGATTTTTTCTCTTTTTCTCTTTCATAAATATGTTATGATATATTATTATCAAATATGAGTTTATTTTAAATTATATATAGGGACGTAGCTAGAAAAAAAAAATAGGGGTGGGCTAATCTAAATTTTATTTTCTTATTTAAAAGTCCTAAAATTTTGAACTAACTATTAAATAAAAATTTTCTTTGTAATAATCAAATCAAAACAATACGTGAGAAATTTCATAAAAAAAAGAAGAAAAAAAATCAATAATATACCTAATTAGGAGGGACATAATGACATTTACCCTCAAATACACCATATGCAAGAAAAACACAACAACAACAACAACAACAACAATGCAAGAAAATGCATTACATATACAACAAAATACTATAGAACTGGTGCACTATGAGGTTTCAAAGCATAAAATATATCAACTATTGATTCGGAATCAATTATATCAGCAAGTTCCCTCTCAATGTAGATGACCAACAATTTGCAAGAAAGTTGTCATCCATCTTGTTGCAAAGTGATGGATCCAAATTGTTGATTAACATTATATATCTAAATTGGTTTTTGTAATCCTGGGTCTCATTCAAAAGAATCATCAACTTTTTCAGATTCAAGCATTTGATATTTAAAAGAATGTGACTAATCAAAATCTCTACTACTAGTAGGAGCATCGCTTGTTGATTGGTTCCCACGTTTATTAAAAAAAGATTGTATAGTTTGTTGTTTACTTGATTTAAAAATATGATGAAGATTTGACATTATAACCTACAATAACAAAAATGACATAAATAAACAATTAAAAACAAAGAATAATCTTTAAAATTTATTATTAATTTTTTACTACAAGTCTAATAAAAAAATCATTACAAATTCACAACCAATAAGCTTGAGCTTTGACATACCATCACCAAATTAAAATTCAAAATAATTACTATAACTATTAATTAATAAATTCAATATAAAATAAAAACTCACAACTTTCTCCTTCCGCAAACCACCATAAATTGTCACTTGTCTAGAATGCAAATCCCACAAATAATAATCTGTTCACAAAACATTATAAAACCAAAAAAATGGAAAAGTGATCAAAGAAAGGCTAATGCTGGAGAGTGGAGAGAGGGATCTAGGAAAGTGAAAAGAAAAGAAAGACTATATATTTTATAACAATTTGTTTGGGCAATTGAGCTAGTTGTATTTGGGTTGTTGGGTTTATTTTAGTTGTAGAAAGACAATGTAGTTGAGCTGTTCATTTGGGCTGTAACTATTTATTTATTTATTTAATTCGAACTTTAAAAAAATTCAAAAACCTAGGGTGATGTATATATATGTATGAGTTTATTTTAAATTATATAAACAGATTTAAATTATTTAAAACAAATTATATAACTATATATTCATTTAAATCAATAAACTTTTAACAATAAGTTGAAGCAGCAAGTTGGTTAGAATTTGTGTTTTTATAACCACAAGGTCAAATGTTCAATTTTTAATGAAGGCGTTTTAATTTTTTAATTAACGGTAAAATGGATTTTGGATGGAAAACTTGACAGAAGGGCCACTCTTGAGGCGGACGTCTCCGATTAATCAGATAAGTCTATTACAAAGTATAATTAGGTTTGGAAAAAAAATTGTGAAATGTAAAGAGTATTTTGATAAATTCAATACATGCACAAGTACAAGTGTGTATATATATATAGTTTGTCAGTTCGAACTGATATAAAATATATATGTTCTATGCATGTGAACTAATGGATTTAAAAGATGTTTTGATAAGTGCATACAGCCAAATCAAAGCATTTAAATCTAATGATCCATATACAAGGTTGCAAGAAACAAATATATTTTATATCAGTTCGAACTGATATTAAAAAAACTCTCTCTCTCTATATATATATATATATATAACTTTTTTAGCAAACAAATTCAAAATTTATTTTAAAAATAAAATAAAAAACTGAAGATTGACCGGCATGGGCTTGACTTAATGTAAAACTAACTAAACGTCTAAAATACTGGACATCATACCTTACAAGTACATAAAATTTCAAAGAGGATAAGAAGGTATAAATATCTATCGTTTTTTTTGTTTTTTTTTTTGATGGGAATAAATATCTATCGTTACTACAGTTGAATTGGTTTGATTTGATTGGAAATTGATTGAATTTCGTTTAAAATCCAACGACCGATACAACTTCATTAATATCGTCATTTGATTGGAAATTGATTGAATTTCGTTTAAAATCCAACGACCGATACAACTTCATTAATATCGTCCGTTTTTATTGATTTGTTGAAATCACCCTTGCCACC
Source organism: Acer campestre (assembly GCA_954870605.1). Classification (NCBI taxonomy): domain Eukaryota; kingdom Viridiplantae; phylum Streptophyta; class Magnoliopsida; order Sapindales; family Sapindaceae; genus Acer; species Acer campestre. The sequence goes on along the minus strand of OX940807.1, from coordinate 30,596,562 downwards.
GCCCACCGATATCGGACCAAATAAAGTTCATAAGAAATTATTCTGAAATATAATATCATATCTCATCATTTCTAATAATTATTTCTTTTGTCGGGTCTGATATCATCATTTTTATCTAATGATGTGAATGGCAAACGTTTATCATGTCATATTCTACATGAGTAAAGGATCCTCTCCTATCCTTATTTTTTCATGTGTTTTTTTTTTTTTTTTTGGTAAGTTAAACACTTACTTGTATGAGTTAGAAAAAAATTAACAAATATTAACTATATTTGATTTTGATCATATTATCAATTGTTATATATACCTCATGAATCCGTTTTAGATTCCATGAAACATCAAAAGCAGCCAAGCAAACAGTTTGTGCTCCATTACCATGACATATATTCTTTTTGGTGGTGATGATCCAGCCAATTCAACATTGGCGACAGTCACAAATGCAACAACTTCAATTCTTTGGGATGCTTGTCGTTTTGGACGATCCAGTGACGAAAGATCAGAATCTCAATTCTCCACCGGTGCTAGAGCTCAAGGGTTTTATTTCTATGATATGAAATCCACTTTCGGTGCTTGGTTTGCGTACACTTTGGTATCAACTCTGGTGATTATAAAGGTACTCTTAATATTATGGGCGCAGATCCCATATCCCAGAGAAGACTAGAGATCTCTCGATGGTTGGAGGGACCGGAGATTTTTTCATGGCTAGAGGAATTGCAGCCTTGCAGACTCCATATATTTCTGCCTCGAGATGGATATTAAGTTATATGAATGTTATTAGAAATATACAAACATATATATATATATGAATGATTATGTGTGCGTGCACATGTGTACCGAGTTTTATTTGCCTTTTTGAGGTATTTTTCTCTGTGTGCATGCATATATATGGCTGCTGTTTATAGCTTGTACTAAAATAATTTGTTGGGGCCAATAATGTAGTTTCTGTGTTGTTTGATCCAAATCTTTTTTTTTTTCTCCAGCTAAATGTATATTACATTAGTCCCATTGCACATCAAAGCTGAGTTGAGTTGCAAGTGTTGGTTCCGATTATGTATATTTCTTGGTTTGTATTACTTGATTTAGGTAGACAACCATATTGGTTCCTACAACCCTATTGGATACCTTTAAAAACCAAAACAAAAAAACCTAGCCCATTTAGATAGATATTTGTTTGCTTTGATCAAAATGCCACATAACCTTCCTGTTAGTCAGAATTGGGCCTAATCCAGTAGCACCAAAAGAAACAGAGTGTAACTCACTACTTTCGACCCACATAACATACCATGAAAATGAAACTCTTCTTTGTTTTTCATGAAACCATTTTAAAAAAAATAATAATTGACGATCAAAGGTATATTGGGATCTGTCGAGATATATCCATCCAGACTCCGGTTCGTTATATATACTTATGTATTAAAGTCAATCTCATATACATTCTTTTTTTGAAATACAATCACATATACTTTCATATATATATATATGTATATGTATATGTATTTTTTTTTCTGTTTCATGAGTAGTTGGGCCGGCTCACAAAGTAGCATCGGACTTAGGGGACTGACGCAGAAATACATATATAATTATTAATTAGTGCTGATCTAGCATAAATTTTGTTAGAAAAAGAAAATTATTGATTTTTGATTATTAAGCCAAAAGCCTACCTACCACCATCCCTCTCAATATAGCCAAAATGGAAAAGTTTCTTTGACTATAACATTTCAAAAATGTATACCCAATTATTTTTTTTTAGAAAAATATACATGACGTATATATATAAGTACCAAAGCCACAAGAGATTGTCTGCCATGAAAATGTTTATATATATGCGTTTGAGGTCAAGTATCTTACACTTGTCTTCCAATCAAAAAACTTCTGGAAGTATTAGTTTCCAGCAATAATAATTATATATAGAGGCTAGAGGCAGGAAATTAGTGGATTCATAAGAATTAAGTTCCTTTTCACTTAATAATAATTATATATATATATCATGCATGTGTCTCTTTTGGTTTATTCGGCGCATGTAATCTTTATAATTGCATTCCCATTTAAATTATAGACTTCTTTTACAAAACCTAAAAGCTAATTGCATTGAAAATTAAATGAATTGTTGCTTTCTTTTCTTTATGATATTGGAATTTGATTACAAACAATTAATACTCATGAAGTGGGATTGATCTCTCTCACTTTTGTTCTAATGGCGTTGGTGGAAGAGAATGGCATGTCATTTCTTTATCAATGATTGATAAAGTTTATTTTATAATGTACATGCAGAGTAATAACTTATAAATAAATACATACGATTGATTAAAGTTTTTTTTTTTATCTAAACACAATTTAAAAATAAAATCTAATTGAAAAATAATAATAATAATAATTTACACACTTGTCGTTGATAACATTTTTTTTTAGACAGAAAATTTCTTTAAAACAATAACTGGGTTACAAACGCCCTGGAATGATCTTTTAGAAGATACCCTCTAACACAAAAAGGGTAGTCTTCCATCCACACACGATCCCCGATCAAACAAAGAGCCATCTTTGGCTAGACAATAAGCTACACAATATGCCTTTCTAGACATGAAACTAATAAAACAGAAATTAAGATTTTGCATCAATAACCGAATATCAGTCAGAATTAAACCCACATTAGAATGTGTCACAAGATAATACTAATGTGTCACGAGATAATACTTATATATATTAATACTCATATAATTTGAAGAAAAAAAATCCAATGAAGTATGACCAATATAAATAATGAATCGATGTATTAAGGGATTAATTATAGAATTCTAACATAATAGAATTCGAATTGATACAAGAATTCTTCTGAGATAAATATGATAATAATATTAGGATCCCACATTGACTAAGTATGGGATTAGTCAAGGTATATAACCCATTAGGCACTCTCTCCTTACAAGCCGGTTTTTGAGAATGAGTTCTACCTAGTAGATTCGTATCATTTGGTATCAGAGCCTACACCACGCTGAGCAACGAGTTCGTTGTGGATGGGGCTACCTGGGAAGGGCTGCTACCTAAGAAAACGGGATCCGCAGAGTCACCCAGCTGGGAAAGATAGGCTTCTGTGGACGATGGCTGCGGAAGCATGGTGGAATATTAGAATCCCACATTGACTAAGTATGAGATCAGTCAATGTATATAACTCATTAGGCACCCTCTCCTTACAAGCCGGTTTTTGAGGATGAGTTCTACCTAGTGGATTCGTATTAAATAATTGATGAGTACTAATAGTACCGTATCAAAACGTGTGTGAACAATCCCAAAATCCAAATTCAACTATGGATTTCAATAAAATAAAAATAAAATAAAAATTGGGATTTTAGCAAAAATGCCCTATTTGAGGGGTTGAATTGCAAACCTACCCTCGTAATTATTTTTTTTAGCAAAATTACCCCTAAAAGCCTAAACTACCCTTAATAATGTATGGCCTCGAATTCCTCAATCAATTGTCAGTTGCCCTAGCCATTCCTACCACCCATCCCAATTGCATATTTGTCATCTTCAATCCTGAAATTTTTTAAATATAGATTATCAACTCAAAAAAAGACTTTACTACATCAAACATAAGAAGTGTAAATTAACATATAAATACATAAACTGTTTTTATTTGAATAATAATAAAAAAAAAGTTCTTGTTCATGTTCTTCGGGTCAATGGTGACCCGATATTGGGTAAGTCATGACCCGAAGAACAATTCTAAGGCTTCGGGTTGCCCCCTACCAAAAGCTCAAAAATTATTCTTCAGGTCAATGGTGACCCGACATCGGGTCTTCCATGACTCGAAAAATAATTTTAGTGCTTCGGGTTGCCCCCTACCCGAAGCTCAAAAATTGTTCTTTCTGATATCGGGTCACTATTGACCCCAAAAACAATTTGTGAGCTTCAAGTATAGGGCAACCCGAAGCCTTGAAATTATTCTTCAGATCAATTGTGACCCGACATCAGGTCATCCTCGACTCGAATAATGTTTACAAATTAACCCCAAAAAAAAAAAACTTACCCATATTATTTTTATCAATATATGGATTGTGATGAAAGAAAATAGTTTTTTTTTTTTTTTTTTCCGAAAACTCACCTTGTCACCACTTCATATAAAATTCTTCGGCAATTTTATGCATCTAAAAGGAAAAAAAAAAAAAAAGAATTAGAAGAGCTCCATCTCATTTAACTTATTTAAACAATATAAAATTTACTCTTTTATTTTTATATCATTGGTTGGTAAAAAATAATAACAGTAATAAATGTGGTCGTTATTATTCAAGTGGATGTATTTTCGGAAGTTTATGATATTTTTGCAAGTTTTTGAGGGTTATATTAGCAATTTAAGCCTTCAACTAAGGCATTTTTGCTAAAATCCCTAAAATGTTTGATACTTTTTTATTTTTTACATCACTGATTCCTTTAATAAAAAGATAATGGCGTGATTATTTGTCAAACCTCATTATTGTTCTAGACTTCTAAATGTCCTTGTGATTCCAAAACTGATCATTTTCCACCTTTCCTTTTTTCCACAGTAATACAGTACTAAACGATAATTAATTAACGATCATTTTACGATCTAGACAAGCCTCCTATAATTATTTCCACAATATATATATGCATTAATTAAACTATATATCAGCAATCAACTACAAATAATTTTCGATGTCCAAAAACAGGAATAACAACCAATTAAGCAACCTTTGATATTTACTTTTCTAAAGAATATATATATATATATATAAAACAAATTGCAGCCAACCTTACTGAGGTTTAACTTTTGATAACCAAAAACAATTTTATACTTAATTGACAATGATATCTTTCTTATTGTTAGTTAAACTAAAGTCAAACTTAACAAAGATAAGGATATTTTTATCTTTTTAAGCATTTTTTATTTATTAAAAAAAAAAATCTAAAGTTTTCTCAAGTTTTTTTTTTTTTTTCCCTTATCTATTTTCCTCTCAAGCTTTACTAACATGGAAGAATAAAAAAAAAAAATGAAGAAAATATTGTTGGATTGGATTTAGGTGAGCCACACTTTTAATTTTTTATTTTTAAAAAAATATGAAAAACTTGAATCTGGAGATACATCAATGGAAAAAGAAAATGTTGTTGATTAGATTTAGACGAGCCACACTTTTTATTTTTTATTTTTGAAAAATTTAAAAAACTTGAATATGAAGAAAAATTTAGAGATACATCAATGGAAGAAGAAAATGTTGTTAGATTAGATTTAGATGAGCCAAATTTTTTATTTTTAATTTTTAGTTTTCATATATTTATATATTTTTAAAATCAGAATTTTTTTTTTTTTTTAATTTAGGGACATTTTGGTATTTGTAGAGTCAAAATCCGGTCAATGGTTAAATTTGACCAGCTTTAACTAACAATAGGGGAGGTCATTGTCAATTAATAATAATATTGTTTTTGGTTGTCCAAGGCCAAACCTCAGTGAGGTTGTCTGCAATTTACTCATATATATACACAGATTTTCTATTATCTATCAGGACGAAGAATATAGACCACTAAATTTACATACTTTAACTCAAAGTATATGCACTTGTCAAATTTCTCCATAATCTGTGGTTCACATTCTTCGTTCTGATATATTTATTGTTAGAACGAACTGACAATAGAAAAACCTCATATATATATATATAAATTTTCAAATGAGGACGTCCTGATATAACTTCATGAGGATATTGAATATGAGCCACTAGTTTTACATACTTTGACTCAAGTGTGTATACATTTATCAAAACTAGTGGCTTACATTCAATATCCCCATAAAGTTATATCAGGACGTTCGCATGAAAACGAGACTATATATATAGTCAATCAAATAATTTATGAAATATAAAGTATATATAATATTTCAATGACTTATTTGTTTGAGAATCTTTTACAAAGTCTATACCTACTCACCGTGCATGATCAAACAGCAATTAAAATGCTATATCAATCTAATCTTATAATACATGAATACGGAATTTATGTGACAAACTACTATTCATATATAGTCAAGATAAAGCAATTTTGGGTTCAACTACAGCTAACTCTACCAACCCACAAAAGAAAAAAGATGGCTGTAACTGGTGAGACAACGACCGGCCGGCCAGCTCTATCCGGACCACCTTGACCTAGCAGCTAGCTCACATATCACGATCATATATGCTCGTATACCATTTGGCTACTATATATATGGACCAAAAACTATTTCATGTGTCCATTTCATATCAAAATAATAATATATAATAATAATAATAAATCTTGATTTCATACTATTGTCAATTTGGATCAACCCCCCCAGCTGCCTAAATTCATTATTATTATTTTATACGTTTGGTCTTTTGAGGTATATAAGTGTGCAATTTCTGCTACAAAACGAAGGTCTGTTGTATTTTTTTTTTTTTTTTTTTTTTTTTTTTTGGCTAAGCTATATGGTACAGCTGCTCCATTAGCTGAATTAATTTCTTGCAAAAAATTATTGTAAGCAATAATGTCGTTACAGAATAGACAAGTGATAGGTGATGGAGATTTCATGTTATTTTATTGTCTAACTGTGTGCGTTTAAGATAAAAACTTAATATAAAATCATAGTCGATTATTATTTCAATACATTAAGATTGTGACAATGCAATCTGATTACATTGAAACATATTAATATTATTCCGGTCCAATTTGCATCAATCATGAAAAGTACTCGTATATAACTAATTAACTATATATAATATATATTATTAACTAAGAAAAATCCAAATTTTTTCTGGAATTTGAATCATCCTTATCTTGTAAGAAAAATCCAAATTTTTTCTGGAATTTGAATCTTCCTTATCTTGTAAGAAAAATCCAAATTTTTTCTGGAATTTGAATCTTCCTTCTCTTGTAACAAAAATCCATGGAGCACACTGAATTTTTTTTATTCTTTTATTGCAACTAGATGAGATGAAAGGGAAACATAAAAAATAAACAAAATAAAATAAAATAATAAATACTGTATATATATATGGCTGCTAAATGTTGAAACTTGAAAGGGAATAAAAACTTCTTATAAGTGGAGTCTGCTTACCTCATATGGCCGTGACATGGTTCATTCTCGTGCATGAATTTTTTTCTTGGTGGACCATAATTAATCTTTTTAATGTTGATCGTTATTTTTTTTTCTCTTTTAATTTATAGAAATATCAAATCCATCAATGTTCAAGGTTAAATCATTTGGAAGGAAAGAAAAAAGAAGAGTATTGATAAAAAAAAAATTTATAAAAAAAAGGGACCCAAATCGACCTGACTTTATTTACTGTATGTTAACAGATCAAATAAAAATTATTTTCCATAAACAAACAAAAAATATATACATAGACTCTTTTAAGTTTCTTCTTTGATTGAAAGACCTTTAAATATTGCATAAAAGATTCTTCAAAGTTGATACAGTAGAGAAGAAGTTCTTCTATTGTCCCCCAAAAACAACTTTGGAAATAATTTCATTTTGTCCTTATATTTACATGTTTCATAATTTGATCTCTCTTTTTTGTTTTGTTTTAAAAGAAGTATATAAATTAGCTAGAATGTGTTATTAATATTAGTTTAGAGGAAAAAATTAACAGACTAAGCAAGAAATCTAAAATTAAATATTTAATCTCGTCATATCCCGACAGGCGACAGTCCCCTGTCCAACCGTCCAGATATCATAGGTTATTGTAAATTTATATTTTATAATCCTTTTTGTACTAATACGTAAAAACAAAACTAAGGCTGCAATGCGGACAGCCAGACAACTACTAGAAAACAAATATATGCATGGACCGGAGACAAATTTGCGTAGTAATTAATGAAGAGAGAAGGACATTGCAAGTGTTATTTTCATTCAAATAGTCTATACGAGGAGTTGGTGGGAGATTGACCAGAGAGTTTTGTGAGATTCGTACGTAATGATCATCTTCTAGAAGCCCAACTATTCATCGAGACACCAACCTCTCTTCCAAACTAGGATACTTCAATAAGATATACCAAAAAAAAATTAAATAGTTCCGTTGCCCCCTAAATTGTTTGTGAATTATTAATTTGCCCCTTGAATTCTTAAAATGATCACTAAACCCCCTGAACTCTCTGAAATTGACAACAAGTGACGGAAGGGGAGATGGACTTCTAGGGCAAAGTGCACCTACATATGCTGATTTTATACATAATTGCATTAAAATTGGAAAATATAATAATAACACTACACACCCTTTGACCAGTTAACTAATATCTAAAAAAATAAAATAAAACAAAAAATAACAATAACAATAACAATAAATAATAATAATAATAATAATAGTAAATTAATGTTCAATTATGTGGTTAAAACCGTACAGATGATATATATATATATATAAATAGGCTAATTGGCACGGATACCCCCTAAACTATACCTGAATTTGCACTTTACCACCTGAACTTTTTTTTTTTCGCCATTAAACCCCCTAAACTCTTGTAATTTGGCAAAATCTGAAGGAATTTGCCCCCTCACCAGGCGGTAGATTCCTTTAGCGATTGCAAATTTAGGAGAGTTCAAGAGGTTTAGTGCCGAAAAAAAAAGTTTAGGGGGCACAATGCAACTTTTTGAAGAGTTCAGGGGTCAGCTGTGCCAATTAGCCTTCTAAATATCGTACTCGTGGTCGCGATCATGAGTAATGATGTCTCGGGATAATAAATTTGGATGCTTTAATTTTTGGGTTAATAGCACCAGTGCCCCTTGAACTATTAGTGAATTTGTAAGTTGCCCCCTAACCTTTTTTTTTGTTTGGACAATTTACTCTCTGAACTCTCTTTATTTAGCAAAACAGTTATGTCCATTACCCCCTGAATGCATGTTTGAGGGGGCATCTATAGTCATGTTTTACCAAATGAAGAGAGTTCAAGGTTAAATTGTCCAGAAAAAAAGGTTAAGGGACAACTTACAAATTCGCTAATAGTTCAGAGGGCACTAATGCTGTTAACCCTTAAATTTTTTTTGGACATAACAGGTGAACATGATAAAAAAACGAAGAGATTTTAGTATGCTAGAAACTTAGAAATTTAGAAATGAGGATCTTCACATAGTTGATTAAATAAAGGTCTTTAAATTGATATAAACACAATTTTTTTTTGTGGACAAATATTTTTGATACACAAATAATTATATTAAATTAAACAATAAAAATAATCAAAATGAGTGGTGTCGTCCATTAATTAAGGCATATATATATGTCCATGAACATAAATATATATATTGTAGGTCGTTTTATTTTCATGCTCGAAGATCGACTGAGTTTCCTTTTATATCCTTATTTACCAAACATATATATTCACTAAATACATATATATTGGTTAATTAATTATTAATTAACTTGGTGATCATGCAGCTGGCATTCATGAATCTTATGACTTTAAGGCAAGCTAAAGCATATATAATTCTAGAAAGATTCGTTAGAATAACAATATAATTTGGAAACTAACAATTTCTTTAATTTCATGGTTATTTTTGCTGCTGGTCAACAAAATGACATCAATGATTTCCCCAAATCCCAATCAAAACATTTTTTTTTTTTTTTTTTTTTCAAACATGCATGTTTATACTATTATACATATGTAACTATCTGTTACAACTAATTTGATATAATATTGGCGGTTTTGACTCCCCAAAGTCTAGTTCTTGCGTGGTCGGTTGAAATTAATTGAATCTCTAGTAGTCTATTTTCTGCTTTCTTATTGCAGTCTCGTCGTCTAGAAACCGGCATGCTCTTTTTTCCTCAGACGAAAATTATAATAATAAATACTTTCATTTAATTCTATCACTAGAAAATGTAATCAAATCTTATATACAAATATAGGGTTTGGTTAAGATATAGTTAACGGCAATGTTATTTGGTTAGTTATCAAATTAAAGGAAATGTTTTTTTTAATTATTTATTTATTTTTATTTTGTATACTTTTAAATTAAAATCCAATGTCCAACTTAGTTAAACCCTGCATGATAGACAGACCTGTGAAGGGGCTAGGGTGGGCTCAGTCCAACCTAGCCTCCTTTAAAAAAAAAAAATTAAATTTTTTTTTAATTAATTTAATAATTAATTTTAATTCCTAATTAGAGTAAAAAAAATAATTTTTCTTTCCTTTTTCTTCTTTTTAAAATAAAGTTATTTCTCCCTATTCTTTAAATTTGGTTCAATCTATTTATCAACATCAACATTTAGATATGTTTGAATGAATATTATGACTTTAAATATTTTATTTTGTTACTTTAAAAAATATTTTATTTTGTTTTGAAATTTTAGGGTTATTGTTAAATATATATATAATGAGATTTTATGAGTAATCCAATTATTATTTAATCTAATTTTAAATTTACAAAGTAACGATATTGTTAAATGAATTTTATTAAATTTTTCAGAACATTGTATTAATATATTTCAAATGAATCAATATTATATAATTTAATTAATGTTCACATTTCTGTTTCATATTTCTCTTATAATTTAGTTTGATTTTTTTAAAATAAAATAAAATTTTGTAACGTATTTATTTAGAATTACATTTTACGATGACGTCTCGCTGTGTCCTCATAATTAGATGATGTCGATGTTTAGTAAAAAAAAAAAAATTATAACCTAACATAGTCATTAATCCTGGTAACGTATGCATAAGAACAAGTGATCAAGAACATGCTAGCTAGTCTGTTGTTGAGGATATGTTTTGGCGGGAAAAATTCCCTTCCTGTGTTGGTTCGTTTGTTTCGGTTGAATGCCGTGTTTGTTTATTTCCTCTTCAAAAAAAATAAAATATAATAATAATAATAATAATAATAATAATAATAATAAAATATGCTAGCTAGCTTGAGGCAATTAAGTAACTATATGCATGAAATGACTAACAAGTCAACCATGCAAGTCCATGTGTCACGTAGTGGAAGATTATATAATTCTTTATTACGTAGTAATTAAATTATTCTTAATTAATTTGATGGGCAGAGTAGTGGAAGATTGTGGAAGATTATATTATTAGAAATTTCAGCAGGTTGTTAACCAATTCTCCCAGCAGCCGCACAATAGTTTAGTTTTACATTTACAATATTAATTCCATGAATAAGACATTCAAATATTTGAATCTTTCAATAAAAAATTAATTAATTCCGAATGAAATTGTCGAAACAATTCTCTTCATGTGGAGGAAATGGGGTTTTCAAGTGTCAAACAGTTAGCAGTGGTTGGCGGGAGGATGTCTGTCAAGTTGAATTCCTTTTTTCTTTTTCTTTTTATGGAGAGATGGACATATTTTATAGATATCTTCCGGGACAAGTTATGTTCTTAATTTGGTAGCTAGGTAGAGGTGCTCATTTGAGGAATGAGGATAGATATAGATTTCCCCATCTTCATCCCTATTCCCACTTTTCAGACCCTTCCTCCGTTCCCCCACCTCTTTACTATTTTCCTATTTGGGAAAAATGGGGATTGAGAATTTAGGGTCTGTCCTGTATCGTTTTACAAGGGTTTTTTTGTTTTTGTTTTCCAAATCCGATTTCGAATACGCGTTCGTTACCGTTTTTCATTTTGTTTTCCATTTTATTTTCCAAAAAAAAAAAAAAAAAAACAACAACAGTGTTAAAAGTGAAAAATTTGTAAAACAACTTTTTGATGTTTTTCATTTTGTTTTTCGTTTTATTTTTCACTTAAAATAAAAAACTCATTTTTTTTATTCTTTTTTTCTTCCTTTCACCGATGTTCATCTCCTTCCTCTCATTCTCTCTTCTCCTTCTTCTTCTTCCTTCTTCTCCTTCTTTTTCTTCCCGTCCATCAGTCAGACCGACACCGTCCAGCTTCTTCTTCCCGTCCATCAGATCTTTTTCTTCTTCTTCTTCTTCTTCTTCTTCTTCTTCTTCTTCTTCTCCTTCTTCCTTCTTCTCCTTCTTCTTCTTCCCGTCCGTCATTCAGACCGACGCTATCCAGCTTCTTCTTCCCGTCCGTCAGATCTTCTTCTTCTCCTTCTCCTTCTCCTTCCTTCTTCTCCTTCTTCTCCTTCTTCTTCTTCTTCTTCTTCTTCTTCTTCTTCCCGTCCGTCAGTCAGACCGACGCCGTCCAGCTTCTTCTTCCCGTCCGTTAGATCGACACCATCCGTCAGATTGACCGCCGTCCGTCAGATCTTCTTCTTCTTCTTCTTCTTGAGTTAAATAATAAAATTCAACTCATTAATTTTGGCCTGTAAAATGATACTAGACACGTTTTTTACGTTTTTATATTCAGAATCCAGCTTTTAGGATATGCTGCTACCAGACGCGTATTTAGATTTTAAAACTGAAACCAAAAATACTGTTTTCATTTTCATTTTTATTTTCGAAAAATAAAAACAAAAACAGCCTTTGAAAAACGTTACAAGACAGGTCCTTAGTTTTCCTGTTTGGAGAAAATGGGGATGGGGAATTTGGGGGGTATCCATCTCCAACCCCAGTTCCATATTTTTCCTATTTTTTTCCTATTTTTCTCTGTTTTCCCCCTTTTCCCCATTTCCTTATTTGACTACAAATTACAAATTAAACTAAAAAAATAAACATTCCATTACAAATCTTGAGAGGAGATTTTATATTTATGTTTTAGGTTTTGTCTTTAAAAAAAGTAAATGAGTATATATAGTTAGGGTTTTTAAAGAATTAAAAAAAATTAAAAAATATATATTATAATTATAAATATTTATGTTTGGGGGAAATGAGGATGGCGGACCTCCCCCCATCCCCATCCCCATCCCTAATCTCATTTCAATATAATTGTTGGCAAAATGGGGAAATGGGGATGGGGAGGGGTGCCCATCCCTATTTCAATTTGGGGATGAAAATCATCCCCATATCCTTCCTCCTCCTCCTCCTCCTCTTCCCCACCACCCCCCCCCCCCCCCCAAATAAATAAATAAATAAATATAAAAAATCCCTAAATGGGGACGAGGACGTGGGGAATTAGGGATCCGGAGGAAAATGTGCATCTCTATTAAGTTATGGCATATATAGAGGATCAGATTCATTTATATATATCTTCAATATATTCACTTTAAAATAAATAAATAAATAAATAAATAAATAAATAAAAAACAAACAAACAAAAAAAACAAAAAAGCATATTGATATATTCTAATTAAATGTGCTGAAAAACATTTTTGAACAATAACTATTAGGCTGTCGTTCTAAATTTACAAATTTGTATTTATTTATTTTTAATTAATTCTTTAGGTTGAGTTTGTTTTTGCATCAATTTTATACAATCAATCTGATTTTAATATATACAGGACAGAAAATCATGTTCATTATTCTAGAACTATATTTATCAAATATGTCTTATTAGGCCACTCGAATATTTTATTTTATTTTTAAAGTATGTCTTATTTTACTTATTATTATTTTTATTTTTTTTGAAGTGTTAAAAGAGTTATTACAATAAGACTGTCGAGATCAAACATTATATGTGCGTATATTTGATGAATAGTATTTAGTATAAAAGATGGGTGCGGATATTGTCACCCATGAATATAATAAGTACACCCATATATGAAATTTAAAATTAAATCATTACTATAAGCATCCATTTTAATACCAATAGTACCCTGGTTTAAATGAATGTATTCATTTTAATAAAATTTATTTATAAATCCTCTTAAGTTATTAACACACCCAATTTTACAAACGATATGTAATGCTATTTTTTTATTAAAAAAAAAAAAAATCTCACTTTTTATTTTTTATTTTTTTTATTATTAATAGGGTTTCATAACAAACAAAAAAATAATAATAATAAAGAAATACGTACTATGTATGATTAGAATCCTTTGATATGATAATAAAAGATTTTGATATTTGAAATAGAATTAGGGATTAGTTTAGTTATTATTTTTTAATAAACAGATATAGTTGAAGATATTGGTGTAATTAATGGATGTACATAGTATTTGATTTATTTTTAATTATTCTAATTTATCTTTATTGGTAAATTTCTATTGAGATATTTTTATAATTAATTTTTTTATTAAAATATAGGTGTGCTTATCATATTTACAGATGACAATATTGACACCAATAAAAAATATGTATGTGTTTTGTCTCCTTTATTAGGTTTAGTTTGTTCACGAAGTACCCTTTAAAATCACTTTCAAACACAAATAAATTATCCGAAAATTCATTTTCATTCTAGAAACTAACAAGTTCTTTGTAGTCATCGTTTTCATTTAAACTTCTACTTCATATATATATATATATAATCTTTCTATTATCAGTTCGTCATGACAATAAATATATCAGGACGAAAAATGTGGACCATAGATTATAGAGAAGTTTTGACGAGTGCATATACTTTGAGTCAAAGTATATAAATCCAGTGGTCCATATTCTTTGTCCTGATATATATATTTATTGTCAAGACGAACTGACAATATAAAAAATATATATATATATACGGAGGTGTGTGGGGCCGGTAAGGGCCATGGCTCCCCCGACAAAAAAAAAAAAAAGTTTACATTCTATATTATATAAATAAATAATAGTGTTGTATACTAATAATGTCAATATAATATAACGGTGTTGTGTTCTAAGTGGTTATTTTAATAGTATTGTATACCTATATCCTTTATAATATATCTAATAAACTGTGTGGCCCCTTATTATATTATAATTAAAAACATTTATATTACACCAAATAAAGAAAAATCATGGCTTCACCAAAATCAAGATTTAGATCCCTTCCTCACATTTAGGTGTCCTCAACTTGCTATCACCTAAAAATTAATTATCTGAATTAATTATATCTTTTGTTTTATAAAGACATAACAATTAATAGAAATAATTATAACCATTGATTTGTTATATTAGATACGTGAAAATAAATTATGTAAGTGAGGATACTTAAAGTGAAGACGGGATCCAGATCCAACCAATTATATATAATTTCAGGATTTTGATCCTCTTCTCATCTTAATTGTTATCACATTGTCCTTATCTTCATAATCTATTGCCACGTGTCTAATATAGCAAATTAATGGTATGAATTATTTCTATTCATTTTTATGATTTTACTCTAACAAAAGATAAAATGAATTAAGAGCATTGATTTAGGTGAGGGCAATATGAGGTGAGGAAGGGATCAAGATCCCTAATTTTAAGGATTTCAATTTTTAGTGTAGTTATCAATGAATAATGAAATAAAAGAGAATCAAATTCCATGAAAAGGGAATCAGGAAAAAGAACTTGATTCCTTTTATGGGAAGGGGAATAGTTCTTTTTCCAACAAGACTTTAATTCACTCAATGAATGTAATAAAATTTGCGAGCTTATATTAAACCAAGTAGCTTCCGATATACTTGGTTTTATTTATTTTCTACATTGTAGAATATCATCCTACAAAACATACAACTTTATGTCAACCATATTTTCTCTTTAGTAAGCCAATTAGACATTGTTGCAGTGACTAATTTCACTACTAATGAATTTAGAAGTTGGAAAACAGTTAGTGATGTCAACAACTGTGCGATTTAACTCATGTAGGAAAAAACAATATTTGTACTATAACACATGACAACTTTATGTACATAGTATTTGGTTTATTTTTAATTATTCTAATTTATCCTTATTAGTAAATTTCTATTGGGATATTTTTATAATTAAATTTTTTATTAAAATATAGGTATGCTTATCATATTTACAGGTGGCAATATTGACACCAATAAAAAATATGTATGTGTTTTGTCTCTTTTATTAGGTTTAGTTTGTTCACAAAGTACCCTTTAAAATCACTTACGAACACACATAAATTATCCGAAAATTCATTTTCATTCTAGAAACTAACAAGTTTTTTGTAGTCATCCTTTTCATTTAAACTTCTACTTCATATATATATATATATATAGTATTTCTATTGTCAATTCGCCTTGATAATAAATATATCAGGACGAAAAATGTGGACCATAGATTATGAAGAAGTTTTGATAAGTGCATACACTTTAAGTCAAAATATGTAAATCCAGTGGTTCACATTCTTCGTCCTGATATATATATTTATTTTCAGGATGAACTGACAATATAAAATATATATATATATATACACGGAGGTGTGTGGGGCCGGTAAGGGCCATGGCCCCCAACCAGAAAAAAAAGAAGAAGTTTGTGTTGTGTTATAAGTGGTTATTTTAATAGTATTGTATGCCTACATCCTATATAATATATCTAATAAACTGTGTCGCCCATTATTATATTATAATTAAAAACATTTATATTACACCAAATAAAGAAAAATCTTGGCTTCACCAAAATCAGGATTTAGATCCCCTCCTCACATTTAGGTGTCCTCAACTTGCCATCACCTAAAAATTAATGATTTGAATTAATTTTATCTTTTGTTTTGTAAAGACATAACAATTAATAGAAATAATCATGACCATTGATTTGCTATATTAGATACGTGAAAATAAATTATGTAGGTGAGGATACTTAAAGTGAAGAGGGAATCCAGATCCAACCAATTATATATAATTTTAGGATTTTGATCATTTTCTCATCTTAATTGTCATCACCTTGTCCTTATCTTCATAATCTATTGCCACGTGTCTAATATAGCAAATTAATGGTATGAATTATTTCTATTCATTTTTATGATTTTACTCTAACAAAAGATAAAGTGAATCAAGATCATTGATTTAGGTGAGGACAATATGGGGTGAGGAAGGGATCTGAATCCCTAATTTCAAGGATTTCAATTTTTAGTGTAGTTACCAATGAATAATGAAATAAAAGGGAATCAAATTTCATGAAAAACGAATCGGGAAAAAGAACTTGATTCATTTTATGGGAAGGGGAATAGTTCTTTTTCCAACAAGACTTTAATTCACTCAATGAACGTAATAAAATTTGTCGAGCTTATATTAAACCAAGTAGCTTCCGATATACTTGGTTTTATTTATTTTCTACATTGTAGAATATTATCCTACAAAACATACAACTTTATGTCAACCATATTTTCTCTTTAGTAAGCCAATTAGACATTGTTGCAGTGACTAATTTCACTACTAATGAATTTAAAAGTTGGAAATCAATTAGTGATGTCAACAATTGTGCGTTTTTAACTCATGTAGGAAAAAACCATAATTGTACCATTATACATGACTAAATGATATAAAATTTGATTTTTTAATAACTTAGTTTTTAAATATTAGTATATATATATATCAATTAAATTTTAGGAAGAAACTTCCAATACAAGGCCAAGAAGTTCAAATGGTTTCAAAACAAAATCACACAAGTTAATTAATAAATTTGTGAAGAACTATATCATTAAACTTTGTTGTATTGTGAAATCCAGTTTGCATGTGAAAACAAATTGGTTAGCTACGATAAATACTTTCACGTTTCATTAATTATAATATTAACATGGGTGTCGATATTGATACCCATAAATATGATAATTACACCTATATTTTAATAAAAAATTTAATTATAAAAAATCCCAATAGGAATTTATAGACAAATTAGTTTAATTGAAAATAAACCAAATACTATGTACACACATTAATTACACTTATATATTCAACTATATTACTTTATTATAAATAAATTAAAAAAAAAAAAAAAAAAAAAAAAAAACCCTACCCTAATTCTATTTCAAGTGTCAAAATAGGCTGGATAACCACTATGAGGTTCACAGCTGGACCATTCAAGTTGAGCCACCTCTCACATACACTAACACCAAACTTGACAAAACTAAGATCCTCTCGACCTCTATATGCTGCCTCTTACATTTTTCTTTGCAACATCAATGCCTGATCAGGTAATTAAGAAATCCAAAAATTGCTTTGTCAGCCATTCATGATATACTTATGTTATTCATAGACTAAATTAAAGTTGGATTGTTTTAAGGTGGGTCTTTAATTAGGGCACAACATTAATAATTGAAAAATTAAATAAAACATTTCTAATTATTCCTTTAAGAACAAGAAAAGTCCAGTATTCACTAATATATTGAAAGAGTAAATAATTTTTATTTTATTTTTTTATTTATCTATAAAGTTAATTAGCCTTTGGAGCAAAGTCAAGAGAACCCGACCATTACAGTTTTCTGAAAAAATATTGTGATAATTTTTTTTTAAACCGTCTTTAATGAAAAATGCTACAAAAAGTTATTGATGAATTTCAAATCTATTATATCTATAGGCTATAGCAGATTTATGGAGTTAAATCCACAATATTATTATATTTTTTTCAATATGGAATTCATCTCATCTTCTTGAATGTTGCATTTTAGATCTCTAACAAAGTGATGTATATATAACAATTATCACGTGTGAGATTCTACACATTTACTTCGACTAACAAAGATGATTATAGTGTGGAAACTGAAATAAGAAAAACAAATAATTCATTAAACGGTTTGATGATAAAATAGCATAGGAAAACAATGAGAAACGAAACCAATTAAGTTTGGGTCTTTTCAACTATATCGAAAGTTAAGAATTTAAGAATTCTTCATACTGTGTTTTCGAGTATGGAGAACTTAAGAATTTATCAATGAAATTGAGTGTGTTAATAAGAGGGTTTATAAATAAATTGTATTAAAATGAAATTATTCATTTAAATAAGGGTACTATTGGTATTAAGATGAATGTTTACAATAATGTTTAATTTTTATATTTTAGACATGGGTGCACCTAGTGGTGGCACAGGTCCGGTTCGGTTCCGGTTTCGGTTCCGAACCGCCGGTTTCGGTTTGGGAGGGGCCCAAAACCGAAACCGGAACCGGAAAAACCGGTTTCTAACCGGTTTGGAACCGCCGGTTTGGCGGTTCCGGTTCCGGTTCCGGTTTTGTCCGGTTCCGGTTCCGGTTTTGGCCGGTTCCGGTTCCGGTTTTTGTTTTTTTTTTTTTTTTGTTTTTTTTTTTATTTTTTTTTTAACCCAATTAAAATATTAAATAATCAATATTTTTATTTATTTGTTTATTATATAATCAATATTTTAATTCTTCCCAATCATAATTCCAATTTCCAATGAGCAAATTATTAAATAAAAATATATTTACAACCATTTTTTCTTTTCTTTTTTCAATTTTTTTTTCAAATCCCAATTAATATTGATTCTTCCCATTTTTCCCAATCATAATTCCAAATTTTCAATGAACAAATTATTAAATAAAAATACATTTACAACCATTTTTTATTTTTTTCAATTTTTTTTTCCTAAATCTCAATCAATATATTTACAAACATTTTCCATTGAAGTATTTAAGTAGTTCACAATGTTTAGAAAAAAATAAATTGACATTTATTAATAAATACAACTTTACAATTTCACAAAAAATAAAATAAAATAAAATTAGAAATTGGCCTTGAAGGCTTGAATTCAAATATACAATATTACAATGTAATAAAGTTAAAATTAAAAAAAAAAAAAAAAAAAAATCGGCCTTGCACTTAATTTTTTACCATAATTAAGCTGCCTACGTATCCTCCATCAATGTAGAGGAATCAAAGGCCACGTAGTTCTTTTACCTTTAATTAGTTGCTCGGTGTTGGAGGTTGGATGTTGGAACGGAATCTATTCACTGCCTTCCGTTCCCGTCGCTTGTTCATCTTCGAAGAAGTCGTTCACTATATCCGGCTGAAGTTCTTGTTGTCTATATTTGGCCTTTGTCCAATCATCAACACATGACTGCATTTCAAGTGATTGTGGACACATAGATGATCGTCTTGGGTCCAAAATATTTCCACCTGCACTAAATTCTTGTTCCACAGCAACTGTAGAAACCGGTGTTCCAAGAATTTGTTTGGCAATAATTGCCAAAATTGGATAATCTTGTTGATGACTCTTCCACCAATCCTGGATACGAAATTCTTCATCATTAAATTTATGACTGTCTTGTAAATACCGGTCAACCTCGGATTCCGTTGAGGATGAAGAAGATGTTCGTAATTTTTTGGTTCTTTCGGAAAACAGTCGATCCCCTAAGCCTCTTAATGTAAATTTTTGAGAACTACTACCACCAGATGTGGGTTGGGGTTGTGAAACCGGCACATTCAAAGACGGACCATATATTCTAAGATATTCATTGTAAAATTCATAAAGCAATTCCTTAACGGAATCACAAGACTGAAGAACATCAACTTCTAAATCTAAACATTTGTAATAATTAGCTAAATAAACCTGCAAATATTCAAATTTAAAGCGTGGATCTAAACACATTGCAATCAGGTAAATATTTGGAATTTGCCCATAATACTGTAACCATTTTCTCCTCATGGCATCAACACATAGACTCAATTGAGGATCAACATCACAATCATTGAATGCACCAACAATATTAACACATTGAACAACAAATGAATGAGTAGTGGGATAGTAAACACCAGATAAAGCGACAGTAGCATCATTGAAAACACGTAACAATTCAAGAATTTTTATACATACATCCCAATGGTTCAATTGAAGAGAAATTGAAGGAACATAATAAGTAATAAAAGAAACTAATAATTCCTTATATTCAACACTTTCAGAAAGCAACTTATAAGTTGAATTCCAACGAGTGGTAATATCTCGAGAAAATTTTTTGGGAGGCATATTATTCAAAATGCAATATTTTAACCATTGTTTCTGGACTTTGTTATGCCTCCAGATATAGTTAATACTATCTCTAATTGGTTTAATAAAAGTAGAAAACTCTGATAATCCAGCTTGAACACACAAATTTAAAACATGACATGCACAACGTTGATGAAATAATTTACCCCCGAAATAAGGATTGCACAATTTTTGTAACATAGGAATAGATGCAGTATTGCTTGCAGCATTATCAAAACCAATAGCAAAAATTTTGTTTAGGATATTATACTCTTGAAAAATGATTTTAAGGAGTTGAAAAATATTTTGAGCTGAATGTGAATCATCAAAAACACGAAATGCAAGAATTCTTTTTTGCATGTCCCAGTTATTATCCATATAATGACATGTGACACCCAAATATGAATGACTACCAAAATTGTCGCTCCATATGTCGGCACATACGGAAACGCGACCTTGAAATTCAGAAAAATATGTTTTCAATTTGTTTTTTTCTCTGCTGTAAATGTTATGTAGTGTACGTGTGAGAGTGGATCTAGGAACACGTTGCATTGCAGGATTTAATGCTTTTTGACAATAATTAATAAAACCTACTTTCTCACCAAAACCAAAAGGTAAGTGTTCAGTTGCAACCATTAATGCCATTTGTTCTCTATTGTTTTCAGTCGTGTAATGAAATAATTGATTAGAAGGGGTTGCGTACCTGGAGATTTGGGTTTGGTTGTTCGATACCGCGTATTCAGATGGGTGACATCTTTTGATATGGGACCATAACGTGCCATATCCGAAGTTTCTTCCAACTTTATATTTTCTGCCGCAGTGATTGCACTGGATTTGGAAACCATTATCTATCTGGGTTTTCTTCATATGCACTTTGAAGAGTTCGGACTTCAGTGGCTTTTCTTCCTTTTCTTCTTCACCTTCACCTTCACCTTCACCTACAAAAAAAGCATCCGAAGAGGCTGTGGGGTTAGAATTAGATAGATTTTCAGGGGGGGTATTTTGAGCGGGGTCGAATTCGTTGAACTCGGGAATTGTTAGAGGAGGATTAGGAGCAGAAGGGGGATCGGATCCAAATTGATCTTGAAGGAATTGGTGAAAATTCAAATCGTCATAACTGACGGCTTGACCAATATCTTCCAACAAGTTTCCCATTGGAGCCTTTCCTTTGTCCCTATTTCTTGAACTATCTCCCCCACTTGCCATTGAAAAATATGAGTAAAAAATATAGAGTAAGCAAGTCAAAAATATGTTTAAATATTTATTATAAAAAATAAATATAAATAATAAAATATAGAGTAAAAAAAAGATGATTGAAAAAAATATATTTTTGAAAAAAATATATATATGAGACTATGAGAGAAAAAATTATATTGTTGGAAAAATATATATATATAGAAAAAATTGTATTGTTGGAAAAATATATATATAGAAACAATTATATTGTTGGAAAAATATATATATAGAAACAATTATATTGTTGAAATAAATATTGTAAATCAATTTGATAATTGAAAAAATAGTAGATAGTAAAAAATATAAGAAATAATTTATATATGAATGAGAATTAAATAAAATTGTAGAGAGAATTTTGAATTTGAGAATTGAGAATTGAGATTGAGAGTTGAGAGAAGTTGAGAGAATGAGTGGTGTGAAGAATAATGAAATATGGGGGGATATTTATAGTATAGTAGAGAGGGGTGAATATGCAAATAAAAGAAATAGAGGGGTGCAAAAAGAAAAACAATTTTGGCCGTTGCCTAACCGTTCTGAAATTCAGAACGGTTAATTTTTTTTTCACACGCTGCCACGTGGCAGCGTGTGATTGGTGGAAATTTTTTTTTTTTTTTAACTGTCAGAAGACTCAGAACGGTATAAATCAGACGCTGCCACGTGGCAGCGTCTGATTGGTTATTTTTTTTTTAATTTTTTTTTTAATATTTAAAAAGGTTAACGGTAAATTTTTTTTTATCAGACGCTGCCACGTGGCAGCGTCTGATTGGCTGTTTTTTTTTTTTTTTTTTTTAATATTTTAAATCCTTATAACGGTAATTTTTTTAAAAGACGCTGCCACGTGGCAGCGTCTGATTCGTTGATTTTTTTTTTTTTTTTTATAATAAAACCGGCGGTTAAAACCGGTTAAAACCGCCGGTTTTTGGCGGTTAAAACCGGCGGTTTTTGCCCAAAAACCGCCGGTTTCGGACGGTTTGGGGGACTCCCAAACCGAAACCGGAACCGGAACCGGAACCACCGGTTTCCAACCGGTTTCCAAACCGGCGGTTTCGGTTCCGGTTTCCGGTTTCGGTTTGGCCAATCCGGTTCCGGTTAAACCGCGGACAAAACCGACGGTTTAACCAAACCGTGGTCACCACTAGGTGCACCTATAAATAGGGATGTGCGTTTCCCCATGGGGCCCCATCTCCCACGGGCCCCCATGGGCCCCCAAAATGGATTTTGGGGGTGGGGGTGGGGGCAAACTTTGCCCCCAAACATATTTTAGGGGAGGTAGTAGGGGTACCTCACCCCAAACCCAAAACCCCATTGGGCCTCCAAAATAATATATATATATATATATATTATTTTTATTTTTATTTTTATTTATATATAAAAAATTTAACAATTAAAAAAATTATAAATTATAATATTAAATTATTAAAATTAACATGACTATTTTGTATTGTATTTTGGAATTTGTATTGTATTTTTATTACTTTTCGTATTGAAAATTTGAAATTTAGAATTGAAAAAGAAATGAAATAGGGGAAATGGGTTTTAGGGGTGGGGGTAACCTCCCCCCAAAAAGTCTCCCCCACTGGTCCCCCCAAATGGATTTTGGGATAGGTGGTGGGGGGAGGTTTGAGGAATGGGGGTGGGGGTGGGGGTTCCCTCCCCCGCCCCATTGGGCCCCCACGCCCATCCCTACTTATAAATATAGGTGTGTCTATTATATTTATGAGTGTCAATATCTGCACCCTATTAATATTGTAGCATGTTGCCACTTTGCATGATAACTGGTTTGTCTCACACGCTTGCATATATAGTATGCATCCGTTCACTCACATCATATAACATGAAATAAGTTATTTATTTTTTAAAATATTACATAAATTTGAAAAAAAAATTATAAAGAGAGAAGATTCGAACCTATGACCTCATGGCGTAGATATGAGAGGTTTACTACTAGAGTACCAGACCAACCTCATATTGTTGAAATATTTCTAAGTTCTATTTTTTTTTCCCACCATATCACTTGTATTAGTGATGTTATGCGGCATACAACAGGCTTGCACGCACGTACACAAGTTTTTCTTCTTCAAGTAACAAGGTAATAAAATTTTTTTGACCTAATTGCTAGTATTGGGAAGATAGATATTAGTTATCATGAGCTAGCTGTGATTTTCTTTTACGGACTACATTGAGAACTATTTTTTCTTATATTTTTCTATTTTAAAATATTTTATTTTTAAAAAAGTTGAAAAAAATTAGTTTTTATACTTGAAATTTTTCAATTTTTTTCACAAATGTATTTTAATGTTTTTATCATCCATACAAAAAATCACATCAAAATTTAATATATTCTATTAAATTTTATCAAAGATACTTAAAGTGTGTATTATAAAAATTCCTCATTAATTAGAAAATTTCTCTCTATATATATGTTTGTGTATCGTTTACTCAAATTAACGAAACACATTTCAAATATTTGGACTTGGTTGTTTGAGTATTTTATCCTTGTGAAGTCATAGTGGTTGAAGATTTAAAACAATATTTTCAAGTTAATTAAAATAAATTATTACAAGGTTTGTTGATGGATCGTAATCGTGAGAGATTAAGAGAATATGTAATGAGTTAATTTTCAAGGCTATTTAGGGCACGTTATAATAATTAAATTAAATTGAATTGAATTAATCTTGTCGATTATCAATTACATGGGTTGTGTGACTTTACTTTTTTTTTTTTTTGAAGAGAATTTTTATTTTTATTTTTATTTTATTTTATTTATTATTATTTTTTTTTGTGTGACTTTACTTTACTTGTAAATTTAACTATTATCGATTATTTATTGTAACAAAAAATGTGGTGTTTATTGAAGAATTTAAATGTACTCGAGAAAAACACATGCAAAACGCTTTTATATTTTTTTTAATTTTTTTTATACGATAAGGATGTTGTATTGTTGTTTGATAAAGATTGATGGGTTCGGTGGACAAAGTCGTAAACTCGTAGTTTATAATGAAAGTATATATTATACGTACACATTTTAATTATATTAAATTTACACATATAATTTTCATTGGACATAAGAGGATGAAGTTAGTCCGGTTGTAAAATCCCTTACACCTACACCACGAGGTTGTAGATTCGAATTCTCTGTCTTCCAAAAAAAACTCTGATTTTATATAATAGTATAATACTTGAAAAAAAAAAATTAATTGGACAAATTCACATTAGTGAATGTCATTAAAAGCTTAATTACATAGAAAAACTATAGAAGGGGTCGATTTTACTAGAAGCCATAATCAATTCAAAGAAAAATCTATGATAAGATGAGATAGGGCTAGTGGTGGCAATGCCCCTTACACCTATACCACGAGATTGTGGGTTCAAGTCTCTCTCTTCCTCGAATCTCGAATTATTGTAATTTTTCAAAATCTATTTGTAAAAAATGGCACAAGTGCACAAAATACCATTATACTTTTTTTTAATTATATAACACATTTCTTCTGTAATTATGTAAAAATATATATATATTCAACTCAATTCAAAACTTATACACCATTTAATTAATTTTTTTTTCAAAAGATAGAAACAAAAAAAAATCTCCTTCTAGAGTCAGTTGACTCAGATTATTAGGAAAAAAAAAACCCCAAAAAACAATCCAATCATCAACGGTCCCACTCTCTCCCACAATTCAAACCTAATTAAAATACCATTTTGCCCTCCCCTAGTCTCTTTCCATTCTCATTTTCCTATTCTTGCTTCACAAACTCCATGACTTTCCACATTTTCTATGTGCGATGAGAGTAACTAGACGAATAAATTCGTAACATGTTACGTATAATCTCAACATATCTCGGTAGATCACTTCCATTTTGCTTACTTTCATTTACACTAGAAGAACAGTATAATTTCCAAGAATTATAAAACTCTACATATATATAAAAAAAGTCTGGCTCTCTCTTTTAAAAAAAACCTGTATCGGTTTTGGGTCCATATATTTTTCAGTATATGCAAAGTTTTCTTGTCTTTTTCCTGCTTTTCTTTCTGTTTTTTCTTCTTCCTCTCAGGAAAAAAAGCTTTGGCCACCGCGTCGTAACTCGTACGTGTCTTTTCTCTCAGATTCCCTACGCGTTTTTTCGATTAATACTTCCACTATATACAAAATCACAAAATCTTACACTCTCTCTCTTGTGCACACACACACAATCAAAAATATATAAAACTGACAATATCATCAGTCAATAAGTCATCGACTCAGACATATCATCAAACACCTAAAAAACTACTAAACACAAACAATGAGAGGCCTGGGAAAACACCAGCGCCGTTGGGCGTCCGACACCGTCCCTGATAAGACGTCCGTCAGCTCGGCTTCATCGCCTGGAACAGAGTACAACTCGGCCGAGGAGTTCGTCGAGGTCACCATTGATCTTCAAGATGATGATACGATTGTTCTCAGGAGCGTCGAACCGGCTGCTAAGGCGATCAACATCGAGGACGGAACCGGAACCGGAACCGGAACCGGAGCGGAGACACCGTCGTCGGCTTCGAGATCGCCGACGATGAGGCGGAGCTCGTCTAACAAGCTGAGACAGTTCTCTCAGGAGTTGAAAGCGGAGGCGGTTGCCAAGGCGAGGCAGTTCTCTCAGGAGCTGAGAGCTGAGTTGAAGAGATTCTCGTGGAGCCACGGACACTCGTCTCGAGTCTTGTCAGCTTCAGCGGCTTCGTCGTCTACGGCGGCGGCTCAGAATGCCGGTGGCGGATTCGACTCGGCTCTGGCTGCTCGTGCTCTGAGGAAGCAACGAGCGCAGCTGGATCGGACTCGGTCCAGCGCGCAAAAGGCGCTTCGTGGACTGCGGTTCATCAGTAACTACAAAACTAACGGCGTCGACGCCTGGAACGAAGTCCAAAGCAATTTCGACAAGCTCGCCAAAGACGGGTTCCTCTACCGCGCCGATTTCGCACAATGCATAGGTTGGTTAACGGTTTTTTCAAATCTCGTTAGGTTAAACGTTAACTTCAAAAAGTTTCTATTTCTCATTTTTTGTTTGTTTAATTTGTTTTTTTTTTACAGGAATGAGAGATTCAAAAGAATTTGCATTGGAGCTGTTTGACGCTTTGAGCAGGAGAAGAAGGTTAAAAGTCGAAAAGATCAGCAGAGATGAGCTTTACGAGTACTGGTCACAAATCACCGATCAAAGCTTCGATTCTCGTCTCCAGATCTTCTTCGACATGTACGCTTTTTCTTTATATTAATTAACCTTTTTATTTTTTATTTATTTTTATCTAAAGTAAAATATTATATAACGTTTCAGCGTGGACAAGGACACTGACGGAAAAATTACTGAAGAAGAAGTAAAAGAGGTAATTAATATATTCATATATGTTGAAATAAATATAATTTATTGAATTTTGATTAAATAAGCTTGATAATTAGTACTAAATTAATAATAAATTAATAATATTCTAAACTCAGTGCATGAATTAGCCAACATTCAATCATTTTCTGGTGAGATTAAAAATAAAAAAAAATAAAAAAAAAAACGATGGCGCAGACGTTTTCTTGATTAGAGAAACCCAAAATGAATTATAAATTCTTGCATAAGCTACCTGGTATTTTTTAGTTTTAAAATACAGAGTGTCATTTTGGTTTATAATAAACAATCAACGTTAGGCGGGGATTCGGTGACCTTAATTTACAAGAAAATTCCAAAAACTAACTACTCCAATACATATATATATATATATAATAAAGGGATTTTGATTAATTAAAATGTTTGATTTTCTGAGTCTTTGACGCTACTACCCATGTTCTCATCACTAATCTTATCTATAATTGGACTGATTCACTGTCTGTTAAATTTAAGTTCATAGCTTGGACAGATGGCATCTATTATTTTTCAGAAGTTTTTGGTTTTTCTCGGTGGGGTTGGTGTGGGCTTTTTGGTCATTTACTTTAATTGGAAATTTGCTTAATGGATACTAGTTTATAATAATACGAATACGCTGAATTATTAATGATTTTTTTTTTCGTGTGTGCAAATGTGGTAGATTATTATGCTAAGTGCTTCTGCAAACAAGTTATCAAGATTGAAGGAGCAGGCAGAGGAGTATGCAGCTTTGATCATGGAAGAACTAGACCCCGAAAGACTTGGCTACATCGAGGTGGGTCCTTTATCTGACATTGCAACAGTGACTATTCCATTTTCATTTTTTTTTTCGGTTTTATTTTAATATTATTAAAAAAAAAAAAAATGTTCTGCCTGTTTTCTAAACGATTTAGATCCTTTACTAATCTATTCTTTTTCCCGACCTTTTTAAAGCATGTGATTGGTTGTTGATAAAGTGGTTACGAAAACCAATCACATCTTAACCATCCATTCACTGTAATTCTTATATGTCATGAGATTATGTGAGGTCAGAAAAAAGATCAGATTAGTAGATGATCCAAATTCCTAAAAAATTAATTAGCTTAGTTTCCACTCATTAATTAATTGGGTTAAAATATAGTCAGTACTCAGTAGGGTTAAAATGTGCATAGTTTTTTTAGTTGGACTATTTATCATCCAAAGTCTACTGTTAGGCTACAAATGTGAAATGACCAAGCCTAGCTTCCGACATTTGGGCTTAATTTGTTCAACCATGCGCGAAGAAAAATATGAAACAAATATCGGTTAATTGCTACATTAAAACAAACTTATCTTATGTTGATAAACATTTTTGGTAGTTGACCAGTTTCATACAAATATATATTTTTTTGTCCCTTACATATTTATTTTTTTTAGCATTTACTCAGTCAATCACCTCTTCTAACGCTATCGAATTTCAATATAAACCATATAAAACTAAAGCAATATGAATTATGAAGAGTTTAAGATTGAAATTGTGCCTTATAAACTGAAACAAATTTTTTTTTTTATAAATTTGAGAATTTAAATGGATGACATGACTCGAATTAATAATATTATTAATTTTTTTAATATTAGTGCCTATAAACTTATATAAACTCTATGAAAATGCGAATATTCACTTTTTATAATCTTATATATATGTCATCATTGATATTGTCAAAATATATATGTATGTGTGCCATTATTAACCGGTTGAAAATTGAACTGATGTATATATTCCTTACAAAGTGGCGGTCCTGACTCCTGACGTAAAAGTTGGGTTTCCATGTGAATTAATTTCTGTTAGTTTCCCACGTATACGCGTCTTCAAAACTCAAAACACGTATGCGCGCGTGCGTGCGTGCGTGCTCCATATATAACATTGACCAGCCCTTTCCTGTTTGTTGTCACTTTGCATGACTAATTAAAGAGTCGTCTGTTCTCTTCTATGTTTTTGGTGGGATATATATGGTGAGTGTGACTGTAATATTTGACAATGATATATGCAGCTATGGCAACTAGAGACTCTTCTCTTACAAAAAGACACGTATCTGAACTACAGTCAAGCACTAAGCTACACTAGCCAAGCCCTAAGTCAAAACCTACAAGGGTTGAGAAAAAAGAACCGGATCAAAAGAATCAGCAATGAGCTGGTCTATTATTTGCAAGAGAATTGGAAGAGGCTTTGGGTTTTGTCGGTTTGGATTCTAATAATGGTCGGCTTGTTTTTATGGAAGTTCTTCGCGTATAAGCAGAAAAATGCTTTTCATGTGATGGGTTATTGTCTATTATCAGCCAAGGGAGCAGCCGAGACATTGAAGTTCAACATGGCTTTGATCCTCCTACCTGTTTGTAGAAATACCATTACGTGGCTCAGGTCCACCAAGTTGGGTTTCTTTGTGCCTTTTGACGACAACATCAACTTTCACAAGGTCAGCTATCTGTCTATAGTTCTATGCCTACCCTTTGTTTCTTATCACCGGCCTTCTATTATTTATTTGCTTGTTTTTTACGTTTATCTTTTGGGTCCCATTAAAACAAAACGTCAACATTATGATTCATCTCAGCCATCAAGATCAAAACTTGTTTCATCACTTGATCATTGCCTTGGCTTTACTCCAAACACTTCAGTACAATGACGCGCATTGTCTCTTCAGGCAGCTAACAAAGACTAAAGAAATGGAAATGATATATCTATATGTATACAGTAAACGCACCAAAAAAATAAGAAATGGAAAAACTAGTCCTTTATGAAAAGTATAAACAGACAAATATTGCACTGAAAAATTATCATTGACTTTGCATTTCTTGTGTCCCCACCGAAGATGCTTTTATTTCCCCACAACATTACACTTTTTTTTTTTTTTTTTTTTTTAATCTTGTATTTAATCTCAAGTATCTGTATTTCCTGCTCTGATAGTGATGTAACCCACCAGTGTTTTCTGGTTTATTCTACTGTTTCTCTTGAACAGTGAACATCAACTATTTGATGGTACATATAGTTTTGGTTAATGTCTAATTGAATCCTCTCATGTGAGTCATAGAACTGACATTTCTCCTTTTACCTAAGTTATTGTAGATGACTTCAATTTTAAACAAATCAGAACATGCTATAGATGATCAATCGAACTGTAGTAAGGAGTTTAAATTATTACAGTCCTTAATTTTTACTTCTGGTTTTTACATTGTGACTGAATCACTTCTGGTTCTTGATGGATACGTGAAGACGATTGCTGCAGCAATTGTAGTTGGAGTGATTCTCCATGTTGGTAACCATCTTGCATGTGATTTTCCAAGGCTTATAAATGCATCAGAAGATGACTATCATGACTATATGAGCGGTTACTTTGGAAAAGTCAAACCCACATACTTAGACCTGGTGAAAGGGATTGAGGGTGTGACTGGTATACTGATGGTGATCTTCATGGCGATTGCATTCACTCTAGCAACCAAATGGTTCAGACGGAATCGCATTAAGCTGCCCAAACCCTTTGATAGGCTCACCGGTTTCAATGCCTTTTGGTATTCACACCATTTATTCGTCATAGTCTATATCTTGCTCATCATCCACGGAACATTCCTTTACCTTGCTCACAGATGGTACCTAAAGACGGTATACTATTGAATTCCTTCTCTAATTGAAGATGAATATCTCCAAAAGTATTTTGTAATTTATGATATTTGAAACTTTTTCTTGTAGACATGGATGTATCTTGCCGTCCCAGTTCTTTTATACGCTGGAGAGAGGACCTTGAGATTCTTTCGTTCTGGTTTTGCCTCTGTCCGGCTTTTAAAGGTAAGCATTCGGTACTAATTGAATATGCCATCTGATTCAATGTATAAATACAATGCTTATGATCATGTGCATTCACTGTGGAAGGCAGTAGGATCTTCTCTAGTTGAAGAATGATTAGTGAGTTTTGAGGCCTTCTGCACAAGAAGTGGACCTGAATCTTTTCACATATTTTCCCAATCATAAGTTTCTCTTTCATTGGTTAAAATTAATTAATGATTCAGCTTCTTTTTATCTTTAATTGAAAAAAAATGTAGGTTGCCATTTATCCTGGAAACGTTCTTACACTTCAAATGTCTAAGCCTCAACAGTTTCGGTACAAGAGTGGACAATACATGTTTGTCCAGTGCCCTGCTGTGTCTCCTTTTGAGTGGTAAGTTCGTCAAAATTCCATTGTTTACATTGTGTTTTGGAGAATTGTAGATGTTTCAGATTTTCTGCTGCTAGTATGGTATTGACTGAAAGTTTTGAGTAGTGATATATTTTTAGGAGAAATCCATGAAATGTGGCCAGCGTAATTCTCTGCTGACCAGAAACTTCTCTATATATGTAGTGTCACACATAAAAATGAAAAGTAGTCAGTAACCATGTATGCTGATCTTTCTGAAAACTTACCCCTTGAATTTGAATGTCAGGCATCCATTTTCCATCACCTCTGCTCCTGGCGATGACTACCTTAGTGTTCACATTCGACAGCTGGGAGACTGGACACAAGAGCTTAAGAGGGTATTCTCTGAGGCATGTGAGCTTCCTGTTGCTGGGAAAAGTGGATTGCTCAGGGCTGATGAAACAACAAAAAAGAGGTATATATCAAACATATTTTATACACGATTCGCCTTCACTTTTGAAGTTATTATTAGTGTTTATTGAGCTAAATTCTCCTCTGTTAACAGTTTGCCAAAGCTCTTAATAGATGGACCATATGGTGCCCCTGCACAAGACTACCGTAATTATGATGTCCTGCTACTGGTTGGTCTAGGCATTGGAGCAACACCATTCATCAGTATTTTAAAAGATTTGCTTAACAACATTGTCAAACAGGAGGAGCAAGCGGTAAGTAACTGATGGTTATGTTTAGATTTGAAACAAATAGAAACCTTCTTTTACTTCTCAATATTCCTGAATATATAGTTTATATGATTCTCTTAAATCGAATCGTATCTTATTTTCCAATTTTTTTTTCTTCAGGATTCAGTCTCGGATTTCAGTAGAACATCAGACATGAGTGTTGGGAACGATGATTCCGTCACTCCTAAACGGAAAAAGGTTCTGAAGACCACCAATGCATACTTCTATTGGGTAACTAGAGAGCAAGGATCATTTGATTGGTTCAAAGGGGTCATGAATGAAATTGCAGATCTTGATCAGAGGGTACTTGAAAAATAATCAACTCTAATCACTTCACACTTCGTGCCAATGCTTGTTCGAGTTTCTAGATTTTTAACTTGTCATTTTGAACTTCAGGGTGTCATTGAGATGCACAATTACTTAACAAGTGTGTACGAGGAAGGCGATGCCCGATCAGCTCTCATCACCATGGTCCAAGCTCTTAATCACGCCAAAAATGGTGTCGACATTGTTTCTGGCACAAGAGTAAGACCTTAACCATAGACATTAAGGAGACGGTCCATCATGTTATTATATAAAGATGTTCTGACATTTTTTTTATATATATATATAAATCATCAGGTGCGAACCCATTTTGCAAGGCCTAATTGGAAGAAGGTTCTTTCCAAATTAAGTTCTAAGCACTGTAATGCAAGGATAGGTAAGTGCACATTCTCAATCAGATATCAACAAATGAGCTTCTCTGTTTCAACCTCATTAATGGTTATTATATTTTCTTGGAACTGCGCAGGAGTCTTCTACTGTGGTGCACCAGTCTTGGCTAAAGAACTCAGCAAACTCTGTTATGAGTTCAACCAAAAAGGTTCCACCAAATTTGAGTTCCACAAAGAGCACTTCTAAGTTACTTCCCCTTCCATTGCCAAAAGCCGGCAAAAAAAAGAAAAAAAAAAAAAAAGAAAAAAAAAAAAGGCATTTCTTTTACCTACAAAAATAAGCTAAATCTAGGAAGTCAATAGAAATTGTACAGTCCTATTAGAAATGGGAAAAAAGGGAAAAAAAAGAAAGAAAAAAAAAAGTATACGCATATATTAGTAGAGTAGTAGTAGCTATTTGTAGACCAAAGAAAAGTAGTAATAGTTATTTGTAGACCAAAGAAAAGTTGAAAACTTTATTCAAAGGTAAACATGCTCTTCATTGTGAGAATTAGTGCTTCACAGCTGCGATGGAGAGGTTGACCTGAGTCAGAATGATAAGGTCATGTATGATTTGGTAGACATTAATACTAGGTGGAGAGAAGACAATTTTGAAAGTGAAAGAGAGAGAGAGAGAGAGAGAGGGGGTGGACCTTGTGGATTATTGAAGTGGGATTTCGTTTTGGATGGCTTTTGACTCTTTCTTTTTATCAGCGAATCCTTCTAGAAATGTAAGGATGATGCTGACTTCCACGTAGATATATTATATTTTTTATTTATTTTATTGTTCATATGTAGTTTTTCTCTTGTTGTAATTTTAATATACATGAATCATGATGTTGCAACTTGCAAGAGATATATGGTTATTGTATTATGTCACTTTTGACTTTTGAGCTACCATTTTGAAAGTAATTAAATGGGTTCATTTTGCTATAATTAAATAGCTTTGAATTTGGTTACAGGCTCTTTATGTTTTTATTGATTTATTTAAAGTTGTTCTGAAATTCCACAACCACATGTTTTTATAAATTTAAATATTTGTTAAAAAAATCAGCATTTTTTTAACAACAAGTGGTTGGTTGGTCGTCGTGAAATTATAATTTTAGGACAATCTGATAGGAGAACTATCCTTGATTTAATTACCCTGAGCTTTGCTAAAATTATAACTTATATATGCTTCTGTCAAACGGTCTAAAAATCCTCCCAACTTTATTGACAAAAATCACAAATATGTATCGGATCGTACGAGGGATTCAGTTGTGTGAAGTGATCCGGGTGGGGCACCTCCTTCACCCTCAAAATTCTCTGACCCGACCCGACTTAGGCCTTCAATGATGGGGTTTGGGGAAGATTCCTAACGTGGCCCCGAACCCAACCCATTAACATCGATTGTCTTGCTCCACCAAATTTGAGCCTCAGGGATTTGAATTTTTTCATGATCATCATGGGCTGGACTCAGAAACCTAATAAGAAGACCCAAAAGAGCACCCACCTACTACAAGACCCTGTTAAAAAGTTTAAAATTGTTGCTAAATGTGGTCTTGTACGTGTTTTTATTTCACTCACCACTAGATGTGTAAAGTTGGGCCGTGCTAGGCCGGTGAGGCCCAAATTTACAAGGCCCATGCAGGATATGGGTAATGCTAGGCGCGAATAGTGTCGTACCAGGCCATGATAGGAATATGATAATTATTGACATAGTCCAGCACAACCTGTGTGCCGACACAACCAGGGACCTAATCAAGATTAAATATTAGAGTGGGTTAAAATAATTTTTTCTACCGAATATTAACATTATTAGTTTGTTACGCTCTTATTTTTATGTTTAAATTAATTTACATATTTAGTTTTTAATTAGATTATAATTTAATTATTTTAATTTAGATAGCATTAACCACCATCAAATCTATAACTGTTTAAGCAAATAGTGCACGTAAACTGTCTTAATTTTGTATAAGAGATGTTCCTAATTTTTGGTTATCGGTTGTTTATTATTTTGTTTATTTATCAGTTAACCTTACGTTAAATGAAAGTATATAATATATATATATTTTTTGAAAGTTACAGGTTCTCTCGAATTAACCATCTTTCTTTTTCAATTATCCTAAATTATACTTTTTAGATTTTTTGTGATCGTAACACATGTCAAAAGTGGGCACGACTTTGTTGATTAACAGAGCATTTCTTATTCACAAATCACACTATAGCTCTTAATTATAGTGTTTGTTTATTTTTTAATATATCATTTACCTAGTAGGCTTCATAGATACCAAACTTATAATGTTTCTTTTTATCATGGACGTACATATTTCAAAATTTTAGTTGAGAAACAAAGCGAAAATTCATTGAATAATTCCTTTCACTTTCAACATCTTCAGCCTTCAAAACATATTTCAATATATATAATATATAGTTGATTTCTAGTTCTATCAGGAAGTTTCTTTTCAAGTCTTTTTGTCAATATCGTTCTAGTGCCTCTATTGACCTATTCGTTCAATTTTCATGCAGAAAATAATAAGAAACATTAGTATCATTTTTCAATATGATATCAACTATATTAAGTTTTCCGCTGCTCTCTGTTCAGAAAATTAACTTGACCGTCAGTGAATCTCCGTCGAGGCCTTTTCTGTTTTTTTTTTTTTTTTTTCTGCAACAAGAAAGCCATCTTAAATTTTCTTGTTAAATTTTCTTGTAATCAGAGATGCCAACCCTAAAATCAAGGTGGGGCAATCATCTGTGATTGGTCGTTACTTCTTCCCAACATTTCATTAACGTTTGTTGCCGGCCTGAAACACAGATAATCCAACCAGCTAGTTAATCTGGTCTCAACTGTTAATTAATGCCATCAATATTGTGGAAATTGAACTCTACTTCATGTCGTGTGAATTGTGATCACTTCAATTTTTCAGTTGGAATTAATGAAACTATCGATCTGACTTTATTTAGAGCATATTTAAAAGTCTCCTTTAGAGATCCCAAAGCTTAATTAAGGAGGAGCTGTACCAATGGGTCCCTTAAAGGTCCCATTAAATGAGTTCTGATGGAGCTCACTGCTCACTCCATTAATTAAAGGGTGGCTTCAACCCTTTAATTGAACTCTAAGTATTTAAATTTATTTTATTTTTTGAAATGTAACATATATTTAAGTTTTAAATCGTTCTTTTATTGTCCAATGGGTAAATTGTTTTTTTTGAATTACTAACACCAGTTTTTTTTTCACCATAAATAATAGTTATAAAGTAAAACATAAGATAATAATAAAAAATTATTAAATGAGCCATTTAAAAGAGTATTGTGGAACACATACCCCCTTAATAGCCATTTACAACAACATCCACGTACCCTTAAATAAGGGGGTCTCCAAGGAAGACCCTTGGAGATGCTTTTAACTACTTAACATAACCACCCGTGAAACAATTTGACTGTATTTACTTACTATACAAACCATGGGCATAATTGCATAGATAGTTATGTGAGGAAGTTATTTCATTTTAATTTTTAATTTTTTTTAATAATATTTAAATCTTTGATTTTTATAGACCCTTAGATTGAAATTTAATACCGGGTAACTATACATGCAAAACATGTATAGTAGCGTAAACTCTGATTTAATCAAAGATATCTAACTTGAGGATTTATATATGATCAATTGCAGAAATCCAAGTCCGGCCAATCTTAGAGTAGCTAGCTAGGGTTTGGTGTCTGGCACCTCAAAAAATAATTTCAACAATTAAATGTAACACAATGTATTACACAAATTCCAGCATTATCATAACCATATATCTCCTTCACTTCTGATCTATTCAAATCAGATTATACAGGGAAACACTTTAAAAAAAATGGGACAGCAAGAAAACTCTCCAACACCACTTAAGGGGCACAAAAGAAGTCACTGCGATGATGAAGAAACTGTTGCTGCTTTGCAATCCAAGGAGCTCCGTCGCAAGAAAAACATTAAGTGTGCTATCAAAATCACAATCTTTATGCGTCTCAGATCATAAGCAACGTGGTCATGGCCCTAACCATCATGAAGTTTAGAAACCCTAAACTCATGTTTGGCCCAATCACTGTCGAAAACATGGTTACGAACACAAATTCTTCTTCTCCTTCGTTTAACATGAAGTTCTTCGCCCAAGTTAGGGTTAAAAACACGAATTTCGAAAACACCACTGTGATTTTCACTTATGAGGGAGTGCTAGTAGGGTGGGGTCTCATTCCTGACACAAAAGTTAACTTTCGTTCCACAAAGAAGATAATACTTTTGCTCACCCCCCGTCAAGGGAGGTAACCATTACATTCCTTTTAAATGGATGACACGTGTTATAGAAGAGTAAATTTTTAGACAATTTTACCCCTCCATAGCCACATGTCATGTGTATGGGAGGGGGGTAAGTGCTTGAAAGGGGGGTGAGCAAAAATGTACTCCACAAAGAAAGTGAATGTGTTTGTTGAAGTGAATTCTAATAATGGGCTTCTGCTAAATAATTCTTCGAGTAGTCTTGGCTCTGAATTGAATGCAAATGTTTTGACTCTGCACAGTCAGGCTAGGTTGAGAGGAAAAGTGGAGTTGATGTTTGTGCTGAAGAAGATATGCAGAAATGAAGTGCACTATCATGTTCAATACATCTACCAAGACTGTACAAGATTTGAAGTGCAAGTGAAAACAATATTATTATTTCTATTTTAAGTTTTTTAAATAATGCTTCTTGTTTTTTGACCTAATTTTTTTTTAATGAAAAACTGAATGATCATCAACTATTGAGTTTTCTTCTATGAACGGATTTTGATTGCTTCCACAAATTAATTAATTCCTGGACAAGGCCAAGAATAATTGAGTAAACTTCCATTGTTTGCATGTATTACATATTTTACAAAAATAATTTGTTATAGTAAAAAAATTGTCTTCGTGGAACAATCCTCTATATATATATATATATGAACTGAGTAATGAATATTATAAATGAATGAATGGGTGCATCCTGTAAAGTTTTTCAAAGCTGTTTTTGTTTTTATTTTTCGAAAATAAAAATGAAAATGAAAACAGTGTTTTTGGTTTCAGTTTCGAAATTAAAAAAAGTGTCTGGTAGCATATCCTGAAAGCTATATTCCGAATATGAAAACATTAAAAACGCGTCCGGTAGACTAACCGAAAAATATCAAAAAATATCAATAATTCATCCCAAATAATTATCAATTGAGTCAGATATTTTATTAACTAAAAATTTATAATATTAAACATTAATAAGAAGAAAAAAAAAGTTGATTGAACCAAGAATTTGTGTCTAGAAACTTGGAAACCTGACATTCACAGAGTTTGGACACGTTTATGCATTTGTGTCTAGAAAACTATTTGGTGTTATGTTGATTTTGTGAATTTGTGTCCAGACTTTGTGAATTTGTCCAGATTTTGTTTGGTCTTAAGTTGATTTGTTAACCAAGAAACAAGATGTTGATGTCAAAGGAAAATCAGACCGATCTGTAACAATACCTAAGCCTGATTTCATGACAAATTGATTTTCACAAATTGAAAAAAAAATCGAATGAGCCG
The DNA here is from genome assembly GCA_954870605.1 of Acer campestre. NCBI lineage: Eukaryota > Viridiplantae > Streptophyta > Magnoliopsida > Sapindales > Sapindaceae > Acer > Acer campestre. The sequence continues at coordinate 30,558,257 of OX940807.1, read as the reverse complement.
TCGATCTGCTCTTGGAGGAGCAGATCTGCCGGCCGGCGTGGACTACTGTTAGGTTTGGCTCGTATTCTCAAATGAACTAAATGTGAACCAAACGAGACTCAACTGATGTGGAGCTTCCTGGAGACGTGGGATACGTTTGGAAGTTGAATGGTGGTGTTTTAGGGAGATTGAAGATTGAAGATTGATGAAGAACGGAAGAAATGAAGAACAGCCCAAACCGCTGCCACTGCCACTGCCGATTTGGTTTTGGCAGCGGTAGGACACCGCTGCCAATTTCAGCAACAGTTTCTTATCCAGTGAAGAACGCTATGGGTTTCGGCAGCGGTAAGGCAGTGGTCGTGGTGATAGCAGCCAGATTTGTTTCAACGTATAGATCGCGGTTTTCTGAGTGATATAATTTAAGGTGACTTGTAACGGTTTAGGAAGCGGGTGTACAACCGTGACCCGAATCGTAGTCAATCATAAGCATACATGAAATGGGAAATCTTCAGCAGAAAAGGAAGTAGTTTGTTTCTGGAAGTTCTTATGCTTGAAGGAAAAAGATTTACCCTTTACAAGAAGACTTGTCATAAAAGGAAATAGTATTTATGTGAAACAAGTAAATCTTGTACGTTTAGGAGTAGGATTTCCTTTTATCTTAAACTCCCTGTAACTAGTATAAATAGAACCTTGTAATTAGGTTGAAAGTGTGAGTTAAAACACCATGTAACATCAGAGAGTGTGAGTGAGATCCGGGGAGACCCAAGGGAATATCCGAGGAGGGATCCAAAGGAATATCGGTGGATCAAGTTAGAGATCCCTGGGTGATATTTAGGGGAGACCTAGGGGATATTGTGGGGTTCTTGGTGAGGATCTTGTGAGTGGAGTTTGGGGTTAGGTGTGAAAGAGAATCCTAGAGTATATGGTTGTAACAATTTATCATATAGTGGAACTTTCTCTGTCGTCTTGACGGCCCTGGTTTTTTACTCGTTTTGGGTTTTTCACGTATATCTTGTGTTGTGATTTTTTTATTCTTTCTCATCTATTTTTCTGCTTATTGACTTTATTATTCGCTATGAGTTATGGGTGTATATTAGGCACGGTGTTTCCGCGTTCATCGGTTTATAGGAATTATCCCCAACAACTACTCTCCAAAGTTTGTCATTGAGAAGAAGAAGATGAAAAAGAAGGGAGAAGAAGAAGATGAAGATGAAGAGAGAAGAAGAAGAGAAGCAGCTGAAGAACGAGAAGAAGAAGAAGATGAAAAAGAAGGGAAAAGAGAGAAGAAGAAGATGAAGAGAGAAGAAGAAAAGAAGCGGCTAAAGAAGAGAAGAAAGGAGTTGTTACCCCAGACACTAATGGACAAAAGAAAAGGAAAAATATGAGTTATTTTTTTATTAAAAAAATCAAAGTGAAAAACAAAACGAAAAAAAAAAAACGAAAAACGTCTAAAACTTGTTTTGAAAATTTTTCACTTTTAACACTGATGTTGTTTTTGTTTTTGTTTTTGTTTTTGTTTTGAAAATAAAATGAAAAACAAAATAGAAAACAATAACGAACGCGTATTCCAAATCATTTATGAAAAATGAAAACAAAAATGGGTTTATAAAACAGTACCGGACAGCCCCTAACGTTCCTTCAAATTTCTAGTAATAAAAAAGATTGAAACTCTTTTAGATTTTTTTTTATTTTTATGATATTTGAAGTACTTAATTATTTATCAAAAAAAAAAAAAGTACTTAATTATTTCATCTATATATCTTGGATAAATTGAGTTTGGGATCTAGTGGCAATAAATTAATGTTTTGAAATAATTATGAGAATTCAATAAAAACAGGTTGCTAGGGATATCATCCGATATACAAACAGATCAGCCCAAGTAGGTAGACTTTCTCAATCCAATTAATTACATCAGTATCATTTATCAACATCAATTGACAAACCATGCATGCTATTAATTGGCTACTTGCAATTGTAGGAGGCACAACATTGATTTCATTTATTGTTGTAATTCAGAAGTGGATGAAGAATAGTTATCTGATTGTTACATATATATATATATAGAAAAAAAATTGAATTAAAGATTCATGGATTTCCATTTGTTTTTCTCATATATGTTTTTTTTTTTCAGTAGTTTTCAATCAGTCGTGGCAATGCATGTCATGACTCAGATTATCACTGTAAAGTACATTAATTATAAAAGAGTCTTTTTTTAAAAAAAGTTTAAAGGATCGACCTGTATTAATTGTTTATGATGACAACCGTTTTTAACTGTTGATAGATTCTTGGAGGAGATTTTAAAGGAGTTCCACCTCCACTTTGTCTTGTCACGAACCATGATCTCCACCGACCACCGCAATATATTTCTCTTTTTCTTCTCCAAGATACCTTAATTAATATAAAAACTTCCAATAATATTGCTACAACATAAAAAGAAATTAAAAGAAAAGGTTTTATTATAACCTTTCTCTTAAATTAAGTTAGATTATCATTTTTATATATAGTTACTATAGTTAACTTTGAAATTCATCAAAAATGTCTTGGAATTCTTCTTTGAAATGATACAATGTAAATCATGGGATTTTTATATATGCAATAATTAATTAATACATTGAATTTTACAGGACACATAGTTTGACCCGTCTTACTGATGTAATGAAACAAAATGAATTTATTTTAATTTAAGTGCCACTGCCCACTTAGTCATATATATATGCATGTCATGATCAAAAATAAATTAAATAATTAATAGTAATAATAATAATAATAATAATAAAAAGTAGACAATATGAGAGGTGTAAAACCTTGAATTATTATAATATTTCAATAATAATAATAATAATATAAACAAATGCATATAATCTAGTTTATAATACTGTATAAGTGTAAACACATGACTTAGTAAAAATCATTTAGTCTCCATTTCCAAGAATCAAACCAACAAACAACAAAAATGTTCGATTGTTTGATGGTGGCACGGAGATTTTAAAATAAAACTCCACCATTAGAGAGCCTTTTACTATAAATATATATTCATCTTTATTCATTAAATTGTAAAGTATGGGAAGACGCTTCTGCCCTCTCCAGGTCAAGTTGCATTCCGGGTTATGATCGTCCAATGTGACTCAATGACGTTCATTCAATTTAATTAATGATGTATAAAAATAAAAATAAGAAATAAAAAAAATGTTACCAGCTCCAAATGGCTGGCTGGCGCTGACTGTACGAAAAAGACTGACCCACTCCCACTTTTCTTCTCCAATTCAACACGGTTAAGTTTGGTCTTGTCTTTGTACATATTGATCAAACTCATCATAACCCACACACGTCCTCCGTTTACATAAAACCCTGAAAATCCTCTCATTATTGATCAATTATGGCAGAAGAAAACCAATTGGTCCCTCTTGCACCTGAAAGAATCCACCCCAGAAGCGATGTCGAATCCGCCGGAAAATTTGCCGTCAAACCTAAACCCAAAAACCACCCAGAAAAGAGCAGCAAATTTCTTGTCTATTTTCTAGCCTTAATCGTCATCTCCAGTGCAGTTCTATTAATCTTCTCGTCCATAGTGTTACGAGCAACTACTCCCAGAGTAAAACTAAGGTCAGTCACAGTAAAAACCCTCCTGCATGGAAACTCGACTTTAAACGCGACGCTGATCACAGAGCTGACGATAAGGAACAGGAACTTCGGCTCGTTCAGATTCCGTAACGCGACTGGCCTGGTGTTCTATGGGGCCGTGACGGTCGGGGAGATGAAAATAAGGGAAGGACGTGTGAGGGCGAGAGATACGGAGAGGTTGAGCGTTACAGTTGAAGTGAGGACGTCGAACCAGAGCGAAGCGAGAAATTTGAGTAGTGATTTGAGTTTTGGTGTTTTGAAGCTGAGCAGCCATGCACAGTTACATGGGAGAGTGAATTTATTGAATATCTTGAAGAGGAAGAAGAGGCCTGAAATGAATTGCAATATGAATCTTGTTTTGAGAAACCAAACTATTCGAAATTTAGTTTGCGATTGATTTTTTGTTTTCACATATAATATACTTTAAATTTTGTTTGATAACATCTTTAGATGTTGAGATTTGTATATACAGTACTTGTAATATGTGATATTTTTTATTCAAATTAAGTCCATGTTCTTGATCTTCATTCTTCTTCCATTTTTTTCTTCAAGGTTATTAATTAATTTATGAACGGTTGAATCTGCTGATTGAACATTGTTTGTGCGTACGTTGGTGCAAATATCGATATGTTAAGATTGAAAAGTTCATGAATTGGATATTAAAAATTGAATATAATTTTTAATCAAGCTCTTGGATCTTTTTACACGTGCCCTTAAAGCTAGTGTTTGTCAAGAGAATCTCTTATTCATAATAGTTCATTTTGTTTGGAAAGAAATTGAGAAATATATACAAAAGGATATATATATATATATATATGGGGAAAGAGTAAGATTTTCTTATATAGTTACATGTAAATTTTGGTGTTGTTTTTCAAAAAAAAAAAAATTGGTGTTTGTTGCTACTTTATTTTTCTTGATTTATATATTTATGTTTTGCTTATGATTCTGGGCTATTTCAATGCATTTTAGAGTCTGATACCAAGGTGATTTTATTAATGCCAATAATATTCCTTGCTCTGACGTTGGTTTGATTATAGGTGATATATGTAACTTTTTAGTTACTCCTCGAGGATGTAATGTAGTTTTTGCTTCTAGAAAAGCCAATATGGCTGCTCATAGTCTTGTCAAATTAGACATGACTTATGATTGTAATAGGTTCTGGATGAAAGAGATTCCACGGTGTATGGTTCCTATTGTATCAGGACATTTGTAATTTCTATTTCCTTTATATAAAAAAAAAAAAAAAAAAAAAAAAAAAAAAGAAAAAAAAAAAGACAAAAAGAAATGGGGTTCAATATCTTTAATGGCCACTAAATGTGATAGTGATCATTGATCAATGAGAGTGAAAGCATTCAATTTTCAATTTTCAATGCGATGCTACTGGCTGCCAAATTCATGCCTAAAAGAGTAAAGTCATGAATTGAGGCCCGGGTCTCGACATGTGAGTTGCTTATTGGGAGAATTGAGGCCTCAAGAAGTTACAATCAGAAGCCCAATGGGCCAACATTATATGGGCTCAACCATTGCAATTCTCTGACCATCCAATACATTCCATTATTTCCATCAATTATTTATTTATTTATTTATTTTTTGAAGTCAAAATAAACTCAAATTCCAGTCTTGATGATACTACTTCAAAGATCAATGCATCAATGGTTGACTGAATCAATTCAATGATCATTAGTTCAATTATTTAAATCAAAAAAATAAAAATAAGATCAATTCAGATTTCAGAGCTTTGTTTATATATATTATCTCGATTTTAAATAAGCATTTATTATTTAACACTACTTTGAATGCATGGATAGTGTATAGTATTATGGGAAAATGACAAACTAAGGCACCCATATTAAGATTTAATCATTTTTTTTTTTTTTTTTAAAGTATACATAAATTCGAGATTTTTTGGAGATAGGTCTTGAACCCGTAACCTCATGGTGCAGGTGTGAGAGGATTACTATCAGACCTATCTCATATCATTAATTAGTCAAATTAAATTATAGAATAAATGAGTATTTTGGATTGATAAGCTATCATCCTCCTTTCATTTGTCAATATTTCACCAATTTCTTTCTTGATCGATTACTTTTCTAAATTGTTGACATTTCACAATTTTGACAATTCTAAATTTTCCTACCAAAGAAAATTATGTATTTTTCCTAAAACTTCTATTTTTGTTTTGTTTTGGCCCCTCTAGTATATTTATTTTAGTACTGTGATTCCTCCAAATAAAAAATATTGGCTCCGACACTGATTACAATCAGTGATCATGTTCATTGATATAAAAAAGACCACACTAAATTTGCAGGAATTAAACCATCGTCCGGTGTTGTTTTATGATAAGTACCTTTCATTTAGTTTGTTAATTTTCTAGTTCGAAATGCTGTACCGCAAGATATGTGGTATTGTTATGTTAAAAAAAAAAAATTTGCAGCAATCAATATAATATCAAGGATAAAATATTTTTACAGTCATGCCGTCTTCGAATTAAAAGATTACAGAAAATAACACTATCCTTGTTCTCTTCATTAGAAGTCAAAAGTCTATAAACATTTTTCCAAGAAACTTCTCAATTTGAAGTCTTACTCGTTTGCTTTGTCTGGTTGGGTGGCGTTTTTCGCCTCTTAATTTGTTTCTCTTGGCTACTGCCTTGTTAGTTGGCCGCTTTGTGGCTGTTGTGTTGTTTTCTGTTTCCTGGTGTGCTTATAAAATTGCCGCTTTGCCGTTCAAAGGAAAAAAAAAACAAATGCAAAAATTTAGTCAATCTAATTGCCCCTGCAAACACGTTAGAAAAATGAAGTAAAATCCAATCAGAACGTCTGACTAAATCATTTTCTAGCCTATTAATAGACACAAAATTAATGTAATTATTAAACCAAACGTAATGTAATCCAAACTTTGCCAAATAATTATATATCTATATATATATAGTTAACACAAATTTGGCATAATTGATTTTAGAGCTAGAGATTTGGCCATGGCAGAGAATGATCAGGTCAAGCCATTAGCAGCAGCTCATCATGCAGATTATCATCTTCGCAGTGATCATGAAGTCATGTCTGCACAGTATGAAGCCATGTCTACACGGTCCAATTTACGTCGAAAAAAATTGTATATTCAATGCTGTGGTTGTCTCACGGTTCTTTTATTGATCCCGGTCGTGGTGATTATAGTTCTTTTCACAGTTTATCATGTCAAGAATCCGGGTATCAGGATGAATTCGGTATCAATCCAACGGCAGCTCCAGGTTGTTGACGGTGGCCAGAACATGACACTTATAGTTGATGTTCAGATGAAAAACCCTAATTACGCCTCCTTCAAATTCAGTAACGCTACCACGGTCGTTTACTACGATGGGGTGGCGGTGGGGGAGGGGAGGATTCTGGCGGGGATGGTCAAGGCGAGGCAGACGCTTCGGATGAACGTTACGGTGTTGATTGTTCAAAAGTTGAAAAGTGATAACATGAGTTCAGAAACATTGAATTTGCGCAGCTACACTAGAATTGTTGGAAAGGTAAAAATGTTGAAAATTATCAAGAAAAATGTGGTGGTGGTGTTGAATTGTAACTTCACATGTAATGTTACGAGTCAGGCCATTCAAGATAGCTGCTGGTAACGTGTGAAGCTTTAGGGTTTATCATTATGTATTAATTAATTTAATTATTTTTTTGACCTTTTGATAAAAAAAAAAAAATGTAATGAAGTTGAAAATCTTTGCATCAGAGGAAGCATATATGAAATAGTACTGTTTGTTGAACCAAATTTTCAATCGACATTCGAATACAAATACGAAAAATCATGTCCTATGATATGAAAATTATAAGAAATTGAAAAATTGTATGACATGATATTATTGAGGTGGATGTGTATACATTGATTCTTGACTTCATATAAATTTCATGGAATTGCTTCTTGATTTGAATGTGACAGATGAAGTTGAGATAGATCCAATATTAGGTCTCTGGGTTATAGCCCATTAATAATATTATGGTTCGAAACATTTGCTCTTCTGTAATTCTCAAATTTGTAATAGATAAAAATAAAAAAAATTAATGTGACAAAACGTCTATTATTAAGATTAATTATGAACATCATCTTTTCTGTTTTCATCTAAAACTAAAATATATCATATTTTTGGTGATCGGATGCACTAGTAAGTAGTGTACCGGAGATTTTCTCATTTGTGAGACAATTTTGCATGGGCTATACCTTACTAATTCTAAAAGGCCCAACTTGGTTCATTGGAACTTAGGCCTAAGTTGTAAACAAAACCCAAACCATGACAAACACAACATGCGATTAATTAATTATAATTTTGCTGATTTTAAGACAACAAAATTGAAACCAACAACGACGTAACTCGACTAGTATATGGACAAGTTTAGGGTTTAAACAAATGACTAATAGGTCAGCGGTTCGAATCCTACCAATAACGAAAACTTTCAAAAAAATACCTGATCCTATAAAAAAAAAAAAAAAATAAGGCAACAAAATTGAAGAACAAGAGATGGAAAGAGAGGCATATGATATGATATCAACCCCGAAAGCAGAGCCATATCTCCATAACATGGCTTCAACATCTTGGCTGGTGCATGCATTACACAACACTACAACAACCAAAAATAATACAAATCCGATCGATCAGATGGTGCATGAATTTTTGGCTTTCGATTAGGGTTTCTGTCTGTTAATGCATCTCACAATTGCCAAACATACCTCAATTATGAATTATCATTGTCTTGTTCATGAATTATAGTTACCTTGGTTATATATATAATTCCATTAATATTCCTGCCACATACATGCATGATTTCTTACAAGTCATCTGTCTCCTGTTACAGTAACAGCTACCAGGATTGTATCAAATGTTTTTGTTTGTTCTAAACATCATTGATTCACTTCATCTCATCACACGCCCAAAAGCCAACAAATATATATATTAATTCATGTTTCAAATTCTAATTATGGTCCAGAAGATCCAGTGTTTGACAATAATTAGATTTCCGAGGTAACCAAATCAAAAAGAAAAGTGAAGCCAACATTTAAAATTTTATTTAGTTCCAAGTCTTAAATGAGTATGAGAAGTTCTAAACGACTCCCTATAGCTGAGACTAAGATTCGTACTGATTATGCGGCTTCAGTGGCCCAAGCAGAATTAAACCTTGTCGCTAATTGGGCTGCATAGGTCGAGACAAAAATGAATAATTCTGCTGATTTAATTAATTAGGTTCATGTTTTTATTTATTTAGTTTCGAGTTTTCTGTTAGGGCTTGTGTGCCTTCTTAGATTAATATGTTTAAGGTCTATGAATCCCTCTGTTTTCATTTTTTTTTTCCTTAATTTATTTGTTTTCATTTTCATTTTTATTATTAATATTAAAAAACTCTATAGGGCTTAATTTTACAAATATATATATATAATTCGAGTACCCTTTGCTACATTTTAACATTGTACTTGGAAAGTTGGATATATGTAATCAATTTTCAAAAAAAAAAAAAAAGACTAAGCAACTCAGTTTGGCCCACAGATAATCTTGCAAATATGCACAGACGAAGCTATGAGAGGGCCTATGGGGAAATGGCTTTACAGTTTCTAGAAAAATTCATTTTTTATCTCGATAATTAATTGAATTTTTTTTTTTCTTAAATAAAAATGATAGAATTTAACCCTTCAAACCTGACGAAATTTGAAATTCTAGCGCTTACCGCATTTTACTTTGTAAATGTTACTTACTGGGAAATCGAAATATAAACTGAATTTGATGAGAGAAATGTCCAAAAATAGAAAAGTGTGCCTAAATTTCTATAACATTTGATGACTAAGTCAAGTTCCAAGATTTATAAAAATTTGAATTATTTGTTGTCAAACTAACAAAAGAAAGAAGGTTGAAGATGGATGATCTGTCATTTACAAGCATAGTTGGATCATAAAAACAGAGGACAGAGGACACGTACGTATATATAAAGTTGTTATAATTAATAAAATTTACAGACTTACATCGAAGATGCTATAACTTCACATCCATAAAGTTATTATAATTAATAAATACATTAATTTGGGTCATTTTGTTGTATAATAAATGTATTCAAACGTTGAAGAAATTATGTTGGAGCACAAATTTTGGAATATTTATTTAGAGTAAGGCCACATTAATGGCTCACATGAAAGGTGTCGACCAGGAAAGTCAATGGTAATAAATTAATTATCATAGTAGCCTTTTTTTAAAAAAAGTGTTTTTTATTTATTTATTTATATATATATACACACAATATTTCATAGTACCGACTTGAACCTAAAATATTGTCAAAATGAATTAACGTCTTTACCATCAAGTAATTTGTCCGATTTTGTGTTTGTTCGATCTTACCATGTTTTTATTTTTTATTTTTTTTAATTTTATTTTAATATACCAATTGCAATTATGACAACTCTAACTTGAGATATTACCAGATTGAATGTGTCCACTCTCTCACAACACTAATCACATCACATTGGATAGTGGTAATTTTTTTTCTTTTGAACTATTAAAATGTTTCGAGATCAGGATATGACTTCATGATCTAGAGCTTTATGGATGTGAGTATGAAAGACTTATCACCTAGCCAACCTAATCTTATTGGGCGGTGGTCTGTTGTTATACTATGTTAAATGTAACCAAATAGTTTATTAACCCACTACATATATAGTCACAACAAATGAAAAAGTCCAATAATTAAACATATAAATAATTACATATAATTACAAGAATTACACATAAATAATTAGTTTAAATTACCTACCTTGTCAGGCATATATTATACTCATTTTTTTGACTAGTTATCCTTGCATTGGGAATGTGTTGTACTTAGTTGTATTGTTATTTTATTTTATTTTATTTTAAATAATTGTTAAGGTAAGCTCTTGATAATCATTGGTTAATTATTGTACATGTAAAATTTGTTGTATTCATAAAAAATAAGACCCAAATGAAATTTATATTGATTCAATTATACGATCTTCACAATTATACCATTGAAATTCTGTGTTCGAGTTACGATTCAAAATCATCGTAAACAATTTGTAAATACAAATAATATGAATTGAATATGAATTCAATAATATCATAAATCATAATATTATTCATTATTTATTAGATTCTTTTTAGATGAGAAGACAAAACATAGGCTAGCCTACAAAGGTAAAAAGATGTTCAAACTTCAAAGTAGCTTTGAGTAAAAAAAAGAAGAAAAAAAAAAGAAAGAAGATGGGTTAATAAGAAAGAAAGAAAGTGATTAGTGATTAGAGTAGTAAAAAAAAAACGACAAAAGGTGATGGCATTAAACGTAGAAGCAGAAGCAAGCGCTTTTGTAGGACCCAATCTCTGTGTCATGTTCAATCTCCGACGTTACTTCTCTCTGTATATTTGGGGTCCCATCGACCCATCGGCATGATCCATGATCGTCAACATCTATTATTCTACTATAAACTGGTTTTGTGTTCAAAATCAATTGTAAAGAAGTAAAGATTATTGGTCACTTCTAGTTTTTCACATTCAACTAATTTTCTCTCACTTGCTTTAATTAATTAAAGAAAGATTAAACTTTCTTTTTACTGTTCTGGTCTCCACTTTCCCTACTTCTCTGACCACAAAAGACACCATTTTTCCTACTTAAAAAAAAATTAAAACCCTACTGTGATTATTGACATTGATTGAACACAAAACCCAAATCAGTGGAGGTACAGATTGATTTAATTTTTGTTGTTGTTCTTGTTGTTAGATGATAGATACAAAGATCTGATTTTTTCTTGTTTCACTTTCATGAAAAGATCGATGCAGGAGCTTTTACAAAATACAAAGAGTTTGGTAGGAGAGATTTTATATCTTCTTCAGAAACTTAACAGTCTTAATCAAACCAGATCCAAACATGAAACATCTCTTTTCATTTACCCTACCTACAACTTAATTAGTCCAATAATAATAATAATAATAAACAAAAAAAACAAAAACAAAACATTTACATAGAACCAGATTGATTGAAACCGATTAATAAGTGAAAATCGGTTTTATCAATTTGATTTCCCGCTTTTTTTTTTTATATTTTTTTTAATCTTTGACTTCATCTGATGACTTTCTTGATAGTTCCTTTGTTGATTTGTGACTCGATGGATCGCTGATTGATCTTGGTAGTATAGAAGAATCTGAATCTAAAAGAGATTAAAAAACAAAACCCAGATCAGAATTCGTTGAATTGATTAAACAAGATACAAATTTGCAACTGGGTTTTTAAATTTTCAAGTGTAGTACCTCTAGGAGCGTTGAAGGATCTTTTGCAATGCAAGATGGCGCTTTGTATGTTATCTTGTTGCTGCAGCAGCGAATCATCTCTCCGTTGCACGACAGGCCCGGCGGGTGCGGCGGCCACCGCGGAAGACGCCGACCGGCTCTTCCCCAGATGCTTGCACACGACCCTTAGTCTTTCCGGTATGTTCGCCTGCAGCTTCTGGCTCTTCAACTGAGTCTCGGCGGGCTCGGTTGTCACTTCCGTTTGGCTCTTCTCTGCTGTCGGTTTTGGCTTTTGACCCGCAGTGGAAGGCGGAGACTGGATGGACCTCGCGGCGGAGTTGAGGCTCAACTGACCAGAGAACTTCAGTTTCTCTCCGTAGCGTTTCGAGACGCGAACGTAGAGAGGCTTGACTTTCTTCAAGTACTTTTGCATTACGTCTTTGGAGAATCTCTTCTCGTCGGAGGAGACCGAAACCGAAACTGAATCTTCAACGACATTGTTGTTGTTTTGAAGCTTCTGCGACTGCGACTGCGCTTTTCTTGAACCGTTGTTGTCTCTGGTGAACAGAGACACGATAGGAACCTCCTCCACCTTGAATTTCACGGTGAAGAATTTGTTCTGCTTTTCCTTCTCAGCTTCCGGTTTAGGCTGCTGCTGCTGCTGCTGCTGTTTGGGGACGGCAACACCGTCTGCGACGGTCGTGGTGACGGCGGCAGCTGCGGCAGCAGAGGAGCTGTTGTTGGTTTCAGGTTTCTCGCTCGAGGCGGCTTGCTTGGATTTCTTTAACCCCAACATGAAAACTCGAAACTTGGTGGCTGATTTCAACAGAGAGACCGGAAACTGCGGCTTAGAGTTGGGCTCAGCGGAGTTGAAGACTAGCGAAGAAGGCTCGATCGGGACTAGTCTACCTTTGAAGAATAAGTCATCGGACGGAGAGAGCGTGAGATTTGAGTCCGAACGGTCGTCGTTGCCGCCGCTAGAGTTAGAAGAAATCGTGAAGTTGAACTCTCTCTCTTCTCCGTCATCTTCCTCCTCTTCCTCCTCCGTCAACACAGTACACTCGTGTTTCGACTCAACTCCAACGTTTTCGTTTCCATTTTCTTCCCCGTTGTTCATTCTGTCACCGTCTTCTTCTTCTTCTTCTTCTTCGTCCTGTACAGCAAACTCCAAGTCGAAAAACGGACCATCATCGTCGCCGCCGTCGTCATCATCATCGTCAGTCTCCGCCGCGTGTTGAGTAACAGCCGTGACAATAGTAGTAGTAGCAGCAACAGCAGCAGCAGCAGTAGCAGTAGAGCGTAAATTAGTCCCAGAAGCACCACCACCACCACTACCACCGCCTCCTCTCCAGTACTTGAGCAAGCTAAAAGCTTCCATAGTTGGGAGAGCCAGAACAGAATAGTGAAGTGAACTTATTGAGGGGTCTTTAATTTGGTTTTGGTTTGGTGGGTACTTTTATTTAGAAGACTGTGATCAAAAAGAGAGAGAGAGTAAGTGAGAGTGGGGTTTGCTGGTTAGTGGCTATTAATGGAGGAAGGTACTGAAAATGGTGGTGACAGAATCAGCAGAGATAAAAACAAAAGCTTTTTATTTTATCAGAATCAGATATAGAAATATATACATTGATATAGAGAGAGATATATAGAGAGAGAGAGAGTGTGTTTCGCTTTAAATTTATCTGTTTTTTGTATGTATACGTGGTTGCTGCAGGTCAGTCATGTGATCGCAGTCTGCGACTCTGCTATATCTATATATATAGATACATATATAGAGATATATATATATATAGAGAGAGTTAGACTGACTAGATAGACTGATAGAGTGATTAGAGAGAGAGAAAGAGTACTATGTAGACGGTAGACCGTAGAGTCTACGTATACGGGATTTTTTAAATACTACTATTTTATGAAATGGAATTTTTAACCTTTTTACCGATTTAGAATTATTATATATTTGAGCTCTCTCTAGGACTTTGTTTCCATGTTATTGGGTTTACAAACGACTCTTGTCCTTTTAGAAAAATTTTCCAATTTGATTCTATATTTATTTATAAATTTGCACTTATATTATAAACTTTATTTTTAAAATATTAATAATTAAATTTGTCTATTTTTACTTAGTTGTTCGTAAATCTCACATAAACCTATAAGGGAGTTCCATCATTAGAGTTTAAACTTTATTACGGTAAATATATATGTTTACCTTTGTCTATTAAATTATATGAGATCTTTTTTCTAGACATTATTAACGTCGATAATGAATAGTTTATTATTGAACCACTTCGACTTTCGTATTAATTTGTTACCGTACAAACATGTTAGAAATTTTAACGGGCGGATAGAAATTTCCTAGAAGAGAGGTGGAAAAGTGAAAAGGGGTAAAAAAAAAGCATGGTGAAAAACAAGATAAGAGAAAAGTAAAAAAAAGGCTCTCTTAGAGACTCCACTCTGTACTAAAAAGACCCAAAAAAAAACAAAAACCCAACAGTTTTTCAGCTGAAGCTAAAATGGTTCAACAGTCACGGCCACAGATGGCACATGCTTGGTGATTGTGGTGGCGGTGGGGGACCCTAAAAAATGGTCTTGGTTTTTCCCCCTTATAAAAAAGCTTTGACTTGTAGTTCCATTTTCAATGTCATTGGTACTACTATACAGTATACATATATAAAACCAAACCAATTTCCATTCCATTCCATTCTTTCACAATTGTTTAACCCTAACTAGAGAATATATAAATGTAAAGACACTTGCTTGGGGACCTCATTGAAAAGCTTTCTTTTAATTATTGATTGAAATGTAATCTCTAGCGATTGTAATATGTCGGTTGAGAGAAACTTCAATGGAATATATATATATATCGTGTTATTCATACGTTCATTTACGGTAAAAGAGATGATAAACAAATTTAAGGGTCGAGATAATTATCGAGTTAGAGGTTGTTTGTTTGTTTGTTTTACATAGAACTTAATGACTAAGGGGTCGTTTGTTTTTTCCACTTAAGACTTAATGGGTCTGAATCATAATTATTAAGTTGTTTTGTTTGTTTTTTTAAGTGGTCAAACAACTTAAAAATACCAAAAAACAACTTAAAATAAAAAGTAAAAAATCCTGACTTTTCACTTAATTGTAAATCACTGAATTACATTAAATGCAATCTAAAATCTTTTCTTCTGATACTATCCTCCATATATAACATATTTCCAATTTCATCATAATTATATATTGTATAGAAATCTTTATTTTAATATATTGCTTATTTTAAATAGCTTTAAAAAAAAAAAAAAAGAACCCTAATCACTTATAATATTAGTATTTAATATCAATACTTTATTATGATATTATGGTGATGTATTTATATATTATTATTTTTTTAGAGTGTTTTGTGTGAGTTTTCCTGCTCCCCTTTTATTTTATTTTATTTTTTTAAAAAAAACATTTTCTTTTCTTAGTAAAAATAAAGTTTGTTTATAATCGAAGAATAAGATCATGATCATATGTGTTCATACATAATTATTATTTTTGGATTGTTTTTATTCTATATTATATGTATAATTGTTTAACATGGGTATAGATGTAAAATTACTTCTTTTCAGATAATTTTATTTGTAAAAAACAAACATGTTGACAGTACATTCAGATGTGAGGAAAAAAAAAACAAACATGTTATTCAGATTCAGATTTCAGTCACTATTCAGTCTTCAGTAAAATTCAGGACTATTCAGTCTTCAGACAAAAAAACAAACGACCCCTAAGAATTGAACTCATTAAAAGTTGTTTTGTTTATTTTTTTAAATGGTCAAACAACTTAAAAATACTAAAAAACAACTTAAAATAAAAAGTAAGAAATCATCATTTTTAACTTGATTTCAAATCATTGGATAACAATTAAAATATTCACTACCAAGTCTATCATCCCAAAAAAGATATATTTCCAAATTTATTTTGATTTGAAATGGTGTAGAATTATTTCTTTTAACATATTTCTTATTTTAAATTGGTTTTAGAAAAAAAAAAAAAAAAAAACCTAATAGATTGAACAATTGAATTTCTCTAGCTCATACAAAATCCTGGTAAGAACTCTTTATTTTATTTTTTATCTAACTATTCATGTAGTGCTCAATAAATTTGTCTATAATATTGAATAGATTATGTGGCTTAAAGATGTTATAGAATAATTATATATATATATATATATATAAATATATACATAATTCAAGAATCTATTTATTTGGCTTCTAGTGCATATTGAACTTTAACCTTTTTTTTTTTTTTTTTGATAATAAATTGAACTTAAACTTTGTTTGCAGAATATGCAAAATTATATTCTTTGATAAATTTTTTGTTTTGTTAAATTGAGCTTTATTTGTAGAAAAACATACAAAATCTTATAAAGAATGTTGTATGTTAAATTACTTCTTTTAATTAGTATAGGTATAAATGTAAAATTACTTATTTTCAGCCAATTTTATTTATAAAAAAAAAAAAACATATTGACAGTACAATCAGATGTAAGAAAAAAAAAAAAACATATCATTCATATTTCAATTCCTATTCAGTCTTTAGAAAAATTCAGAATTGGTAAGACTTCAAACAAAAAAACAAACGACCCCTTACCATATATTTGTCCACTCTAATGTAAAGATGAGACTTCACAACCCGATAATAGAGGAATTATATAAATGGGTCCTGGGAAAAGTGACCGAACAACCTAATAGATGTAAGTTGTAACTACTAGTACCTTTCAAAATCATTTATTTTTTATGGGGGCGGTGGACCATATTTTTCCAAGAGTCTACACTCTACATTTGGTTCAATTGCACACAAAACTTTAGTAGAAAATTAATTATCACTAAGTGGGAATAAGAGTGGGTCTATTAGGGGCATGGAGGCAATGAGGTTGTTGCTATTAATAGGCTGATCTTCCAAGATATTATGTTGTCCTCTGGTTGGTGAAATACTAATTCAAAGCTTTTAAATCAAAATGGTTTGTATCCAATAATGTCTAGCAAGCTCATATAATTGAGCCAATACAGTTTGAAAAATATTCATATTTGTAGAAACATTTGATCACAATTCATTTATAGTAGAAGAACAAATAAATCTTCTTCAAAATCCTTACTGGGATTATACTATTTTTGTAGTCATAATTATTCATGTAGTAAACAAACTTTTTTTTTGGACCCGACGAGATTGGGGTTTGAAATCTTGTAGTGGAGATTTATTTTGAAGTCTCTAATCACCAAGGCAAGAGACTCTCGGTTTTATAGTAAACAAGCTCAATTAGAAATTAGGTTTAGTTGGAGAAAAGTTACATAAAAAGGATTTTAATTATTTTTTGTCGAAATTAGGTCTATCCATGCAACTTTTCTAAAGGGTAGTATACTTTCAATAAAGCTAGTCAAAGACCCTACTGACTCTCTACACCATATATGGTAGCTTCTCCAGCTTTAAACAAGTTCATTTTGGGTCTGCCAATCACAAAAATAAGCCCATACAAGGTTTGCAATGCCTGGTATACAACTTCATCCAGGTGAGTGTAAAGGATATATCACTGGAGTCGTAAATCGCGACATGCGTGATTGATTATAATTACAAATACCTTTACATCTTATCCATTTAAGACCTATTGAGTTTTTTTTTTCTAAGCATTGTTTTGTTTATGATTATGGAGTGGGAATACTTTTTAAGTATTCAAACTTGCCCCACACACTCTCTCATATGTATTGGATTGATTGTAAATTAAAAAAAAAAAGAAGGAATGTTCTGAAAAGAATATTGTTTTTGTCTTAGACACACAAAAAAAATAAACAATTCTTCGTATGAAAATCATCATTATTGTAATCACAACTTTGGCATTTTTTGTGCCCATTTCACTTTAATTTTTTTTTTTTTTTTTCTGGAGGTGGGGTGACCCGTTTTTCTTTTCTTTTTCTTTTCTTCCTTTTACAACTTTTCTTGTCGACAACAATGAGAGACCCCTGTTCATCTTTCCGTTTTCAGCCGCAATAATGATTTTCTAAGTCCCTGTTTTCACAATCTTTGTTGGTGTTTTTGTGGTTTTTATGCTCTTGTCAATAGTAAAATGTGAAAATTGTTCCCACTTTAAAAGGATCACTAGCATTGTTGTGATGACCAAGTAACAACGACCGAGTTAAAAACCCAAGGCTCCAGAGCATCGAGACGCTCCAGAAAGTGAAATATGAGAATCCCACCTCTTGTGAAAAGAAAGGATCACGCGCTGAATTGTACATGTTAGTATTCTTTAAGGAAGCAAAATATATAATCACTTTTTATTACAGACTGTCTGTATACAAAATAAGTTTTAATACGAAATTCCTAATTACTTAACATTTGTAGAGATTAACTTGAACCATTGGCTTTGTGGGTTTTCTAGGCGATTAGAATCATCATCATCTATGCAAATA
Organism: Acer campestre; assembly: GCA_954870605.1. Taxonomy (NCBI): domain Eukaryota; kingdom Viridiplantae; phylum Streptophyta; class Magnoliopsida; order Sapindales; family Sapindaceae; genus Acer; species Acer campestre. Next base: position 30,539,969 of record OX940807.1, on the reverse strand, counting down.
CATTTCCTAGTCAAAATCTTGGAAGAATTGGCAGATTTATTGTCCATGTTCGTCTTTGGCATCTAAATGAAGATTGGACTTTGAAACTGATTTCCAAGCACTTTGTTGACTCAAACAGTCACTTGAAAGTATTGGTGGAAGTCCATCACCCTCAACTTTAAGGCACAGGGAACTGGCCATCAATCTAATTGGACCGCCATCTCCATCGTGACTCCACCGCCGGCTCCACCACCGCCTACTGTTGCTTGACTGCTTGTATAAACTTCATTTTTTACATTTGCACCAACACCTTTGTCACTCTTTGGATGATACGGTATGTCGGAAGTGGAAAGGTTTGAATTTGGATCTGAAATTGACAAAGATAAACTGTTAAAAATTTCATAAATTAGTCTTGAAATCCTGTGAAGTGTTTTTTTATTTTTTTTATACCTTGTATCATTCTTTGAATAGATCGAAGTCTTTTAAGGAATTTCGGGTTTCTGAGATGGTCCCAATTGATGTCCAGTATTCCAAATGGTTATTCAAGTCTAGTCCTAATGATTTTTTCCTCAAGAAACTAAGGTCCGTCCCCCAATTTAGTCCTGAACAATTAGTGGTGTCAAAATGTGCCGGGCCCTCCGAGCCCGGTACGACTGGCCTGCCCAGACTGGCGGGCCGTTCTTGGCACGGCCTGCTTGTAGGGCGGGCCAGACCAGGCCAGGCACGGCCCACATTGTGGCCGGGGCCGGGTCACATTTTACGGCCTGGCGGGCCGGCCTGGAACAGGCCAATAGAATGTTAATTTTTTTTTTTTTTTTTACTACTAAAAAAATAAAATAAAAATTAATGTGGCACATGCCGACCCGGCCCGGCCCGCCGGCCCGGCACATGTGGCACGTGCCAGAAGCACGTGTCGGGCCTATTGTCCATGAAAACGGGCCGGCCCAGCCCGGCACAGCCAATTCCTGTGCCGTGCCAGGCCAAGCCCGTTTTCATAAATGGGCTCATTAGGCACGCACATGTGGGCCGGGCCGGCCCACATTGACACCACTGTGAACAATCACAAAATGTTAGGATTTACATTGTTAACCGTTCTTGCTCCATTGCCAACGTATCGATACCAATCATGCTCGTTTTGGTGTGAACCGCGTAGTTCATTTCTCAGGCTCATAGCAACCATCTAAACACAACATCGAAAATCCAATATGTTAGTAACATTCAGACCCAAAAGTTTAAACTGATAAGAAAATGATGTATTTACACACTCTAACACATCCCCATGTGTCAAACCAACCGACAGGCTTAAACATACTCTAACCGAGGACTCTTAGATCAAACCAACAAAGAATTCACAAGTATAACGCACCTGATTTTTGGTCTTGAAGCGATTGGCTACTGTAATTAAACCCTTTAGCCACTCCTGAGGATGAAAATGGTTCTCCAAAGAATCCATTCCCATCGTTGTAAGGACAACACCAGTTCGGCTTGCTGATCATATGGTTGTCAAGAACCATCACTAGACCTTGCTCTCCGAGTTCATCAACTATCTTTTCGTAGGCTTGAACGAGGGTCATGTTCAAGATAACAGGATTGTTGCCCAAGGCCCAAGTGAGTCGGACACGGTTGAAGTGCTGCTCAGCCACCATAGCCACTATATCTCTCAATGGCTTCCTGTCAAGTCCCTCTGCTAACATGGATTCCAAGTGTGCACCCCAGTTCACGCAGGTTAACTTGACGTGCCGCCCTGATATCGTCGAGAGAGGCCATGAATAACAGAGGATCCCCAGAGGAAGAATCAAGAGTAGGAAAGCTTCTAAAAATTTAAAAAAAAATAAAAAAATTAAAGAATCCTGTTTACACAATAAATTTATATAGGCTTTAGTTGTTTCATCACTCTTGGACCGGAGAGGATTCAATAAATGGTGTTCTACAAATGCTAATATTCATTGTTAGCAAAGACCCATTATTGATACACAGAAAATGAAAATCATAAACCAAATCCTGAAGTGTACTAATGTTCTCAAGATTGCACGACAGTGATTAGTGACAGATATAAGCAATACTAGTTCCAAAATGTCTCTGTTTTCCTTTCGCTTACATAAATAAGAATCCACCGTTTTGACAACGAAAAAAAGAAGAGGTGGCACAGAACCAAATGTGTGTTTGTTTCTTCTGAATATTATTAAAATTTTGATATTGAAGTTACAATAGTAGTATTATAATAATAATACTCTGCTATCATTTGAATGCAACATTTGAAGGTCTCTCATAAATTGAGGGTTTCTGATAGTGTCCCAATCGGCATTAAGCACCCCAAAAACCTCCTCATTATCTAATTGCGAGTCTCTTATGTAATAACTTCCTTGTAAAGCCCACAAGCTCCAACTTAAGTCGTACTTAGCAGCAGCCGTCAAGAAGCAGTTGATGAACACATTGTCAGCTTCGTTACTACCTGTCTGATCAAACCCGAATTCACTCAGAAACTGGTTGGTCTCCATCCTGGAGAAATAAGGAATGGTCATACACCACATTTGAAGTATCAACACAAGTATCGGTGTGCACGCTCCATGAGTACCAATGTGCCTCGTACACTAAATTGTTATCAAAGTTAGGTCTCAAACCCGCGGGGTTCTTCAGAAAGCTGAGGTCTGTGGCATAGTTTAGCCCTGAAAGAATCACAAGCACATCTGGGTTTACATTGTGAACCAATGAGGCTCCCATTGGAACATACTTGAACCAATTGAACACATTCTGGCGTGGACCACGCAGCTCATTTTGTAAGCTTATACCTACCACCTACAACACAAAATTTGAACTCAAACCGGTTTGTTTGACATGAAAATACATAAGGGTGCATTTATCAATCGGGAATAAATGAAAGGGAATCAAGTTCATGGGAAAGGGAGTCAGGAAAGAGCTTTCCAGTAAAAACTTAATTTTTGATTTGTGTGTGACATACAAATAATCTGATTCCCAGTAATTAAGTTCCCTTTCCATCGTTAGGATTAATGATTAGTAAGCCCGCCCTAAATGAATAAAGAGAGTGCAGTAGACAATTAAACTTGATTTTTACTCGAAAATTGCTGAGCTACGGCAACTATACCCCGTTCCCATTCCGGGGGATCGAAATCAGTGTCTCCAAATAAGCCATTCCCATCTTCCTCAGCACAACACCATTTGGGATTGCCAACATGGTTATCAAGCACCACCATGAGGCCTTGTCTACCAAGTTCATCAACGACAGCTTCAAAAGGCTTGAACACGTGTCATGTTCAACAGAGCCGGATTGTTCTGTGCAATTCCTTGTTTAGTCTGTGCTAAATGTAAATTATCGAAAGTTTGTGTGACGGTATTGTTACCATAGCGAGTGAACATGTAGGTCACCCAAGTGAGACGAACACAGTTGAATTTCTGTTGGACCACCTTAGCCACAATGTCCTTCAATGGCTTCTCGTGGAGTCCCTCTGCCAGCATTGGTTCCATGTGTGATGGCCAGCAGGTGCATGCTAATTTCACGCGTCGCCCTGATGAGGAATCAACGATCCATCTACCTTGAGTCGAGAGAGGCAATGAATACGAAACAACTCCAAAACAAAGGACTGAGAGTAGGAAAATATCTTGGAAACATTTCACCGCCATTGCAGCAGCTTCAACAAACAAAGTGCTTTGTGTACCAATAACCAATCACATTGTCACTACTTTTTATAGTCTCAGAAAAATCATTAATTCAATATAAGATTTTGGGTACTGATCGGTCAATATCCAAGCATTATTCAGACATTATTCTTATCTTAAGTAAAGAATAATGCTACCCAAAATACTGACCACATCAATGAGAGTGTAGCACGTAACTTTTTTAATTTTACTTTTTACATTTATCTTACAAATTGGACCACGTGCTAAACTCCTATAGGTGGAGTCAGTATTTTAGGTTTTGACCGGTCAATACTAAAACATTATTCTTAATCAAATACTAATTATTAAGGTACTATATACCCACGTTCTACCAAATGCAGAATCCATTTACAGCAAAGATTATTTGTGTAAACCAACAGACGTACCAAATATAAACTCAAAATAGCAGGAGACTTAATTGTTAATCATAAATGAAGATAAAACCCAGCTCTAATTAGTGTTGTTAATATTTGGATTAAGATTCTCTACTGGTAGAGCTTATCTTTGTTCCGACCTCAATAGATCTAGTGACATCTGTAATAAATGGTTATTTCTAGTATTTTATCTTTAACTATGAGGTAAACACGAAGATCAGCGGAGCAAATGATATGAATGCTTATATTCACATAAGTCAGAGGAGGAAATACATTAATTAGAAAAAGGTGGCAACCATAATTAATAATTGGCCTAGTAGGTTAGAGATTTTTTACTTGATACATATGTCGTATAATTCTTGACTAATGCTGTCTAGGTAAGTCCCAAAAGACCACATATATGTCGCAGTTGGGAAGGATAGATTGATGGGTGTCTGGACGAAGTTTGAGATTCTTGATACCACAAAAAAAAAATAAAAAAAAAGAGTATATATATAAATATGTGAACAGTGAACATGGCATCCTGAGCTCAGTTGATCAATGATGAAGAAGGTCAAAACAGAGAAACATGGCTGCAATTTGTGGTCCGAACTCCAAATGAAAACCAGATTGTGTGGGCCAACTTCGAGGAGTACTAATATATCAGTCTCAACTACAATCAACCCCCACAACAAGAAAATGAGCAGTGTTATTGGCACCCCCCCCCCACAAATTTTGTCTCAGCAACCCTTTTTATAATTTTTAAAGAAAATGATGTTTAATATTAAAATTTTGATATTGAAGGTGAAAAAAAAAAAAAAATGCTATTATCATTTTACCGTAGAGCTTTAAAATTGAAATCTCCAAATTAAGGTATGTTTTCCGGGGTAAGCGTAAACCAATGGCTTTGTGGATCATCCAGACAACCAGAATCATCATCGATACAAATGCAGTTTTTAGTCAAAATTTGAGTAGTGTTTGAATAGGTCTTGTCCAATTCCAAGCACAGATAATGTCCATTTGCATCCTTGGCAGCTAATTGAAGCCTTTTAAAGAATTTAGGATTTGCTCCTTTGCCAAACACAGTTTTCTAGTAGGCGTTAGGTGCCATTCGTATGGTAGACTGGCGTATGGCGCCTAGGCTGTCTAGATGGTGAAACCGAATTAACCAAAATGATTGATGCCGTTTTAGGCCAAAACAGCGTCATTTTGGAAAAAAAAATTATAAAAAAAAATTGGCTGTTGACTCCGCCTAGCCCCTCTAGTTAGGCGCCTAGGAGCTTGACCGCCTAAGGCCTAGGCAGCCGCCTAGGCCGATTACTAAACCATGGCCAAACATATCGATACCAATCATGATTGTTCTGCGGTGAACCACGAGGTTCTCATCATATATGGAAGCCGAAAGCATTTTACTTCTTCCAATCCAAAATGTATCCAAAGCCACTCCTTTTTCAGACTAGTTCTCAATTCCTCTAATGTTCTTCTTTCTCAAAATTTGAGATTTGGAATGTTGATTTTTTTTAAAAAAAAAGAAAAAAAAATTAGGTTTTTATGATGAAGTGTTCACAAGAGGTGTATCAAAAGATAAAAATGATAATTTTGGAATAGAATGGAGTGTTGTTAAAATTATTTAAAATTTAAGTGTTTATAATGAAATGTGTTTATAATGAAGTGTATTTAGAAAGGGAGCGTAATAAGATAAAATTGGATTGTAAAGAGCAAATCTCATATATTAATCCAAAAATAAAGGGTGTCGATATTGCCATTCATAAAACTAATTATTACACCCATATTTTATTAAAAATTTTAATTACAAAAATACCCCAATAAAATTTACCAATAAGGATAAATTACTTTAATTAAAAATAAACAAAATACTACGTACACTCATATCTTCAATTTTATCTCTTTATTTTTGTTTAGGTTTATATATATATATATATATATAAACGTATGATTACCCTAATTTTTATGATAAACCCTAATTAAATTTTAATTTTATTTCAAGTATTAAACTTTATCATCATCATATGATTATCATATAATAAACTAACAAAGTAATGGAAAATAATTTTTAGAGGACTCTGATCATACAAATGCCAGTATTATTGTACTTTTTTTGTCTTTCTTTTATGTCTAGTTATAAAATTTATCAATAAACAAATTTTATTTATTTATTTATTTATTTATTTTTATAAATATAGCTATGGATATCACTGAGTTTTTTTTTTAAAAAAATTTTAAATTTTTATTTTTAAGATAGGTGCATGTATAAATGAATTCTAGATTGAAAATCTCTTGATCCCATATATAATCCAGTTCTACATCTTCCCTTTTATAAGACTCCTACATTCGAAACATTTCCAAAAGTAAATTGAATCATCATTAGAAGAGAATTTGATTCAAAAAATAATATGATTATTTTGATTTTTATTTTATAAATTGGGTGTTTATAATTTAAGAAGGTTTATAAATAAAATGTATTAAAATAAATAGGGGGAATTGCACAAACAACCCTCGAGGTTTAATGAAATTACACAAACATGACAGTTTTGGCCATATACACATAAACTTCCTTCAATATTTGAAAATTGTTGTACAAACATCCTTTGCCGTTAAATGAATCCGTTAGTCAATGCTCAAAAGTGTGCAAAAGTCTAAAATACCCTTTATTTTTATTTTAAACAAAAGAAAAAAATTAAAAAATAAGATAAAAACTATTGAAAAATCTTTTAGAAAATATGAATGTATCTTAAATCTGAAAGCTAGAAAAAAAATTTCAACTTCAAAAATAAAAATAAAAAATAAAAAATTTAGTTTGTGCAATTCCCCCTTGATTTTAAATAAATTTAAAATTTAAAATTTATTTATTATTAAATTGTTTAAAAACATATTTATTTTTATTTGTTAAAATGTATTTTTTTTTCCAGGTTTCAGATTTAAGATACATCTATGTTATCTAAAATATTTTTAAAATATATTTTTTTTATCTTATTTTTGAGTTTTTTATTTTGTTTAAAATAAAAATAAATGGTATATTTAGACTTTTTACACTTTTGACCATTGACTAACGGATTCATCTAATAGCAGAGGATGTTTGTACAACAATTTTTAAATGTTGAGGGAAGTTTGTGTGTATATGACCAAAACTGCTATATTAGTGCAATTTCATATATCAAACCTTGGGCGATGTTTATGCAATTCCCCTATAATTCAATCACTCTAATACATTCCCTCACGTGCAAGACCGCCAACGGACTTGGCATGTAGACCAAATCCAAATATATATATATATATATATAGATTGCAGAACAAATATATATGGAGGGACTTGAACCCAAAACTCCTAGAATAACCAATACCATAATACTATAACAGTAATCATTAACCCACATCAGAACCAAAAGCTTTAGCACTCTAACAAGTGCTTAAGATAAAGACCGAGACAAATAAGAATCGACCGTTTTGACAATGAAAAAAGAAGAGGTGCATGGCACGGAACCAGATACATGTGTTTGTTTCTTCTGAATATTATTAAAAAAATTCGATATAGAAGCTACAATATTAGTACTCTGCTATCATAGGATGCAACATTTGAAGGTCTTTCATAAATTGAGGGTTTCTGATAGTGTCCCAATCGGCATTAAGCACCCCAAAAACCTCCTCATAATCTAATTTCGAGTCTCTTCTGTAATAACTTCCTTGTAAAGCCCACAAGCTCCAACTTAAGTCGTACTTAGCAGCAGCCGTCAAGAAGCAGTTGATGAACACATTGTCAGCTTCGTTTCGACCTGTCTGATCAATCCCGAATTCACTCAGAAACAGTGGAACTGGTTGGTCTCCATCCTGAAGAAATAAGGAATGGTCGTACACCACATTTATAGTATCATCACAAGTATCGGCATGCACGCTCCATGAGTACCAATGTGCCTCGTACACTAACTTGTTATTCCACTTAGAAGCATCCAGGCGGCGGTTTTTCAGGAAACTGAGGTCCGTGTCATAGTTTAGACCTGAAAGAATCACAAGAACATTTGGGTTTACGTTGTGAACCACTGCGGCTCCATTGGTAACGTAGTTGTACCAATCGTCCTCATTCTGGCGTGGACCGCGCAGCTCATTTCGCAAGCTCATACCTACCACCTACAATACAAAATTTAAACTCAACCTTGTTTGTTTTACATGAAAATAAATAAGGGTGCGTTTACAAATCAAGAATGAAATGAAAGGGAATCAAGTTCATGGGAAATGGAATCAGGATTCAGGATTCAAGAGCTTAAAAAACTTAATTTATGATTTGTGTGTGTCACCTACATAATCAGATTTACAGTAATTAATTTCTCTTTCCCAAGTTGGGATTCCTGATTAGTAAGCATGGTTTAAATGAATAAATAGAGTGTAGTAGACAATCAAACCTGATTTTTATTCGAAAATCTCGAAGCTACGTAAGCTAGAGCAAATTGCCATTCTGTGGGATCGAAATCAGCATCTTTGAAGAAGCCATTTCCATCTTCATCAGCACAACACCATTTGGGATTGCTAACGTGGTTATCAAGCACCACCATGATGCCTTGTTTACCAACTTCATCAACTACAGCTTCAAAGGCTTGAATATGTGTCATGCTCAAGAGAGCCGGATTATTCTGTGCAATTCCTTGTTTAGCTTGTGCCAAATGTAAATTATCTAAAGTTTGTGTGACGGTAATGTTACCATAGCGAGAAAACATGTAGGTCGCCCAAGTGAGACGAACACAGTTGAATTTCAATTGGACCAGCTTTGCCACAATGTCCTTCAATGGCTTCTTGTGGAGTCCCTCTGCCAGCATTGGTTCCATGTGTGATGCCCAGGTGGTGCAGGCTAATTTCACACGCCGGCCTGATGAATCCACGATCCATCTACCTTGAGTCGAGAGAAGCGAAGAATACGAAACAACTCCGAAACAAAGAACTGAGAGTAGGAAAATAGCTTGCAAAGATTTCACTGCCATTTTACCAGCTTCAACAAAGAAAGTGTTTTTTGTACCACTCAAACTGTCACAGACTAATTTTTATAGTCTCAGAAGATTCATTAATTCAATATAAGGAAAAACCATGCTTTTTGGTAATTAAGCAAATACTAATTTTATGTTAATATAAACTCATGTTCTACCAAATGCAGAATCCATTTGTGTAAACCGGCCAGTCGGCCACCAGACTCACCGAACATAAACTCAAAATTGTTAATCATAAAATGAAGATAAAATCCAGCTGTAATTAGTTTTGTAATACAGTAGAATCCCTCTAAATTAATATGAGTAATGCTACATTGTCCAAATTTGATGCCCAAATCTGGTGCCCAAATGATGTGGCAACAATGTAGACCATTCATTTAAATCATACAAATCTAATACAATTTAAATGAATGGTCTACATTGTTGCCACATCATTTGGGTATTAGATTTGGGCACCAAATTTGGGTAATGTAGCATTCTTGGTACCCACCCTTAGGTATTAATTTAGAGGAGTTATCAATTTGAAGGGTTTTACTTTATAAAGTGTTATTTTATCATTAAAAATGTGTAGAAGTCGGTTTTCTTGTTTAGGGAAGATTCATTTTCGATATTCATTGTTTAGTCGGTTTTATTATTTAGGGAAAGTTTTTTTTTTTTTTTTTTTTCCCTTCGGGATTCCTTGTTTAGGAAAAATTTGTTAAGAAAATTTCCTATTGAAATGCTAAATTTAGTTGAAATCTTTTGGCTACAACAAGAAGGTGGTCGTAATAACTTTTTGAGGAAAATTCAAAAGAAAAAGGATGAGGTCAAAAATATCAAACAAGGTCGCCTTGTGTAAACTAGCATATTAAAACACTTTTTTAGTTATTGAATATTATGTTATTTTGTAATTTTCTGAAATTATTAATTTGTGCGACGGTCGGAACCAAAATTTTACACTAGGTTTTTTAAAATTTTTTTTATTAATTATTACGATAAAGAGATTATTTTTTTATACTGGCCCGAGTCAGGACCGAGATTTTTTATTAATATAAAGAGGTTATTAATTTGTAAGAGATTAATTTACATGGGTTTTACTGTATTTGGATTAAGATTCTCTACCGATCGATTTTATCTTTGTGCTGACCTCAACAAATCTAGTGACATTTGTAATCAATGTTTAGATAATCATAAAGATCAACAGAGTAAATGATCTTAACGATCGATCTTATCTTTGTGCTGACCTCAACAAATCTAATGACATTTGTAATTAATGTTTAGATAATCATAAAGATCAACAGAGTAAATGATCTTAACGATCGATCTTATCTTTGTGCTGACCTCAACAAATCTAGTGACATTTATAATCAATGTTTAGATAATCATAAAGATCAAAAAGTAAATGATCTTAATCATTATACAGTAGAACCCATGTAAATTAATCTCTTGTAAATTAATCTCTTATAAATTAATAACCTCTTTATATTAATAAAAAATCTCACTCCCGACTCAGGCAAGTGTAAAAAATTAACCTCTTTATCGTAACAATTAATATATTTTTTTTAAAACCTAATGTAAAATTTCGGTCTCAACCGTCGCTTAAATTAATAATTTCATAAAATTACAAAATATATTACATAATATTCAAAAACTAAAAAAGTGATTCAAGATGTTAGTTTACACAAGGCCACCATATTTGATATTTTTGACCTCGTCTTTTATCTTTTGAATTTTCCTTAAAAAGTTATTATGACCTTCTTCTTGTTGTAGCAAAAAGGTTTAAACTAAATTTAGCATTTCAATAGGAGATTTTCTTAACAATTTTTTTCTAAACAAGGAATCTCGAAGGTAAAAAAAAATAAAATAAATAAAAATTTCCCTAATAAAACTGACTAAACAATGAATCTCGAAAATGAATATTCCCTAAACAAGAAAATCTACTTCTACACATTTTTAATGATAAAATAACACTTTATAAGATAAAATCCTTCAAATTGATAATTCCTCTATATTAATACTCAATGATGGGTCTCAAGAATATTAATTTAGATGAGTTTTATTGTATTTACAAATTGCACAATCCGAGGGGGAAATACATTAATTACAAAAAGGTAGCAATCATTAATAATTGCCAATTATAAATGATGGCTAGTGCCTACCTTAATGTTTCTTTTTTCTTATACTTTTTCGAGAATCAATCCAGATATATTCAGATCAATTACGATTGGTGCGATCCAAATAGTTACTTTCACAACACTATAAAGTAGATTTTACATTATAAATTTGATGTTAAAAATTTAATACTCTCCAACTTCAAAAAAATAAAATAAATAAATAACAATCTCTTACAACTGTTCCATAATAAAAACCCTGCAATTTATCTTGAAAATAAACAAATTAAGACTGAATTTTAAATATTTTTAAAAAGAATCTATTGAATTGAATGTAATAATTAATGTTTTTGAATTGTTACCATTAATATTTTATTAAAACTATTATTTTAACCTAAATTTTGTGTTTAAATCTGGTGCTTAAATGATGTAACAACACTATAATATGTTAATTTAAATTGTATTAAATTTGTATGATTTAAATTAATGGATTAATTTTAATTTTTTGGTATGTTATCATTAATATATTGACATTTATATGTTTTTAAAATGAGTGCATTTTTGCTCACCTACACTAACTATGGTGAACCATTACCATCCATTCCTGATGTTGACACGTGTCCCAAAATTAACCCAAAGTCCAAAGTTAACCCAAAGTTAACTTAAAGTTTGAGACACGTGTCAACACTTGGAGTGGGTGGTAATGGTTCACCTTAGTTAGTGTGAGTGAGCAAAAATGCACTATTTTAAAATTTACCATTAATTCCTTAAATAACACAAGACCATACTTCAATATTTTAACTTATTTAAAAATAATTATTACCATTTAGAGCATCTCCAATGGTATCCTCAAAAGTAAGAGAGTAATCGAAATTTAATTATGTATCCAAAAAACACTGTCCAATGAAGTCACTAAAATTTAGCAATAGCAGTTATCAATAATCAAATTTGAAGATTGACTTCAATTATCAAATACAAACTTAACCCAAAAAAATTGTTGTAATTTTATTCTTTCTCTCTCTTTTGTGCCTTTCTTTTCCTCACTTTTTTCATCTCTTTTTTCCTCTGATCATCTATGTATCTCATTATTGTTTCGACCCTAAAAATTTCAATCAGGTAAAATTCGTCTCTTCATTACGAATGGATCAATACCCATATCATATACCTTCTCTTGTCTTTTATAATTTATTTATTTATTTTTTAGCCAAAAAAAAAAAAAAAAAAAAAAACTAATATACAATTGTGATATCATTACAAGTGTACCGTTGTGGACTATACAATCATCAAATTTAGCAATCCCGGGAAACAATCCTCAAATGCTGAGGTGACAACTTTTGAGGATCCAAATTTGCTTATTCCATTAGAGATGCTCTTATATTCATAATTAAAATTAAAAAAAAAATTATTTTCAAAAATAATTATAGTGTATTTAATGCATAATTAATACATTGTAAAAAAACTAAAAAGAAAACAAAACAAAAGGTCAAACATAGAAAGAAAAAAAATTCTTTAGAAAAAAAAATGGATATATTTCCTAGAAAAGACCGGTCATAGAAAAATAATGGGATAAACAATTTTAAATTATAAAAAAGTAGAACCCAGGTATGGACACCCGGTTACTTGATCGGGTATTTCTGGGCTAGGTACTCAGATTATAAAATTCAGATTTTCCTAGGTGGATACCCGAATCCAGCCCGGATTTTTTCCATCCCTAATTGGCTTGGTGGGTTAGAGATATTTTACTTGATATGTCTGTATAATTCGTGACTAATATTGTCTAGATAAGTCCCAAAAGACCAAATATAAGTCAACGTATCTGAGACGAGATGAGTTTGGTTCAATGGTAAAACCCCTCACACCTATACTATGAGTTTGTGGGTTCAAATTCTCCCCAACCCAAAAAAACTTCGATTTATGTAAAAATGTAATATTTCAACCAAAAAAAAAATGTCAACATATGTGAAAACAGAGAAACAGGATGCGGTTTAAGGTCCGAACTCCAAATGAAAACCAGATTGTGTGAGCCAACTTCGACGAGTACTAATATATAAAATGGTCTCAACTGCAATCAGCCCCACATCAAGAAAATGATCACCCTCCACAAATTTTGTCTCAGCTCTAATTAGTGTTGTTTAAATTTGGATTAAGATTCTCTACTAGTCGAGCTTATCTTTGTTCCGACCTCAATAGATCTAGTGATATCTGTAAGACTGTAATCAATGATTATTTCTAGTATTTTATCTTTAACTATGAGGTAAACACAACGATCAGCGGAGCAAATGATATGAATTAATGCTTATATTCACATTAATTAGAGGAGGAAATACAGAGGAGGAAACACGAAGATCAGCGGAGGAAAGATCAGAGGAGGAAATACATTAATTAGAAAAAGGTGGCAATCATAATTAATGATTGGCTTGGTGGGTTAGAGATTTTTTACTTGATACATATGTCGTATAATTCTTGACTAATGCTGTCTAGGTAAGTCCCAAAAGACCACCCATAAGTCTATATATATTTGTGAACAGTGAACATGGCATCCTGAGCTCAGTTGATCATTGATGAAGAAGGTCAAAACAGAGAAACATGGCTGCAATTGTGGTCCGAACTCCAAATGAAAACCGGATTGTGTGGGCCAACTTCGAGGAGTACTAATATATCAAACAGTATCAACTACAATCAATAACCCCCACAACATGCAAGAAAATGAGCAGTGTTTTTGGCACCACCTCCCCCCCCCCCCCCGCCCCACAAATTTTGTCTAAGCAACCCTTTTTATAATTTTTAAAGAAACTGATGTTTAATATTAAAAATTTTGATATTGAAGGTGAACAAAAAAAATATATATACTATTATCATTTGACCGTAGAGCTTTAAAATTGAAATCTCCAAATTAAGGTATGTTTTCCGGATTAAGCGTAAACCATTGGCTTTTGTAGATCATCCAGACAACCAGAATCATAATTTTACAGATGCAAATCTGAGTAGAGTTTTAAGAGGTCTTGTCCAATTCCAAGCACAGATACTGTCCATGAAATATGTGTTTGTTTCTTCTGAATGAAAAATCTGTTGGAATCTGACCATTTTGACAATGAAAAAAGAGGAGCTGCATGGCACGGAACCAGATATATGTATTTGTTTCTTCTGAATATTATTAAAACACTCGATATTGAAGCTACAATATTAATACTCTGCTATCATAGGATGCAACATTTGAAGTTCTTTCATAAATTGAGGGTTTCTGATAGTGTCCCAATCGGCATTAAGCACCCCAAAAACCTCCTCATAATCTAATTTCGAGTCTCTTCTGTAATAACATCCTTGTAAAGCCCACAAGCTCCAACTTAAGTCGTACTTAGCAGCAGCCTTCAAGAAGCACTTGATGTACACATTGTCAGCTTTGCTCCTACCTGTCTGATCAAACCCGAATTCACTCAGAAACAGTGGAACTGGTTGGTCTCCATCCTGGAGAAATAAGAAATGGTCGTACACCTCATTTATAGTATCATCACAAGTATCGGCATGCACGGTCCACGGGTACCAATGTGCCTCGTACACTAACTTGTTATTCCACTTAGAAGAATCCAGACTGCGTTTTTTCAGGAAACTGAGGTCCATGTCATAGTTTAGACCTGAAAGAATCACAAGAACATTTGGGTTTGCATTGTGAACCACTGTGGCTCCATCGGGAACGTAGTGGTACCAATCGTCCTCGTTTTGGCGTGGACCGCGCAGCTCATTTCGCAAGCTCATACCTACCACCTACAATAAAAAATTTAAACTCAAACTTGTTTGTTTCACATGAAAATAAATAAGGGTGCGTGCACAAATCAAGAATGAAATAAAAGAGAATCAAGTTATTCATGGGAAATGGAATCAGGATTTATGCAGGAATCCAGAACTTAAAAAACTTAATTTATAATTTGTGTTTGTTACCTACGTAATCAGATTCACAGTAATTAATTTCCCTTTCCCAAGTTGGGTTTCCTGATTAGTAAGCACGGTTTAAATGAATAAATAGAGTGTAGTAGACAATCAAACCTGATTTTTATTCGAAAATCTTGAAGCTACGTTAGCTAGAGCAGATTGCCATTCTGTAGGATCGAAATCAGCATCTTTGAAGAAGCCATTTCCATCTTCATCAGCACAACACCATTTGGGATTGCTAACGTGGTTATCAAGCACCACCATGATGCCTTGTTTACCAACTTCATCAACTACAGCTTCAAAGGCTTGAATATGTGTCATGCTCAAGAGAGCTGGATTATTCTGTGCAATTCCTTGTTTCGCTTGTGCCAAAAGTAAATTATCTAAAGTTTGTGAGACGGTAATGTTACCATAGCGAGTGAACATGTAGGTCGCCCAAGTGAGACGAACACAGTTGAATTTCAATTGGACCAGCTTTGCCACAATGTCCTTCAATGGCTTCTTGTGGAGTCCCTCTGCCAGCATTGGTTCCATGTGTGATACCCAGGTGGTGCAGGCTAATTTCACACGCTGGCCTGATGAATCCACGATCCATCTACCTTGTGTCGAGAGAAGCGATGAATACGAAACAACTCCGAAACAAAGGACCGAGAGTAGGAAAATAGCTTGCAAAGATTTCACTGCCATTTTACCAGCTTCAACCAAGTGTTTTTTGTACCACTCAAACCGTCACAGACTAATTTTTATAGTCTCAGAAGATTCATTAATTCAATATATATAAGGAAAAACCATGCTTTTTGGTAATTAAGCAAATACTAATTTTAAGTTACTATAAACTCATGTTCTACCGTATGCAGAATCCATTTATGTAAACCGGCCACCAGACTCACCGAACATACACTCAAAATTGTTAAATCATAAATAAAGATAAAATCCAGCTGTAATTAGTGTTGTAATCTACGATCTTATTTTTGTGTTGACTTCAATAAATCTAGTGACATCTGTGATCAATGTTTAGATAATCATAAAGATCAACGGAGTAAATGATCTTAATCATTATATTCACAAATCGCACAATCTGAGGGGGAAATACATTAATTACTTAAAGGTAGCAATCATTAATAATTGCCAATTATAAATGATGGCTAGTGACTACCTTAATGTTTCTTTTTTCTTACACTTTTTCATGAATCAATCTAGATATATCCAGATCAATCACAATTGTGCGATCCAAATAGTCACTTTCACAGCACTATAAAGTAGATTTTACATTATAATTTGATGTTAAAAATTTAATACTCACCAACTTCAAAATAATAATAATAATAATAATAATAATAAGGGTTAATTGCATAAACTTACCCTGTATTTTGCATTTGTAGCAAAAATTCAACAAATGATCTTAATTACACGAACAACCCTTGCAGTTAGTGGTCAAACGTTAGATTTAATGATTGACTTGAAAGAGACTTAAATACCCCTGCATTTTATTTTAAAAAGTGACTACAATACCCCTTATTTTCATTTTTTAAAATTAATAAAAAAAACTTTAATCTTCTTCACGATTCTAGAAAATAAAACATCTAACAACATCAAATCTTCATCTTCCTCACCCATCTAGAAAAAAAAATATCAAATATAACATCTTCAAAATAATCAAACATCACTGAACCATAGTCATCAATACACAAAAAAAAAAAAAAAAAAAAAAAAATCATCTTCAATTTCCACACTATATCTTCTTCATCTTCATCAAATCCAGAAAGAGGAAAATTTTCATTTCTCCATCTCTTTCCATCCACAACAAAATCAAACAAAACAATACCCACCAAATCTGGATTCACGATCTAATTCGCGTCCACGATTTTCCAGACAATACCGGATTTGTGCATGAGCAGTTTTGATGCCTCGATTAGAATTGGGTTGTCGCAAGTGAAGTAGAACTACTGGGTCATTGTAGTTCATCGGAAAATGAGAGAGACGTTGTGACAGTCAAGGTGGTGGTGGCACGTGTGAAAATGAATTTTTAGTTAGATCATCAAAATTCATAAAAAGAAAAGAACAAAAAATTTATAAATCTCTCAATCTCACTTAGATCATCAAAAAATCAAGATCTAATCACAAGTTCACAAACCAAACCTAAAAATCCCTCCTTGGAACCCATCAAAACCAGATCTACGCTGGTGGATGGAGAGTCGTGAATCCATCGACATTGGCGGACGGAGCATTGTGGATCCATTAGACGCCGGGGGCTTCATTGAGCTTGTGGAGGAATAAGAAAGACTAGTGCTTGCAAAACAGGCCGGGCCTTGGCGGCCCGGCCCGCCAGCTTAACGGACCTGGCCCAAGCTCGTTAAGTTGGTGGACCAGGCTGGGCCCATGTGTAGAGTTCGTGGGCCGAGCCCGATAAGGTCCGCGGGCTCTAAAAAATTTGTAAAATTGAATTCTGACGGACCCTAACGGGCCGGCCCACGGGCAGCCTGTTAGGCCCACTAGAATTTAAATTCAATTTTTTTTTTCAAAATTTGAATTGAGGGGTGGCTTTTGTAATTAGTCAGGTGGCCGTTAGTGACCGTTGGGAGGGGGGGTGGGAATATCCAAAAATTTTAAAAATTACACTTTTTAAAATCTTTTACAATTTTTTCCAATTATACCCTAACCTAACATTTTCCTATAAATACCCCCATCACTCTCACCTCATTCTCTACAATTTCTCTACTTCCCTACTCTCTTATTCTCTACAATCTCCAACATCTCTCACTCACTCTTTCAACTATTTAGTAATTTATTTTATTTATTTAATATATTATTTATATACTATATACTATTATACTAATATACTATACACTATACATTATATATTATATATTTACATACCTCCCACTCTCTAGTCTCTACATATTCTAAGACTTTTACTCTAAGGTATTGTCTTTTTTTTTTTTTTAATTAACTTTCATTTGTTATTTAATTATTAACTATTATTAATATGTTTATAACTAATGTTATTATTTGTTATGTTGTTAGGTATTCAATATTTCAATTGATTAATTAATTCCACACTATCAAGTCTCAACTCTTAACTCTCAAGCCTCCAATTTAAGGTTAGTATGTCTACTTCTCTACTTTTGTTATTAATAACTTTTTATATAGTAATTGTTATTATTTAATATTTAGTGATTAGTATGTGTGTAGTTATTAGTTAATATTGTTGTTTGTAACATGTTAATTTTATGTTTTTTTTTTATTGTGAGTTTAACAACAAGATAACAATTAAAAAAATTAATTCCTAATTTTTTTTCAAAATTTTCGAAATTATTATTATATTACAAAGATTATGTTTTTTTTTTTGGTAGAGTTTAAGAAGAAAATAATAATTTAGACAAATTAATTCCGAATTTTTTTAAAATTTTTTTAAATTAATAATATATTAGAATGATTATGTTAATGTTTTTTTTTTTTTTTTTTTTTTGTAGAGTTTAAGAAGAAAATAATAATTTAAAAAAATTAATTCCGAATTTTTTTAAAATTTTTTGAAATTAATAATATATTAGAATGATTATGTTAATGGATTTTTTTTTTTGTAGAGTTTAAGAAAAAAAAAATAATTTAGAAAAATTAATTCTTGATTTTTAAATTTTTTTTTGAAATTAATAATATATTAGAATGATTATATTAATGTTTTTTTTTTTTTTTTGTAGAGTTTAAGAAGAAAATAATAATTTAGACAAATTAATTCCGAATTTTTTTAATTTTTTTTTTTGAAATTAATAATATATTAAAATGATTATGTTAATGTTTTTTTTTTTTTGTAGAGTTTAAGAAGAAAATAATAATTTAAAAAAATTAATTCCGAATTTTTTTAAATTTTTTTGAAATTTATAATATATTAATATGATTATGTTAATTTTTTTTTCTAGAGTTTAAGAAGAAAACAATAATTTAAAAAAATTAATTCCGAATTTTTTGAAATTTTTTTGAAATTAATAATATATTAGAATGATTCTGTATTTATGTTAATGTTTTTGTGTGTGTGTGTGTGTGTGTGTGTGTGTGTGTGTGTGTGTGTGTAGAGTTTAAGAAGAAAACAATAATTTAGAAAAATTAATTCCGAATTTTTTTAAAATTTATTGAAATTAATAATATATTAGAATGATTATGTTATGTTTTTTTGGCATCATAATCATGTCTCGAAACTAAAGATGCGCAAAATATTTGATATTATGATGCCAACTTTGAAAATTAATAAAATTTTCAAAGTTGGCATTATAATATCAAATATTAAGTTTGCGCACATATAGTTTCATACTGAGTACTCTGTCCACAAAATTTTCAAAGTTACAAGTCCTACCAAGTAATGAACATCCAAGGATTCTTCCATCTAGATGACAAAATACAGGTTTTAACAGCATCTTTTAACAGCATCTCAGTCCTCAGAGATGCTGTTAAAACCTGTGTTTTGTCATTGAGATGAAAGAAATCTCTTGATGTTCATTTACAAACTTAATTTCGATGATTAATTGATTATGATTATAAACTTGGTACCGACGAGTTACTTTGAGAATTTATTAATTTGATGGACAGAGTACTCAGTATTTGTCAATGCAAATTTGATGAATATGTTTTTTTTTTAGAAAAATTAATTCCAATTTTTTTTTTAATTGTTGAAATTAATAATATATTAGAATGATTATGTTATTTATTTATTTATTTATTTATTTTTTAGAGTTTAACAACAAAACAATAATAATTTTTTTTTTTTTACTATGTTTAATTGTGTAAATGTATAATTGTATATTTGTATGTTTAATTTGTTATTTGTATAAATGTATAATTGTATCTGTGCCATTTAATCATTTATTTAATTATAATCTTAGGAAAATGAATCCTGGAGACTTGAACCTGAACCCCGATGACTATTTGCCAGATGAGGAGATCAACTGATTATTTAATGAGTTCCATCTCGATCTTGATCCCCCTAGTAGTATGGGTGTGGGACCTTCTTCCTCGACATTGAATTCGAGTAAGAAGAGGAAGAAGAAATCGAAGGTGTGGGATTGCTTTGACCCTGTAATGGTAAATAATACAGATGGTCGTGAAGTTGAGCGTGCCCAATGTAAGTATTATCAATCTGTACTCACCAATTCAGGTAAGGGAACTAGTCATCTCAAAAGACATAGGGACAAATGCATGGCTTCCCATGGGCAAGATTAATAATGCTTTTAACCCCCAATATGTCTCTGTTTCTAGAAACACAACTAGGAGCGATTTGATTCGTACTTTTAAAAAACGTAGGACTAAATTGATTTATGAATTGCAAAATATTTCTTTTTCAATTGCATTAACGTTCGACATCTGGAGCGGACGTTCAAAACAAGATTATTTATGTGTCACTGGACACTATATAGACACCCAATGGATTTTACAAAAAACGCTCATTGGTTTTCGTGTCATGGATTATTCACACACTGCACAAAATATTTTTCAGGTTATTATGTATGTTGTACAAGACTATGACATTCATAACCGCATCATGTCAATTACTTTGGATAATGCATCTGCTAACTCCAAAGCTATAAAATTTTTCATTAATTCTAACATCCCTAATATTGCGGGAAAATTTTTCCACGCCCGTTGTGCATGTCACATTATAAACTTGATTGTAAAATCAGGTTTAAAGCAACTGGAAAGTCAAATCGACAATATTAGGGGGGGCTTTGGGTTGGATTATAGCATTTAACCAAAGAATTACTAAGTTTGCCAGATTTTGTAGATCAAAGGACCTAATACCCTGTAAGTTCCAAACAGATATGCCGATAAGGTGGAACTCAACATATTTAATATTGAAATCTGATTTACCATATTCTTTGGAAATGACTAGTTTTTATAACCTGAACACCGCCAACGATATCGGATGTGAAAAACTCACAAATGGTGATTGGTATGTGGCCAATGTTTTTGTTGAATTTTAAAAAGTTTTTATAATGCTACTGTAGAATTTTTCGGGGTTTATTACCCCACATCTCCTCTTGCACTTCATAAACTTTATGACATGGCTAATTTACTTAAACAATATAGTGACAATGTGATGGTAATTAACTTCTGCTGTTGCTACTATACACAAAAAAAATAAATAAATATATATATATATATATTGGGGGAAAATTCCTCTTTTGTATGCCTTTGGTATTGTTGTAGATCCTAGGTTTAAATTTAATGGTTTAGAAGTTTTTTTTACTACTTTGAGTGAGGCTCTAGGATTAAGTGAAATAGATGTTGCTGAACATCTTAGTATACTGAAATCCCAAATGTTCGAGGTTCTTTATATTTATGAGAAAAGGTACAGCGACGGAACAGCGGAACCGGCACCTCCTTAACAACAATCCCAACAACAATTGAAGCTCATGATTTTTTTTTTCAACAAGGCCACAAGGCCCACAACTTCTCGCGCTTCAGGAAGTTCGAGTCCAAGTCAAAGTCAAACTCAAAGAAAACACGTGGAGCTGAACCGATATCTGAGTACAGAGTACTCCATCACGGATAACGATGACTTCACAACCAATGATCTTCTGAAATGGTGGCGCGTCAAGAGAAACAGCTTCCCTATTCTATTGAGATTAGCATGTGACGTCCTTGCTATCCCGATTTCAACAGTTTCATCTGAGCAGGTGTTTAGCACAACCAGACGAATTCTAGAAGACAGAAGATGTTCATTGGCCCCTGATGCCGTTGAAGCATTAACATGCCTTAAGGATTGGCAAAATGCAAGATTCAGACGACAACATCAACTTGAAAACAAAGAACTCATGGATGACTTCTCCACTATGACCATTGAAGAGAGTTCTGGTAGTAACCAGCCGATGAACTGATGTAATTGTAAATACTTTATTTATTTTATTTTATTTTATTCCGATTGCACTATTTTTCCCTTACCAAGTTTTTATCCCATTGGATTTTCTTGGTAAGGTTTTTAACGAGACAATCATGATTTGTAATTTATACTTTTCACCACAAATTTAATACGAAATTACAAAAATATTATTCATCGAAAACTAATTAAGTGTTGTATGAAATGAAAAATGTTATATTTCATATTAAAATTATTACATTAATAATTACACAACATTATTACAATGTATAAAAATAATATTGTATAAAAAAATGTTTTTTTAAAAAAAAATTCGAAGCCTGTTGGGTTCGGCCCGTTAAGGCTTAACAGGCCGACCCGCGACAGGCCCATTCCGGGCCCACCCTTTCACCTAACGGGCTGGCCCGGTCCGGTCCAGTCCGTCCCGTTTCACTAACAGGCTGAGCCCAGCCCGGCCTGTTAAGCGAAATGGGCCTAACGGGCTCGGCCCGGCCCGTTTTGCCACTACTAAGAAAGACTATCAGCGAGCTTCTGGAGGAATAAGAAAGACGACCGGTGATGCGACGACGAAGGAAGCGGTGGTGGAGGCCGATCGCCTAGATGGAAAATGAAGGATCTCCTCTATAGGAGACAAAATCTCCATTGGAGAGATCTGGAAATCTTGTTCTATCTGGTTTAATGAGATAGAACCATATCTCTATTTGATTGGGTGAGATTGAGATCTCCAATAGTCCAATGTATACTTTTTTTATAATTTCTTTTTCATTTTTAATATTTTGTAAGGATATTTTATATTTATTAGTTTTATAATAAATAACTTAGATATATATATTTATATATTTTTATGGAAAAAGAGTAAAAGACAATCATACCCTTCCCACAATTAACTATCCGTTGAATCTAACTCTGGTCAAACTAGTCAAGGGTATATTCTTGTTAATTAAAGGAAAAGTGCAATATAGTTGTGATATTGCAAAACGTCAGGGTAATTTATTGCAATTAACCCTAATAATAATAATAATAACAGTCTCTTACAACTGTGCCATAATAAAAACCCTGCATTTTATCTTGAAAATAACCAAATTAAGAGTGAGTTATATATATATATTTTAAAAAAATCTATTGAATTGAATGCAATAATTAATGTTTTTAATTTATTACCATTAATATTTTATTAAAACTATTATTTTAACAATAATGCTACTTTACTTAAATTTAGTGTCCAAATGATGTGCTAACACTATAAGACTATCCCAAATACATTTGTCAATGTCAATGCCAAATTTGGCACGAAATATAATAAAATGTTATACTTGACACATCATTTTAGAATTGTACTCCAATACAAAATATGCTATTTTTTTTTAATTATTTAAAATTACAAAAGTCAACAAATACAACCAATGTATTTAATGAGTGCATTGAATTTTTTTTTAGAATCATTTCAAACTCAATTTTCTCTACCACATTTGTTAAATTTTTATTATTTAAAATTAAAAAGTCAACAAATACGGTTGCATTTATTGCTGTGTCAAATTTAGCATATGCTATACACCCTGCCAAATTTGGCACAATTTATATCATATGCCAAATTTAGCATAGCTTTCAGCATTGCATTGGAGCATGATATTTTTACTTTGTGCTAAATTATAACATTGGCATAATGATTTAACATTGCATTAGAGATGCTCTAATCTATTCATTAAAATTGTATTAAATTTGTATGATTTACATGAATGAATTAGTTTTAATTTTTTGGTATGTTATCATTACTAAATTGACATTTGAGTAATTCTACTTTACCTAAATTTGGTGTCCAAATGACGTGGCAACACTCTCATCCATTCATTTAGATTGTATTGGATTTGCCTGATTTAAATGAATAGATGAGAGTGTTGCCACGATATTTGGATATTAGATTTATACACTAAATTTGGGCAAAGTAGTATTACTCTTAACATTTATATGTTCTTAAAATTTACCATTAATTCCTTAAAAAACACAGGTTACCATTACTTTGATATTTGAACTTATTTAAAAAAAATATTATCATTTATATTAATAATTAAAATTATAAAAATATTTATTTTTGAAAATAATTATAGTTTATTGAATGCATATTTAATACATTCTAAAAAAATAATAATAATAAATAAAAACTAATAAGAAAACAAAACAAAAGGGTTAAACATAGAAAGGAAAAAATTCTTCAGAATTTTTTTTTTTGGGTATATTCCTTAAAAAAGACCAATCATAGAAAACTAAAGGGATAAACAATTTTAAATTTATGTTACAAAAATTGTAATAAAAAAAAAAGTAGAACCTAGGTAAAATCCGTGTATGGACTCCCGGTTACTTGATCAGGTATTTCCGGGTCGAGTACCTAGATTGTAAAATCTGGATTTTTTCTGGGTGGATGCCCAGACCTAGTCCGAGTTTTTTTCATCCCTAATTCACTTGGTGGGCAGTTTTTCTCTCATAGACACACAATATAAGCATATTTATAGCATACTAATACACATCACTACACTTTTACTATGTAAGCAACATAACCTCAATCATAATAATACACATGGCAAAAGTGTAGTGATGTCTATTAGTATATCGTGTGTCGCTTGGTGGGTTAGAGATATTTTACTTGATATGTCGTATAATTGGTGACTAATATTGTCTAGATAAGTCCCAAAAGACCAAACATAAGTCCACGTATTTGAGATGAGATGAGATGAGTTTGGTCTGGTGGTAAAACCTATCATATTTGCACTATGAGATTACGGGTTCGAGTCTTTCCCACTCCCCAAAAAACTCCGATTTATGTAAAAGTGTAGGCCCTGTCCTGCAACTGTTTTTTAGCCCCTTTTTGTTTTTGTTTTTTTTTTAAAAAAAAAAATTAAATACGTCAAATACGATCAAATACTTGTTTTTTGTTTTTGTTTTTGTGAAATATTTGAAAAACATCAAATACTTGTTTTTTGTTTTTCAAAAAAAATTAACAATTTTTTTTTTCTCTTGAACGTGAGTACTTATCAATATCTTCTCTTCTCTCCCATCTTCATCTTCTTTCTTCCTTCACAGCTCTTCCTCCTCCTCTGCTCGCCGTCGATCTCTTCCTCCTCCTCCTCACCTCTCGCCACCGATTTGGTCTTCTTCTTCTTCTTCTTCTTTTTCCTCCTCCTCAACCGATCTGGATTCTGGATCAATTTTTGTTTTAACTTTTGTTTAATTTATAAATTACATTACAAAAATTTTATTGGTTAATTATTTAATCAATTTGTTTATAATTGTTATAATATTAAACAAAATGTAAAAATTGATATTTCAATTCTCAATAGTTTTCAGTTAGCCTACCAGAAGTGTTTTTCCAGTTTTCATTTTAAAAATACGGATTTCATTATATGCTACCAGACGCGTTTTCGGATTTCAACACTGAAACCAAAAATACTATTTTCATTTTCATTTTCATTTTTCTTTTCGAAAAACAACAACCGAAAAACGCTTACAGGATGGCCCGGTAATATTTCAAAAAAAAAAAAAAAAGTCAACATATGTGAAAACAAAGAAACAGGCCGCAGTTTAAGGTCCGAACTTCAAATGAAAACCAGATTGTGTGAGCCAACTTCGACGAGTACTAATATATAAAAACGGTCTCAACTGCAATCAGCCCCACATCAAGAAAATGATCACCCACACCCACCACACCCCCCCCCCCCCCCCCCAAATTTTGTCTCAGCGACCCTTTTTATAATTTTTAAAGAAAATGATGGTTAATACTAAAATTTTGATATTGAAAGTCAAAAAAAAAAGTACTATTATCATTTAACTGTAGAGCTTTAACATGAAATCTCTAAATTAAGGTAGTTTTTTCGGGGCAAGTGTAAACCATTGGCTTTGTGGATCATCTAGACAACCAGAATCATCATTGATACAAATGCAGTTTTTAGTCAAAATCTGAGAAGAGTTTGAAGAGGTCTTGTCCAATTCCAAGCACAGATACTGTCCATTTGCATCCTTAGCAGCTAATTGAAGCTTGGATTCCGAAACTGAGTACCATAAACTCTGTTGGCTTGAGCAGTCAGTTGACACTTTTGGTGCAAGTCCATCATCCACAACTTTCAGGCATAGATTGTTATTCATCAACCTCAATGGAGCTCCGTCTTGGTTGTGAATCCATCGGATTGGAGTCGGATCACAACTGCTGTCAGCATAAATTCCATTGCTTTGGGGAGAAAACCGAACACAACTGCCGCTGTCAGGATGGAACATTACGTAGGATGTTGGCAAATTTGAGTTAGGATCTGAAAAGAACAAGTTTCAGATTATTCAAAAGAGTTCTGATAAGTTAATATAACATATTGTATGATTTTTTTTATAATGTACCTTGACCAAATCTTTGCAAAACCTGAAGCCTTTTAATGAATTTAGGGTTTCTGATAGTGTCCCAATTGGCATTAAGCACCCCAAATACCTCCTCAACCTGTAATTTCCCTTCTCTCAAGTAATAACTTCCTTGTAAAGCCCACAAACTCCAACTGAAGTCGTTCTGAGCAGCAAACGCGATGAAGCAGTTGATGAACCGATTGTCAGCATTGTTAGTACCTCTCTGATCAATGCCAAATTCACCCAGGAACAGAGGAATTGGGTTGTCTCCATCTGTCACAAAACCGGAACGATCAATCACTGTTTGAGTGGTCTGAGCACAAGCTTTGTTCAATGGTTGTCCCTGCCAACCGCGGGAATTTATTGTCCATGAGTACCAATGTGATTCGTACACTAACTTGTTATCCAAGTTAAATCCCAAAGTCTGGTTCTTCAAGAAGCTGAGGTCAGTTCCAAAGCTTAGTCCGGAAACAAGCACGAGCACATTTGGGTTTGCTAGGTGAACCATTTTCGCTCCTTGGCTAATGTACTTGTACCAATCAGGCTGATTTTGGCGTGGACCGCGCAGCTCATTTCGCAAGCTCATAGCTACCACCTACAACATATTAAAATTCTCATCTTAATACTACCAGTACTACTTGTTTGACATGAAAAAGAGAGAGGGAGAGCAGTCAATTAAACCTGATTTTTACTCTTGAAGCGTTGAGCTACCGAAACTAGACCTTGTTCCCATTCCTGAGGACTAAAATCAGTGTCTCCGAAGAAGCCATTCCCATCATTGTAACCGCAACACCATTTGGGATTACTAACGTGGTTATCAAGCACCACCATGAGGCCTTGTCTCCCAAGTTCATCAACCACTTCATCATAGGCTTGGACAACGGTCATTTTCAAGAGAGCCGGATTGTTCTTTGCGATCCCTTCTTTAGCTTGCGTCAAGTGTAAGGAATCTAGAGTTTGTGTGACGGTAGATTGATTAAAGCGATGTGAACATGTAGGTCGCCCACGTGAGACGAACACAGCTGAAATGTTGTTGGACCACCTTAGCCACAATGTTCCTTAAAGGCTGCTTGTCGAGTCCCTCTGCCAACATCGGTTGCAGGTGTGATGCCCAACAGGTGCAGGCTAACTTCACCGGCCTCCGTGATGTTGAATCAACGATCCATTTACCGCGTGTAAAGAGAGGAAAAGAATAAGAAAGAACTCCAAAAGTAAGCAGTGAGAATAGGAAAATAGCTTGGAAAGATTTCACCACCATTGCAGCAGCTTCAACAAAAGATAACAAATGAATGGTAATTTGTAGCATAAAAATTGGGTAGTTGACTAGTTGGTTACTAAATGCATTGTCGAATTACAGCAAAAGATCATTAATGTGTTACCAACCAACAATCTAATTGGTAATTAACTCAACCACAGGAGACTTAATTGTTAGTCATACATAAGTCTTTATTTCACATGAAGCTTTTTTACTTTTGTGATTTTGTCATCTAATGATGCCCATGTGAACATAGCAGCAAAAGATTACTTCTCGTGAACGTAGGTACTCAACCCATAACTAACTCTTTTTCGCTCTTTTCCAATTACAATAAGCCCCACCTCAAGAAAATGGGCTGTGTTTTTGGTGCCTCCACCGTCCACCTGTCTTGCCTTCTCCTTTTGTAATTACATAACGTTAAACATGTACTTGATAATCTTTTGTTTATAGTTTGCAATGACTCAAAGATGTTACTCGGTTACTCCATTTCAGTTACGGTCCAAATCACCGACAGAAGAAAATCTTCAATGCACCAGATGCACTAATTGAGTAATACACCCGATTACCGATAGACTGACTGTCAGCTTTTTGTTTGATTTTAATAATTTTTTTTTATGATTTTTTTATTCTTCTCTCTTTCTTCCCACCAATGTTATTATTATTATTATTTTACCCGACACATGCTAATGTGTCAAACTATCAATGACCGGGTGCACCACTCAACCAGTGCACCGAAGATTTTCTCCACCAGAAGATACTAAATATGGGCATGCATTCATAAGATAAATACAAACTGCATTTTTTTTTTCCAACACAGCTTTAATTTAAAAACAAAAATCACTACAATTAAACTCTAAACATATCTTTTAGCAAATATATAATGCCTACAGTAGAATGATAGGCATCTTATTTCTCTAAAAAGCAATCCAACAAAAAAAATAAAAAAGTCTGGTAGTTTGGTGTCCATAGCAGCAAAATCAACGGGTAATCACTAACTGGATTATTAAGTGATATGTACTCAAACGACATCTGCTTGCCTCCACCATAACCCTGCACTTACCCACTTAAACGGACAAAGCAGAAGGTAGGAATGAGGGAAAGGTCAGTCTAAAAAATCATCGTCTCTCCTCTGTTGGCAATACAAAATTACGTCTATGTCATGAACAAATGGAAATACATATCTTCACTGGCCAATGCTTCTTTGCAACTGGACGCAGATTTTGTTTATAGGCTCAAAAATTCTGCACCAAGGTGACTATTTTGATTTCTTTTGATCAGAAGCTCTTGTTCCCGCGATCTTACAAACAGGCTCGTCCTTTGACTGAACAAGTTTTAATGCAGGATGAACCTTGAGGTCTCCCATTACAATTTTCTGGCCCACATCCAACTCACTAAGATCCACATCAATATAAGGAGGGATGATATCGGCAGGGCAAATGAACTTTACAGTCCTCTTTATGGTATTCAAATAAGATCCTGCAAAGTTTGTGAAGTAACGGTTAATGCTTAGAACTCAACGGATAATATCAACAAGTATCTATTAAATCTGATGAAACAGGAGTCGGATATATCCAAATTATTATCACTGATCTGAAAAAACAGCAGCAGGAGAGATATTGTATTGTTTACCAAATCCATAAACTTAAAGCAACATTTTGAAAAGTTTATTGACTTGCTCAGTAGTTTCTCTTCTGATACATCCAACAATAAACATGAATTCTGAGTTTCAGGCAAATAATAACTTTCCAAATGCTGTAAATAAGTGCAGTCAGATGTGATAATATTAACTGAAACACGTGATAGACTGAAGACTTGCAAAGACAAGTGCAGGAGAACATAAAATAACGAAATTAGAAATTCAGGTTACAAAAATTATAAAAGAAAAATAAAATCACAGAGGTTATAAGAAAGGAAGGAAGAGACAGAATTTATCCATAATGAGGTTAGATGTACAAATAGAAGAAAGGAAATCATAAACACACACAGAGATAACTAGAATCAAACTCAACTCTTATTCAAATATATATATATATTTTTTAAAAGTACAAGATAGTATATTTTTCCATGACAAGGGTCATTTTTTAGTTTACACACAAGCAGCCAAAATACTCATTGAGAATGAACTGGTCTACCTTAAGTAGCCTGCCTCTAAGTAACATAATCCTGTCTAACTTATACTCAGTTTACAAAACAACAGGAAAATATACATAAGAGGGCATAAGAAATATTATGAATTCAAATAAGGTTTTGATATTCAGATTAGACTTCTCTGTCAGCAATAAAGCATCATAAAATGGTAGATTCATTGTTGTCAAATAGCTCCAAATACCAGCATGACCCTATCTAATTGGTTACTGGTAGAACATTTTATGTATTGTCACGTTTAAAAAAATGGTATATTTCATACTTTTTCCTCCATCCTTACTTATTATGTTTTTTTTTTTTTTTTAATTTATTTATTATTATTATTTTTATTTTTTTAAACTACTCATTATGTTTTTACTCCATAATTCTGTCCCACGTGATCATATAAGAAATTTTTTTGAATCAAAACCATGTATATTTTACCTTAACGGGGAATCAGTCTAGCTTCAATCAGTTTCAAGTTAAAACCTTAACCAAACAACTCATAAACAAGTAGAAGTCTCTAAATAGGAAGTAAACACTCCTTTTTTGCCACTAGATGGAAGCCTACAACAATACTAAAAAACTCAATTTCATACATATTAGAAAAATTATTGGGCACTGAAAAGAGCCATCTCAATCCTCAAGTTCTAATTTAAACAAGAAAGAGTACAAAAACATAATCTTAAACTAATAGAATTTAAAAATAGAATTCGTCCCAACACACGTCTCATTGTTCAAGTGAGACCGACAAGTTAAACACATGCAACTAAAACAAGCATTCATAGCCAGATTTTCTAACGAATTCAAAAAAAGATAAAAACATTTCGGTGTACCTTTTCTTAGACCGGGAGACACATCTTCTCCTCTGAAGACAAGGGGAACGTTAACCTTCAATAATGCGTGTGAAGGTGCTCGTAGAAAGGTCACATTAAGTGGCGCGTCTGTCCCCGAGTGCAGATGTAGCTGAAACATTCAAATACAATTCAGAGGCAATGAACGAACCCAAAATCCTACTTCACAATCTGATTTTTAACTTTTACATCAACCCTTCAATCTCCAAGTAACAATTTTTCCGAGTTCTTAGACTACCAAACAATAAAATCCAAACATTAAAATCATCCTACACCAATTACATTTCATACACAAACAATTAAAAAAAAATAAAAACCCAGTAAGGAAAATCGTACCAGTCTAGGCAAGACCCGAACTTTTTCGATGACATCACCGGACCCGAACTCAGGACGGACCTCAAGATCGAACAATCTAGACAAGAAAAACGAGCGACCCAGATGGTTTACAAGCTTCCTGATCTGATTGGTCTGGACCGAAATGAGCAGCTTGTTGCCACCGTGCTGGCCGTCCTCTTGCTCGAACACGATGCTGGGAACGCGTCCAACTTTCCTCTCCAGCTTGGAGATTTTCGTGCCGGAAGAAGTGCGAGGGATTGCGAGGATGGTCTCGGCGTATTTCGGGTCGGGTCTCGTGAAGCCATCGTAGGATAGCGGGGCTAATGGGTCTTCCTGGATAAGGGCGGCAGCTGATTGAGAGAAGAAGCGGAGACGGAGGCAGAGGTTTAGGGTTTTGGCGAGCGGAGAACGTTGGATCAACATTGTTGGTTGGATTGCGAGAGAGGGTTTAGTAAGGTTTTTGGAGGTGTTGTGGGCTCTGTTTACTTCACTGTGTATGTGATTAGTCAGCCTAACAAAAAAAACGGGGTTTTATGAGGTTGTTTGGCTGCATGGATATACATTTCTCCTTATCCAAACAACAATTCATGATTTTAAACGACATCGTATTACTCTAAGAAGCCAATCACAATACGTGGCCATTGCCAGGTGTCTACCGTAAACGACAAAATCATTTTGACTCGATACACGGGTAACTTCTTAACTCACGACTCGACATTAACTCCACTGAGTCAATTCGTGACGTGCCTAGGCATGAGCACGTCACGAGTGAACTCAGAACTTTTTTTTTTGGTTTGTGTAAACTCTTGATGTGCGCGGACACGTCACGGTTCAATTCAATACTTTATGATTATATCTCGAGTAAACTCGTGACGTCACGAGTCAAGTTAATATCCTGAGTCAACTCGTAAAGCGCCGAGTCATGTCATCAAAAAACTCAAATGACAACCCAACTGTGATTGATCCAACCCCAGAAAACTGCGAGAACAATTTGCAGCATCGAGCTTCCATTTCTTCAATCTTATAAGTATATAATATTATAATTAAAAAAAAGAATCGAAAAGGAAGAATTGTAGAGAAGAGAACCGAAGCGATCCACATCGACATCAGCACATGGTACCCGGCGCATATTCGTTAAAATATGCTGGAGCTTGAAAAATCAAGAATAGCCGCCGAGCTTGAATGACGAAAAGGCCCTCTATTCACGACAAAGACACTGACTCCGGATCCTTGAAATTATAACAACACAACACGTCTAAAATTGTCAATGCATGGAAATTGCGACCATGATTGATAAATAAAAACGTTGAAATCCTTCCATGAGTCCATCCATTTTCAAAGGTGAAGCTGAAAGTCTCTCAGGGATGCGAAGTTAGCTCAAAAATGTTATCTTCAATGTCAAATGAGGTAATTTCAATGCAACCCCACCAACTTTTTTTTTTTTTTTAATCAATACCCTTTACAGCAAATGTTTTTCTTTCTCTGTGTATTGCCTTTTTGTTTTATTTTCTAAATCTCTTTAGTACTGTTCTTCTTTTGATTATATATGTTTGTTGGTATTCAATTCGATAGTCGAAAAATCATAAACAGGAAGTGATTGTTGTAGTTTGATGACTAAGTTCTAAGTAATTTCAGTGCCACGATTGATTTCTTGGTGTTTGATTAAATACTCTACAGAAACTTTAAAGTCAATTTAAAATTTTTGATTTTGAATCAATATGAGTTTGGATCTCATGGATTTTAACATCCAGATGAGAAATGAAAATATAGAGAAATGTAGTGATATGGCATCTATAAGGTTGGGAAGAAAGTCCAACCATTGCTTTCACAATCTTGATGTTTAACTGTGGCTCCAGTTATGATGAATGCTTCTCACAAAGCCGCTTTGAGTTTTCGTTATTGTGAATTCTATATCTGCAGTCTTTCCGATGATTAATGAGTGATACCTCTGAAATTGAGTAGTAATTCAACATCTCTTTGATACCATTTCCTCGGTAATTTGTTTCCTATGAGGCCAAATCAGTACGCTAATTAGCCAAGGAATTGTGAACATCATGTAGACCGACTAATAGTTCTGGAAATTGATTATTCGTGCGTTGTAGAAATAGGAAATGCTAATTAGCCAAGGAATTATTTGGGACTCTTGTCAGTTTGGTGATGTTGCATCTCCTTGCTTTGCAATTTTTATTAGTCTCTGCCTTAATTTCAAGAGATATATAAATGCATATAGAGAGAGGAATTGGCTATGTCACAAGAATTGACATGAGATCAAAGGATGCAAATCATGAATCTTGTTGATTTGTTTGTGTGTGTGTGTGTGTGTATGAAATCGTCTCTCTGTTTCCGCATTACTTGGAACCATTGAGAAGTAAGCAAATTAGATTATTTAATGCTTGTGCAATATGTATGCAATCTTTGTTACTCTTTCTTTGCTTAGCTTATGAAATACCTCAAATTTGTTTAGCAAATAATGACAATTAGTTTTAAAGCCTTATTTCCTTGCGTTTCACTTCTAAGGAGCCAACCACCGGTACTATCAGTGAGCCCTTTCGTCACTTGGCACCATTGAGTTGGTTGAGTTAATCTAAGTTAAAATCTGACAAGCCATCTCATTGAGATCTGCTCTTGATCAGTCCCTTATCAAACAACTTACATCCATAGATCTCTTTTCATCCGCTTACCTTTATTCCTCTCCTCTACTCTACTCTTCCTTCTACATCGAAGTGAAGGGCCATAGAATTTGGCCTCTGCTTAACCATCTACGGGCACAAGAAGAGTGTCCTTTGTAAATATGAGCTGTTTTCATATAACATTATCTCTTGATTTCTCTTGTTGTGGTATGATATCTGCTGCTGTTCTCAATGTCAAAGCTATCAAATGCTTTACTATTGATCGAACTTTTTAACCGGTTGTTTTCTTGTATGTATGTGTATCTTCTTGCACTTCTCACTTCCTCGTGCACGTTCAAATTCATATAATATTTAGATTAATTAGCCAACTTTTTGTGTCAAGAACAGTTGTGATCTCTCCTTTTCCAGACATGCTTGCTGTTTCAGGATCCATTGACTGCAGATTTTTCTTTCTAGTTAGCTGGCACCAATGTAGAGAACAACACAGTAGCATTTCATCATTTGTGTCCCCACTCTTTACCCTGCATTTGGATCTACTATCCTTACCTTTTTTTTTTGTTTTTTTGTTTTTTTTTTTTTTTTTTTAACGGCGACTCGAACCTGAAACATTCTTAGGTTGAATGAGCGCCCTTCACTATCGAACCACATTGGGTGGTGGTACACTTTTTAATGCATCTGTGTGCACTTTTTAATGAGTGCTTGTGTCACAAAATAAGCTGGATGTAGGGTCATATTGAAAATCTCACCACAGTCTTCCAATCTGTCATTTTGATATTTGCTTTTGAATTTGGAATCGACACTATGATATTTCTTCTGGGGTGAAAATCTTCTATCTTTTTTATCTGCATTTATTTGTCTCCCTCACCGCTTTTTGTTGGTTTTAGTTTAGAAGAACTTGATGAAAGAAATCAATTTTTCTTATCTGGACCCCTTGAAAGAAAAATGAAAAGAAATCTGTCTTGTAGAAAAAGCACATTGATTCAATGACATTATTGGTGGGGTTCACTTCATAATTGATTTGCTTGTGTAAGGTTAGGTTATGCTACGTGCAGCAATGGCTCTAAAATTCACACCTCTTCGTAGGTTGGTGAACTACTAGGGTTATATTTGGTAAAAAATATGTATCATAGAATAGGATTGGAAAAAATTGAAAATGACCACCGTCCATCATTAGCGTTAGGCGGTAATAGCTCTCATTCAGACCGATAATGTTTTCGAATTGTTTAAATTCGGATGATTTTAGAATTTATTAAAAATCCGATTTGATATTATGAAAAGGATTTGTGCAAAACCTCTTACATGCAAAAGGTTATAACGCCATGTTTTTTTTTTAGCATCATGTTATATCAGTTATCACGTCAGATGATATGTCGTTAGCGTTTGATTGATCCCAATTTTTTTCATAGAAGGCTTAGCTATGAAGTATATATAACAAAGTTCAAATTATTGATTGGGGTCCCTGTACAACTCCCATGACTTTAATGCGTTTTATTTATTTATAAGCAGCTCACACAGTTTCTTACGTTTTCATTAGATTTAAATTTATTTAAAATTAAACTTAACAGTTAAGGTATTTCCAGATACATAAATTCTGTACACATACCAAAGCCATGACTCAGATCAGTGGCTCTACTAACTCTACGTGTCCGCATATCATACGCTCGATCATGTCATATACGTTTAAAAAAACTCGTGAAATCAAACGGCCTTTGATCGTCGGTTCTATAAATCGTAGCCGCTCGTTCTTGCATAGCTCACACACTCGGATCTGAACCTACGAACGGTCCAGATCATTTAGTTTTCATATCGACCGCCAAGATCGCACCTGTCCAAAACTCCTCTATTTATCTGAAGATACTGAGAGTAACAAACAGGTTTTGATAAGGGAATTCGCGAGATTCTTTCATTTTCGAAGTTGGAGGTAGAGATTTCGAAACGCGCCGAGTAATTACGTTTTTTTCAGTTCAGTTCGTCGAGAGAGAGAGAGAGAGATGACGGAGCATCAACACGAAGAATCGCAGGTCGAATCGGTGGTGGAGAAGACAGCGGACAGGGACCTGATCCACAACTCGTCGTCGTCTTCGTCGGACTCCGACGATGACAAGAAGTCGTCGTCCTTGCCGTCGTCGTCCGTGTCTGATTCCATCAAGTCCAAGGTTTTTCGTCTCTTTGGTAGAGAAAAGCCCGTCCATAAGGTTCTTGGTGGCGGAAAACGTATGTTTGTTTTTTTTTTTGTTTTTATTTATTTATTTTTTTTTATCTTGAATTATTATTATTTTTTATTTCCTTGATTCTGATCTGTGATTTTTTTCGTTTAAGATATTGTTTTTTTGTGTGATTGCTTATGGAGATACTGGAATCAAAGATCTAGATAGATCTGTCTCTGTTAGTCGATCGAATCGAACGTCTTGTTTAGTTGTTTTTCTTTTGTAATTAAAAAAAATAATCTTGTTTAAGCTCCAAAAGTTAGATGATTGTTTTTTTTTTTTCTTCTTCTTCTTCTTTTTATGCTTAACGGTAGTGATGCGATTGTTTTTAATAAAGTTCACTTTTTTAATCATTTTTAATTAAATCCCACTAGAACCATCTTTTTAAAACTATTTGAATTATTTTAGTCGAGACTGAATGATTCCAATTAATTATATATACAAAAAATAGAATAAAATAAAAAAATCTGCTTGCAATACGTTCGGGTGCTCACGAACTGATGTAGGAATTTTTATACCGAAAAATTATGATCATTGTGGTTCTAAATATGATGTTTATGTTATTGTTCGTGGCTCGAAGTAGGACTAAAGTTACTATAATTGGAATTTAACCGTTATTTGGGTTCAACTTTTTTTAACAATGAATTGAAATTGGTGTGTGTGTGTGCGTGTATTTATGCAATAGCGGCGGATGTTTTCCTGTGGAGGAACAAGAAGATATCAGGGGGAGTTCTTGGTGGGGCAACTGCGGCATGGGTTCTATTTGAATTGCTTCAATACCACCTGCTCACTCTTGTGTGTCACTGCTTGATAGCTGCACTTGCTGTGCTTTTCTTGTGGTCTAATGCTACCACCTTCATCAACAAGTAAGCAACCTGTTGATGTAATTTGGTTTATGTTTATGTTTACGTTTACATGAATTACTTAGCATCACTTATTTTTCATTAGGTCCCCTCCTCGCATTCCGGAAGTTCATATCCCGGAGGAACCAGTTCTACAGGTGGCCGCTGCTCTTAGGATCGAGATCAACAGGGCTCTTGTTGTTCTTAGGGATATCGCATCAGGAAAAGATCTAAAGAAGTTCCTCTCCGTAAGTCTATTACTTCTGTTGTATTAAATTCTTGTGATTTTCATGAGTTGCCCTGGTTTGTATAGTTGATGATGCTATGCTGTCGAATTATTTTATTATTGCTGATCCGAATGTGGGAACTGTATTTGACAATCAGGTGATTGCTGGTTTGTGGGTTTTGTCTATCGTGGGGAGCTGGTGCAACTTCTTGACCTTGTTCTACATAGGTAACTGATTCTAGTACCCTTTTTTTTTTTTTTTTTCGGTGAATGATTTGTGATTTTTTATTGATATGGAGTGGGGATGTTTTTTGTGGAACAGCTTTTGTACTGCTTCACACGGTGCCTGTGATATACGAGAAGTATGAGGACCAGGTGGACTCATTTTCTGAGAAGGCATGGGCTGAGATCAAGAAGCAGTATGCAGTGTTTGATGCCAAGGTGTTAAGTAAGATTCCGAGGGGGCTATTGAAGGGCAAGAAGAAGGAATAGAATGGTTGGTATGGTTTGGTATGGATTCGTGATCTTTGCTAGGTTTTCTGACACAAAATTTGGTAGATGTGTTCTATCTAGGTGCTACGTAACTCTGTTAAGTAATTATAGCTAGAACCGTGTTATGTTCCATTGTCGTGCCAGGGTGGGTACTGGGTGGGGGTTCAAAATATGGATTTCTATACTAGTTTTTGCTTTACACTTGGTTGTAGCTTTTCCATGGAGATTTGCTACGGGTGATATGTTATGTCAATGTGTTAATTATGTTGTTTATCAATTAGTGCATTGTACATTGTGTTCCGGTTTCTTTTACCGAGTGTCTTGGTTCTTGATTCTTGAATCCTGGTTTGATGAAATTGAAATTGAAATTGCGCTGTTTCTTAAGAGTTTTTGAGATGTGCAGAAAATACAAAGAAATACTTTCTTTGTATTTCTTTTAACTTGAAAATTTCAAGGAGAATGAAGCGCTGACCAGTGTGAAGATACAAATTTGATATGAACCAAAATATTTGTGATAATATTCAAAGCAATAGAATGATACAAAAGTTAAAAAAAACAACTTGAGCGTAAGATCTCTAAGTGGCTGCAGTCTGTGTTTGCTTATTTCTAGAATCAAACACCAAAGTAAAAAAAGAACAAGCTCGATCTAAATATTACAACAACACTAGCATATCCTTGATAAACTATTTGGTACTCCGATATCGTTACCATATTATGCTTCTACTCTTTATATGTTTACACTCTTTTTTGTGAATTCTGGTAATGCTTCTTGTGAGCAAAAATGGTTTTGCCACCCAATCTTACAAGAAATAAGACAGTTGCTCCTTTTTCCTTGAACCTCCTTCTCCGTACGTTTCGTTCCATTGCTTCAATTCACTCATTATGGATCCCCCAGATGCAAAGCTAGCTGCAACCTGCATCCCGGAAAGCAAATTCAAAACATCAAACACTTTCATCTTTATGTGGAATGCCCTAAGACAACTGATACGGGCACAAATCATATATTTCTCAATGAAAACAAGATCATTTACCTGATTTTTTGCCTCTCTAAAATCTGCCATGTTTAACGGCCTGAGAGTAACCACTCTTTCCTCTTTAACATCTTCTTTGCTATCTGAAGCATCTTCTGTATTCTGTCCTGAAGCTCTCTTCTTTTTCTCCTGCAAATAAACCAAAATTCCATCAAGTCTAGGATACGTTCCTCTGATGAAAATAGCCTGAAGTTTTCCTTTTTTATAAGTACATGAAGAAGAATAGCAGGATACTAACCAAATCCTTCAGCCTCTCTTGTTTTATCAACTCTCTAACTGGCCGATAAGCAGCTGTTGTGCACAAGTTCTGTTTCAAGCAGAGTAATATACATTCTGGTCAATCCAAAACACACCCGATTTAAGCAGTAAAATCTATGCGAATAACACAAGAAACACATACCTTAAGGTCACTTCCAGTAAATCCTTCTGTCATTGTTCCTAGCTCCTTGAAGTTTAACCCTTCTTCCACTTTTTCTTTGCTCAATAGAGTTCTGAAAATCATTTCTCGGTTCTCTACAGACGGTAGACCAACCATAATTCTGTTGAATAGAGTAACTATTAGTATATGCAATGAAAGAAATTACAATCATCCATTTTATGTCACTCGGGTGCAAAAGGTACCTTCGCTCAAAGCGCCTGATAATTGCTTCATCAAGGTCAAACGGCCTGTTGGTAGCAGCAAGAACAAGGATGCGCTCACCTGGCTTTGTGGTGAGCCCGTCCCAGTGAGTCATGAACTCATTCTTTATTTTCCTCATGGCTTCATGCTCCCCAACTCTCGTCCGCTGTCCAAGCATGCTATCCACTTCATCTACGAAAATAATAGTTGGAGAAACCTTGGATGCAAGTGAGAACAAAGCACGGACGTTCTTCTCATCTTCACCAAACCATTTAGAAGTGATGGTAGACATGGATACATTAATGAAGCTTGCTCTAGCTTCCCTTGCAATTGCCTTGGCTAGCATTGTCTTTCCGGTGCCAGGAGGCCCAAAAAGCAAAATTCCCCTGCAAGGCTTTAAAAGCCCTCCTTGGAAGAGGTCAGGACGTCGAAGTGGAAGCATCACTAGTTCCTGAAGATTTTCTTTTATTTCCTCCAAGGCACCGATATCAGCAAATGTTACGTTTATTTCATCTGCTGGTATGACTTCTGGCCTTATCCGCTTCTCAAATTCATTGTCGGGAGGAACTTCCTGTTGCTAAGTAACGTTAGTACTCACGACGATGTATAGCATGAGAGAAATATAATAGCATAATAAAGATGGGAAAAATAGAACTCACAGGAGCTTTTTGTGCTGGTGTTGGAGTGTCACCATCTTTCTTTGGCACAGAAGAAGCTGATGTTTCCGCTCCACTTTTCTTCTCCGGTTTCACACCAACAGCTCCATTCCCTCCCGCTTCCTGTTGTCAATCGTAAAGAAGCATAAACAAGTTACTACTGATCTACCACTTCAGCTCCTTTAGATAGAGCATCTGTTATGAGAAATATAAACGAACCTTTGATTTTTCAGTTTTTGCTTCCAACTTCAATGTATCTTTACCGGTGGCTTTGCCTTCCTGGAATATACTGAATCCGTGGGACAAACTGTTTCACAGCCAACAAAAATAAGTACTTATAATGTCTACTGCATTAAGACTACAATGTAACTTTTATATATCGAACAAAATACTAATCTTACCTCCTTGATGATATAACCAGTTTTCCGTTTCTATACTCAACATCCTTGTTATTCATTAAATGATAAGAAATTGCTGACACAACAATCTCTTCTATGTAGTTGCTTAGAACCACTGTGTCCCCAAGAGCGAATTTATCAAGATCATCACAATCGACATCATTCGCTGATAGTACTTCCGTGATATGGTTTCTGTTATCCTGAGCTTTAATCATTTTCATATCCTCCTCCAGTTGAGACTTCCAACTGACGAGATGTGATTCGTCTTCAGGAGGCCTGATCTCAATGTTGTAAGGGAAGATGTCGGTCAGCCTCTCGTCAACCTCTCTACTTTCACTACTCAAATCTACAATTCGTGAACCGAGGATCAACACTGATCCGGACAGTTTCTGCATCATCTTCTGGAACAAGTTGTATGTCCTTTGAGATCTAGAGACTAGCTTCTCAACATCTCTAATATATAGCACAATTGGATTGGTTTTCGATACGTAAACCAAAACCTGCAGACCATTTCAACTATTTAAGTCTGCACACATTATTATCACAGGGCATTCGGAGAATTAAATCATTTCAAAGTGTCGTAATTGCTAATTACCTTGTACAGAGACATAATCAGAAGTTTCTCATCAAAAGACCAGCTGGTAGTGC
This sequence comes from Acer campestre, assembly GCA_954870605.1. Taxonomy (NCBI): domain Eukaryota; kingdom Viridiplantae; phylum Streptophyta; class Magnoliopsida; order Sapindales; family Sapindaceae; genus Acer; species Acer campestre. The sequence goes on along the minus strand of OX940807.1, from coordinate 30,499,394 downwards.
GTTTTAGAGGTCCTGAAAAAGTGAACAACCGTAATTGTAATGTCACACACACAACTAACAATCAGTGAAATTGCTTCTTATATTACAAATTTTCAAGGGGAATTAAAAAAAAAAAAAAAAAAAAACCTGGATTATTTGAAGAGTTGGACTGCGAAATGATGTTATCCATGTTAGATGAGACCGAAGCATTTCTACGTAGCTTACAAGGATGACAAGAACCTTCCTTTCCCCTGATGAAACAACATGTACAACTCAAGTTATGAGAAATATGAATGAATGAAACACAAGTGATTGATCAAGAAAGCTGTTTTCAGTTTTCATATACCATGATGATATATCCACACCGCTCCTTTGCTTCTGCAATGTGCCTGCAACAGAAATTATTGGTCAACTATAAAACCTAACAAAACTTAAAACGAATGCCTTAATTAAAACCAACAATTATGTAATTCAAATACCTTTGAATTCTTCCTTTTGAGGATAGATAGAAAATGAACCCAAAAAACCAGAAAGTCGCTCTAGAGTTGACTCCGAAGGAGATCTTTTGAAGGACTACAAAACAATATATCTCAAATTTAGGAAAAGCAACAACATGTAATGGTGCATACAGCCTACAGGACTACGTCATCAATTAAATGATCCGATAAGCTTACAGATTCTTTGTTGCCAGTACCATACTTGCTCTGAATCTGCAACAAAACCAACCCTTTCGATTATAAATTATATGAAACATTAGAAACAAAAAAGGGAAAGAGTCAATTCTACTTGCATACTCACTCACCTTTAGAGAAAAGTCAGTTGCATCTAACAGCAGCAACTTTGCTTCGAAATAATGCGCTAAAGCCTTGGCAAGCATTTGTTGGTAAAGTTCTTCAAAGTAAACAAACCAAAACAATTCCATTAAAGTTTATTGAATTGCAAGTTACAAGTACATAACATTCATGCCAGATTTTAATTAACCAACCAACCTGCTGGTCCTGAGAGCAATATAGCACGACTAGCAGGCGAAAGATTCCTCGTATACTTTGATACTTCGGCATGCTTCAAGTGAACATAAGCAGCACTTGTTAGCAGCACCCGAGTCTGCTCACTGTCATTGTAACAAAGATATAACACAATAACATCACATCAGTGTATGATTAATGTTTACATATATAATTTGAAATCCTTAAGATGATTTTGTGTCTAAGATCACATACATAGTTGTTCTTCAACTTAAAATATACAAATATTTAAAAGGGTGGTCATGTTAAAAGATAAAGAGTATTGAGAATTGAGAAGATACAATTAATTTCCAAAAATGGTAAAAATCTCTGGAAGAAAAAACCAACCTGACAACAGGGAATTACTAAACTAGGAAAGATAAATATCTTATCTTAATAAACACAAACCAAGGCACGTGACAGTCAAGTCTTATGTTTATCGATAAAGTTAAATTCAATAAAAACAAGTGTGATTATAATAATAATTATTATACAAAACTCTGCAATATTGAAAAGTGACCTTGTAGTCACTGAAAACCAAAAACAGAGTATATCAATAGACAAATTGATTTCTTTAAAAAATGATCTCATGGAAAAACACACTTCGCTTCTCGAGAGGTCTAGAAGTGCAACTACAGGGCCACGTCGAAAAGCAATAATGGATTAATGAATTGAATTGAAGATCCATTAAGTATTTTTATTTATCTTACAAACAAAAAATTTACATGATTTGGGGTTCCAGAAACACAAATATTGTTACGAAAAATGAAAAAATTAATTGAAATCATTTGTTTGGTTTCAGAAAACAAAAAAAGTGATGGCTTTGACAAGAAAAAAATAAAAAATAAAGCATCCTTTACAAAAGAAGCACAAAAACAGGGTATTGAGAACAGAAACCATGAAAAATATAAACAAAAACTTGTAAACACACACCTGAGGTAGTAAGGGAATTCATCGAAAGTGATTTTGCTTTCTCTGCCATCAACGACCTGTCTCAACAATTCCTGCTCCATCTTGTCCGCAGTAACACCGTTTGACGACGCCGAATTGTTTCCGGTCCATCTGTTCATGGTTTGACCCGACGCCAGACCCAACCCGACCCCCAGACCCACCCCCACCCCCAACGCCGATAACAGTACGTTCTTCTGCTCCATTTTTTTTCTTATATAATATAACCCCACAACAAATTCTTCAACTTTTCTACCGCTCTGTTTCAGATTCAAGAAAAGAGAGAGAGATATTTGGATACAAGTTTTGGACAAACGAAGATCAAGATGTTTTCATTTTCATTTTTTTTTTTTTTTTTTTGGTTTTTTTTTGTTTTTTATTCAGACACTAAAATCGAAAAAACTCCGATTTTTCCGAACTAATCTAGTCTAGAAACCGCTAGCTTTTTTGGTACGTTTGAGTATTTATACGGTGGTTTGTGAGTAGAGAGAACACGAGGGAAGCGGGTCAAACGACACGTAAGCGTCGCCGGAGATATTTTCTCTCCTTTTTTTTTTCCCATAAATTGATCAAACGGCGGGCGATGGATGTAGAAACAGACAGACAGAGAGAAAGAGTGTTCCCGCTTTTTCAGGAGTGTGAGTGTCTCTGTGTCTCGTTTTTTTATAAATAAATACAGTGGAGAGAGAGAGAGAGAGACAGTTGCTTACGTGTCAGTGTTTGGTTAATTTGTGTTTCGGTTTACTTGACAGGCGCCGAAATACGAGTGATGCGGATAAGCCTTCAATTCAAATATTCAATTGAATTGTGTTCCAATTATCCATTACTTGTTAATTGGCCCAAAATATGTCAGTAATATGGGCCAATCCCACTCTTTACTCTTTAATCCAACTTATATATCAACACTTGTTTAATGGTTAATTTGTTCAATTTGTCCCGTTAATCTTACACGTAAAGGTACACGTAAAGGTATCGTTACACTTACAGATAAAAGGTATCGTTGAATGTTGAATTTATCCCGTTAATCTTACACGTGAAGGGTATTGTTGAGTTCTTAATATCATCTTTTAGCCCATACTCAATTGTAGCTTCGGATTCCTTGGAGTCCCTCCCCATTTCCCAACCTTGAATTTGTAGTAATTAAAAAAAAAAAAAAAAAAAAAAAACCAATGCCTTGGTAATTACGACCCCAAATATTTGAATTCGGGCGAAAAAGAAAGTATCGATGTTTTATTTTGGTTCTACAGATCCTGATATCATCAATGAAATGAACATTGTGATGGACATTCTTTACATATTACTGGTGTAGTGGTGTATCGGCCAGTATTGACTGATACTCTTGCATTCAATTTGGTGGGCCCTCTACAACTTCTTGCGGGAACTTAAAATGAATCAAAATTCCGATACAAAGCAAGAGGCTGGTCTTCTATGGAGCAAATGCCTGGAAAAGGGCGTGTCCCACACGATTGGTGCAAATCAATAACATTGAAAATTGATCAACTGAACTACAAGTGTGGAGTGTAAAACTAGAAGCTATCTCATTAGATCTAAAAACACAAAGCCATTCCAGAGGCTATGCAAGAGCATGGATGGCAACAGATTCCTTGATCGTGCAAATACAAGACCCATCACCACACCAAGAAATATAAGCGGTAGCATTCTCTGTACATTGAAATGAGCTAGAGCAAAGGCAACTGAACTCACCAGTATTGCACACCATACGGGCATATACTTGGTCAAGGATGGGAGAAGGAAACCGCGAAACACAATTTCCTCCCATACAGGTGCACATATTGAAACTACTACTGCATACAGTGCCATTGCTACTGGATCCCGAGCCATTATTGATTGCTCAACACTTGAGATGGTGACAGGCGCAGAAGGCATTATAGGCAACAAGTTGAGGTTAAACTGTGAGAGCCGATTGACCAGTGGAAACATGAGACATCCAAGCAAAACATCAAAGTGCCAGTTCCCCTTCAAGCTGAACCGAAACCAATCAGATGGAAGGGGATGAAACCGAGAGAGGCAGCGATGGAGGATAGCAATTCCAGCAAGCCCTTCAGTTACATCAGTCACAAGGCTGAATAATGCCTGTCCTCTAAATGTTAGAGATTCCTTATTGAAACCTGCTATATAGGCAGCAAAAGGAATCATCCAAGACCCTATAAACCAAAACGCTGCAACCCAAAGAAGCATTACCTGCACCACCAAATGCAGTTTCATTGCCACCTTAGTTCATTCCAAATTTCAAATAGAATACTGCAAGAGTCTCCATCAGAACTTTATTAGAATACTTTAAGCTTATGATTTGGGTGGAATGATGTTTTTGTTGCTGTTGGGGATTTTTTTTCCTATGTTTAAATAATAACATCGGATCATGCTACTGAAAACAGAAGGTTGACTAGCATACAAGTGCCATTGATTTTTGTTTACTTCGTCTTTCTAAATTAGCACATTTTAATACTCAACACTCAACACTGATACTCATCCTGAGAAGCAAATGACAGAGAAAGCTAAGAGGCGGCATTTGGTTCCCAAAACATGTATCATAATAAGATATTAAGTTGATGCAAGAAAGTATAAGACCCTTACTTGCACTATGGTCTCTGCTCTCCATGGTACAGTCCAGCGGCTCCCAATTGCTCTAAACACTGCATCTACAGCCTGAAATGTAATCATTTTTTTGGTGAAAACAGTTAACAATTTCTGATATTTGTATAATACTTGAAGCTGTTTTACTAGTGATTATACACATTACTCTAGCAGTCAAAACTATATTCTTTTCACAAACCAATGAGATGTTATTACTGTTGGTTCAGTAAAAAAGATTAGATTATCAGCACGTGAAGTCGATTTGCAAACCATTCAACCGACAGAATCTAACGTGGCGCAAAACTCAAGGAACTTATCATGGTTGTAAGATTAACTCAGCAGTTAGCATAAATCTACTGTAACTACATATTACAAGTATCCCTAGGCATAAGCTTACACCACGAGAAGCTAGCAACATTTCCTGATACAGCCATTATGGCATTATAGCATAACACTACCCGACAACACCATGAACAATAACAACAGTTGATATCTTAATATAGGCTCCCTAACATCATAATCCGAAATTCAACCAATGACAACGATTTGTATTTCTGTTTATTAACTACATTCTTGGGTAAGCTATACATTTAAAAACAAAATATACCTCCTAACATTCAACACTGACTACATTATAAATCAAATAACGAAAAGTTACCTCTCGAAGAGTCAATCCCAAGGAGCTTGAGTTATCGAATTCGGGTTTGACCAATTCCTCCGGTACAAAATGTTCTAGCTTCGAGTTTTCCGGTGATGATGATTCCTCATGCCTGAAGCATGAAACTTTCCATTTCTGCAAAACAACCAAATTACAATTAAAAAAGAATTAATTAAAAAAACTAGTACACCCTACCTTCCTCAGCAGACAAAATAATAAAAAAAAAAAGCATAAATCTTTTTTTCTCAGCAACCATACAGAACTTCACTTGACACGAGCACTCACGTTCCTGGCAAACTTGAAACCGGATTCGAAGATCCGAGAGCTCCGGGTGAGAGAGAGGGTCTCGGGTCGGTTGGAAACCCGAAGTCTAGAAACAGAAGGCAAGAGAATTGGACGATGAGAGAAGGAATGAGAGCAGGAGCTCAACATTGGAAAACCCTAGTAGTGATTGCAATTGTTGTTATTCGCATCGGAGGAACTGTACACGAGAACAGTAGCCAATTTTATTTTATTTGAGTAGTAATTTTGAGAAATTCGATAACCCAAAAAAAACCCTAACCCTAATTTGGGATAGATGATTGGATTTTGTTAGAAAAGGTAGTTGTTCTCGTTGTCTTACAGTTGAGAGAGAGAGAGAGAGAGAGAGAGAGAGAGCTACTCTTCTGCGATACGACTTACGAGCGAGACACAGAGAGAGAGATACTTTTGGTGGTTGTTTGGATACTTCTAGATGATTGACCAGGATCAACGGTCCTAATTTTTTAAAACCTAATATATATAATTAATTTATATTAAAAGAAATTAACGGATATAATCTCAATCGTTAAATTTATCTCTCTGATCTTAAAAAAAAATGTTGAAAATAGAGGGAATGTAAATACTAAAATACTAGAAGAATTTTTTTATTTTATTTTTTTAATCTAAACGGTCACGATTCTATTGACACGTGAAAGCATGATTGTCTCGTCTTGTCTTTCGTTTTTTTAAAACCTTGGTAATGCTACATTTTACAAGGCCAGTCATATAAATTAGTAATTTTATTCTAACGTCAAATAAATATGTCATGTTTAAGTTTCTTCTGAAAGTTTTTTCAAACATTTCTCGATTTTGATATCTTATTATTATCCATGCTTTCCGGTATGATTTCTTCTCTGGTATTTGCTAAATCATGTAATAAGAAATTCATCAAAAAGCTTGAGAGTGGGCACATGAGAGAGTTGTTGTCTTGTTGATATCTCTACTAGGCTACTAGCCCTTCTCAAGTGTTTAGAGGCATTCTAGGTTGATATCTCTATCATACTACCATTACTATGTTTACTCATGGAGTTATAACTTAGATGGGTAAAATTTAATTTATATATCTGAGATTTAGCTTAATTACAGACAAATCTACCTTGTTCGAGAAATAGGCAAAGACCCTCTAACGAGTCCAACGCTAGGTATTGCGCCTAGAGGGGGCGGTATATCATCCATGTCAATGTCAGCTTTCTGGCTAGTCCCTCAACTAGTCCTTACTGGATTATCCAAGGCTTTTAATTCGACAGGCCAAGTTGAATTCCACTACAAGCAGTTCCTGGAAAACATGAGAAGCATTGCAGGTGCTTTCTCTAAATGTGGCATGGCTGGTTCGAGTTATCTAAGCAGTTTTCAAGTCACCATAGTTCATCACATATGAAATGGAACCAAGACACCAAAAAGCTTGGAATTGTGACAAGAGTCAAGAGTGACAGACAGGGCACTACTCCATTATTTCTCTGCTTGATGTACAAAGCTGCTGAGACTCGGTCACAATTTTCACTAATTGATATGCTAATCTAATTACATTTAACTTGAAAATGTGTATTTACCATTTAATAGTATATATTGGATAATAGAGACTTGCATTTTCCTTCTTGAAGAGTACAAAAAGTAAAAAAAAAATTAAAAGAAAACTAAGAAGAAAAAAAAAAATCATTTTGAAAGTGAAACCAATTATTCTTTATGTTATTTTCTGCTTTAACAAGTCAACAACAATAATTTCAATAAGAACAAAACAAAATGGCGCTTATATAATTTGACACTTGATAATTATAAACTAAAATATCATTTGATATGTATTATTAAACGATTTCAATTTAGCATATGTTTAAAGATTAATGGACACAATCATAAAATAAAGTGTTTAATCATCTCAAAACTTCAATAATTAAGCATCAAAACATCTTAAACCAACCAGCAACCACCACCCAATGTGGCTTGTGATAAATAATGTTCATTCATCCCAGCAATATCCCAGCCTTACGGTTCGAGTTGTCCTACCCGTAAGTGGTATTGGTAAAAAAAAAGAGATAACAATATTGAAAAGCGGAAATGTTGTGGATTCATACTAGACAGTTTTCCGCATGAACCCTTCAATCAGTAAGACAGTAACACAATAAAATCAACAAATCATCTACAAAATCTGTGTTATTGAAATGTAAATCTTCTCTTCTATGCTGTGTCAAGTGAAGTTAAAGCAGCATTCAAAAACCTGAGTCAGGACTACTACTACTGCCAATCGATCAAAAAAAGAATTTAAAATTTTTGGCAACCATTGAAAATACCTCTGCAGTGACTGACTGACTGTACTACCAAGAAATGGCATTAGACATGGTAGTTCATACCCACCTCAATCAAACAAATATGAGGGATGTTCAATACCACGGCAGGGGCCCGGCTGTTTTTCCGCAAGAAAGAGTAAGCTACATTGATCACGAACCTCTTCAAGAACGGTGCATTCCATTTAGCCTTTATACGAGAGTGACCTATGACATATGAGACGCCTGCACACTTAGCTTCAAGAAGCTCCAAGAGTTCTTCCTTAACATGCATATCCTTGTTTTGCTTCGTTTCCAGCAATTTGAACTGTGCCCGTGGCCTGTACTTGACCTCAAGTGACTCCTCCTCGTACATTGAGCGTAATCTTTGCAGAGTTGCTGATTTGCTGCTATTGGCATTGAATGGTGGACTTGAAGAGCTACTACTTCCTTCGATGCTATTAGATTCTGACACTGCAAGTCTTTTCCCAAACTTCTCGGATGTTCTCACAACAGCTAGCCAACCATCCACAGGACCATCTACATTTCCAAAACCTTCTGCTTCCAGTTGGATGAATTCAGCTAGGCTTGTCATAAGGTCGTTTTCGAAATCATCATCATGGTTATGGACATCTTTGTAGCCACTACGGACAATGCAGCGATACATCCTGTAAGATTTAGGGCCAATCCGACCAATAAGATACCTTTCTTTAGTGGGGACGTATGGTACAGGAACCGTCTTAGCACAGACAAAGACAACCACTTGGTAAAATGCAGGTAGGTTGGTTAAGAAATGGGTGAATGTGGCAGGGACTCCGTTTACCAACTTTGTATAGATGAGGCCAATACCGGGGATCCTAACAATCCCAAGACTTGGACCCAGCGTGAGGATTGTTTTCATGGATACTTTGTTGTGTTGATCATATAAATATCTCTTCCTGTTGCCATAATGCCACACAAACATGACAAACAGAAAGGCTGCGGTAATCATGAGAGTAACCCATCCACCCCTAAGGATTTTCATGCAAGATGACGAAAGATAGACAATCTCAATCGATCCAAAGAATAGGGCAAACAGAAGGGCGAATACGAAACTCTGATGCCAGACGAAGGCAATGACCAGTGATGTCAACCACGTCGTTACAAATGTCAGAGACATGAATGCAATCCCTGAAGGAAGGTAGAGATATTAGTTTTCATATATGATGAAATCTTTCGAATTAAATATTTCAGGTACTTTTTGACCAATGAAGACTTACCATAAGCATTTGCTAGACGATTTGTGTCTCGAAAACCAACTGTGATCGCCAGGCTGAGAACCATATGAACCCAGTTTATCTCTGGGATGTATACCTGACCACGCACCCATCTTGATTTATGTACAATCTTGACACGGGGGAAGCATCCTAATGCATAGCATTGCTTGACTATTGAGAACATAGCAGAAATAATAGCCTGACTTGCAACAATTGCTGCCAAAGTTGCCATGATAAGAACAGGCCAAAACAATGGATCTACAAACATTGCAAGAGCACTCTCTTAGTAAAAACAAAAACACGATGATATAATATCTTGGAGAATAAAATCTTGAAGTGATTCTAAGAAGGGCTACAATAGTGAAACATTCTAGTTCAACAATTATAAAAAACAGAATAACACAACGAATTCCAATACTCAAATAGGTCTTTATCATGTTGAGCCTTAAAATAGAGGAAGATTGATGAAGAATGAGCTCGTACCCACTGAACAATTACTTTGTGGACAGCATAGCTAACCATATTATATCACTAGCAAATTAAGACATTCTTTTCGGGCAATGAGAATATCAGACAATAGATTGCCAGAACATTGTACTAGTAACTCCTTCAAAACTACTAGGAAGGAATGACTTCAAAAGCCACATTTAGAACCGAAAAAATGGTGAAAATGAAGGAATAAGGAAATTTTTAACAAAGAGAGTACCTTTGTAATAGCAAAAGATTACCTGGGATGGAAGCGTAAAAGCTTATAGATGTAGCAGAAATATTCTTTGAAAGATATGCAGCCTGTCCCATGTATTGAAGCACTAGACACGGGTAAACTACACAACAAAATGCAAGCTGCACAAAGTAACATGTGTTTAGAGTGTTCCTTGTGAAAATGAAATGTTAAATAATAAAACATATATGTGGAAATAGAAAACAGAAACCAAAGAAGCACTAAAACACACAACTGGTAAAAACTTAATTCTCATAGACTCAAATTCCTCAATCACAATCATTGGTTTCACATACCCTTATTGATGTCACTGAGAATTGGCCAAGATCTTGAAAAATAGCTTCAGTTCCTGCAGTTGAAAAGAAAAATCCCACCTTAATTGAACTATCACAATTCTTCTAATCTTAACTTCAATAAGTTCCATATGCCAAATTTACCGGTACTACATAGAAGTACTCCCGTTAGAGACATCCATCCGTCTCTACCCGTCTCCCTAAAGAACTTGTAAATATAATGTGGAGAAAGGGCCCTGTACACTCTTGGATTCCACTTAACAATATTGTAGATGCCAACAAAGGCAATAGTCAATAACCATAAGATCACTATGGGGGCAAACATGAAGGCCACTTTGTAGGTGCCACGATATTGCAGAACAAAATGGCCAATCAATACGAGACAGGCAAGGAAAACCACCATACCTGTATAATGATATGCGGAAATGTTAGTGCCTGAAATGGCATTACATGAAGCTAAGACTGAAGATTCTGAATTAGTGCTATTCTCTTTCTTCAACAGTTACATTAGCAGCCTACGTTTTGTATATGAACTCAACACATAAAGTGACATATTTACAACATCATTTTTAAATTTTCATTAGACGAGTACCAGCATATAAACAAACAACGAAATTTTTTCTACTTTCATTGAGCTGCACTCACCGCTGTGCATATTCTCTAATTTGACCTGCAGCCCATCAATGGACGAAAGAACTGCAAAAAGAGTAGGAATCTATTAGCACAAGTGTAGAACGGAAACCTGAGCAAATGCATGAATGGTACAATATAAGAGATTAAAGACATACAAGGAAAGTGCATTTACCAGAAATTGCTGGTCTGAAGACACCAACACTAAAAACCAGGGAAATGCCGAGCAAAACAAAAACAAGTATTCCGGTTTTTGCTTTTCTATTTCTCTCAATAAAAGCTTTGAATCGAGAACTATGTGCATTTCTGCTTGAATGGTCTGGATCATGATATGTAGAAATCTCCTCATCGGCTGCTTGATGATTAGGGAGTAAACTTACTTTTGAATTTCGGCAGAGCAGCGCATATAAAGCAAATATTCCTCCTGCAAATGGCTCCAATGGTATCAACATAAACTGAAAAACAACGAAAAGGACTTGCATATCGCCAATTGAAAAGCATGAAAACTCTTTCTTTACCTTCACCATTATCGTCCGCATTTAACAAAATAATAACATGCTTGAACAGCGAAAGAAGAGTGAGAGTCCAAAAGATCAATGAAAACACCCCGAATACTGTATCTTCAGTTTGATAATCATGCAATCTACCCGAAAAAGTGCTTTTATAAACATAAAGAGGAGAAATACACAAATCACCGAACACAATACCGAAACTCTGGTATGCTAAAAGGTGGACTTGTTTACATGTCCTTTTATTATCAACCTGCTTCAACAACAAAATAAACACATCAACTCATATAAATTTTGATCACATCAATCAGCTGATGATTTTGAGACAGATAACAATCCCACTCTCTCTAAAAACACCAACCCAGAAAAATCATGCAAGAATAAAAACACCCCACATTTTGATTTCATATCTAGAATACACAAACCAAATCAAAATATGATTTTATGATCCACATCATGTAGTTTATCGCATATTGATTAACAACAGAGAATCCGATCAATCACAAGATATTATTTACAAAATCAATCAAACTTTATAAAAATCTTCAAATAAAAGGAAAAAAAAAAAAGATATCTGGGGTTGGTAAGAGGGATGTGAAAGACATACCATGTTAATGGGGTGTTGTTCAGAGATGGAACCGAGAGTGCGCTGCAGATGCGGGTCTGGGTTCTGTGTTGGTTTTGAAATGTTGAACGAGACGGGACAGAGAGAGACTGAGAGACAAAAATGGGTTTAGTTATAGTTTCAAGTTGGGGACTTGAATTTCATTACAAGTACATTAGATTTTGTTTGTATTTATATAACGGTGAGTCGAAGTCGAATCCATCGAATGTTGTTGTAACTAACTGCTTCAAACTTCGTTTTCGATGTCGTTGCTGGGGGGTCTAGGAATGTAAAATCATTTTTAAAAGGGTTAATTGCACAAACACCCATGAGTTTAGGCAATATTGCACTCATATTCAACTTTTCCTATAATTGCACAAACCTCCCGACTAACGGTTTGACTAACCGTCAATTTAATGGTCTAGAGATTATCTAGGGACAAAACCGTCCTCTTACACATTAAAATAATTAAAACCCAAAGGAACCCCAAGTGTTTCTATAACTATAAATCTACCCAAATAATAACTATAAATATAACCCCAAAAGTATATAAAACTATAAATCACCAACAATCACCAGCCGATATACTTTGTGAGCAATAATGAGTAAAGAATACTAAGATAAGTTAACATTAAATTAAGTTTAAAATTGCACCTACCAAGACGTAAGTCTAATATATAAACTAGAATATACTGAATAACATAAATGAAACAAATGGAAACTAAGTACGTGGCGTTGTCTCACAAGTGTACTCTACCAGCACAATTCCGGGTAGGAGTAAGTCTGAGTATTCCAACCGATATACTTTGTGAGCAATAATGAGTAACAAATACTAAGATAAGTTAACATTAAATTAAGTTTCAAATTGCACCTACCAAGATGTAAATCTAATATATAAACTAGAATATATTGAATAACATAAATGAAACAAATGGAAACTAAGTACGTGGTATTGTCTTACAAGTATACTCTACCGGCACAATTTCGGGTAGGAGTAAGTCTGAGTAATCCAGCCGATATACTTTGTGAGCAATAATGAGTAAAGAATACTAAGATAAATTAACATTAAATTAAGTTTAAAATTGCACCTACCAAGACGTAAATCTAATATATAAAATGTAATATACTGAATAGATTAAATGAAACAAATGGACAGTAAGTACGTGGCGTTGTCTCACAAGTGTACTCTACCGACATAATTCTAGGTGTGAGTAAGTCTGAGTATTCCAGCCGATATACTTTGTGAGCAATAATGAGTAAAGAATATTAAGATAAGTTAACATTAAATTTAGTTTCAAATTGCACCTACCAAGACGTAAATCTAATATATAAACTAGAATATACTGAATAACATAAATGAAACAAATGGAAACTAAGTACGTGGCATTGTCTCACAAGTGTACTCTACCGGCACAATTCCGAGTAGGAGTAAGTCTGAGTATTCCAGCCGATATACTTAGTGTATCACTTGTATCAATCTACTTCTATCACTAGTATGGTCAGTTTATACTACAAGTTCAAACAACTCATAATTTTAAACGCTGACATAATAGTTCTTCAATGGTTGGAAGAAAAAACAAATGCCTAGGGGCAGTATCTTATCAGGATTTTTTTTTTTGTAAGCACACCTCCAACAACACCACAAAAATAACCAAGTATATCAATCATTAACAAAGATTGAGAATGGTAACAATTCGAAGAGATTCCCTGCTGCCAAAGGAATTAGCACGACTAAAGGAAACAATAAAAATAACCTTAGATAAATAACCTTATATTTCAAAATTGAAGAAGAGGGACACGAATCAAATCCATGAACTTATGAATGTACTTCTAAATACCTTACCGTCTAACCAATCTCATTTTGTCAATTCTATTATACTTAAACTTATATAAACCTAATATATGAACATCTTGCGTTGAAAATAGATTTCAATTTATATGTTTTTAAACTAAAATGAACCCTCACATCAAACACAAAACCTAGCTACACCAACTATTCAACTTAAAACCCTAACTATAATTTCACATTTTTTTCATATTATTATCTAACAAGTGGAATTATTGCATTTTGAAATCCCCTACCATTGTTGTACCCAAATTATGAGAGATGCCATGAATAAACCCTAATCTTGAGAGAAATAGCAACACATTTGCAAACACAAATCTAAATAAACATATTATACGAAACCTTAATCTTCGAACAACAGAAACTTACCTACCAATGTAAGCACCAAACAGTCATTTTTCTTTCATTTTGGTTAATATTGGGTTCACTTGCGAATCAAACCAAAACCTAACATTGGCATTCATTAGTATATAGTCTTGTCCTGTGTTTTATATTTCCTATGTCGGATTTATTCTCGTTTTGTCTAGATTCACATTTGAGTTCTTTAACAACTTATCACTAATTCTCTATTTCTTTTAAACAACGAAATTATATGCAAAAGTAAAAGATAAGAAAAAACATTGGAACCTATGAATCAGTTTTATGAAATTCATATAAAACGGCATTTCTTGAAAGCTTCGCTTTTAATCGTTGAAAGAATGACCGTTAGTCTATGAGGTTTTTTTTTTTTTTTTTTTTTTTTCTGATTTTCAGGAATTCAAACCAATGACAGACCTATTTTATACAAACAAAAATATATATACAAACCCCTAAGAAAAAAATTTACAAAGAAAATTATACACAAATTTCTAGTTTTCGTAAACCCTAACTTGCAGTTTACAAAAATTTTCTTTAACCCTAATTATACAAACAACAAAATTTATACAAACCTCTAACAAATAAATTTACAAAGAAAATTTGTAAATTTTCAGTTTTCGTAAACCCTAACCATCAGTTGACAAAAATTTTCAGTTTTTGTAAACCCTAACTATCAGTTAACAAAAATTTTCAGTTTTCGTAAACCCTAATTTTCAGTTTACAAAAACTTTCGTTAACCCTAATTATAGAAACAAAAATATTTATACAAACCCCTAAGAACAAAATTTACAAAGAAAATTTATACACTATTTTTCAGTTTTCGCAAACCCTAACTATCACTTAACAAAAATATTCAATTTTCGTAAACCCTAATTTTCAGTTTACAAAAATTTTCGTTAACCCTAATTATACAAAAAAAAATTTATACAAACCCCTAAGAAAAAAATTTACAAAGAAAATTTATACACAAATTCTCAGTTTTCGTAAACCCTAACTATTAGTTAATAAAAAATTTCAGTTTTTCTTACAAAAAATTTCGTTACCCCTAATTATACAAACAAAAAAAAAATTATACAAAACCCTAAAGACAATTAATTTACCTTTTAGTTTTCTGGAAACCAGAAACCAAACACACCAAGACACAACGTTCAAACCCAGTCGTCAGAATCCAAACCCAGATTACAGACGATGTAGAGAGAGAGTTTGGAGACAAACCTAGATGGAGAATGAGAGGAGAGAGACAAAGTTTATATGAGAGGAGAGAGGTAGAGTTTGTTATACAAAACCCTAATCATCAAACTGAAGAAATAATCGATTACCTTTCAAATTTTTGAATGCAATGCTTCAGATGCACCCTTGTCAACCAACCAACATATAGAGTTCACACCCACAACCTGAGCGCCGGCCTCCAAACCAAGCTTAAAAGACAATCTACTCACAGTTGGGAGAGAAAACTTGATGGAGAATGACAGGAGAGAGGAGAGAGGAGAGAGGAGAGAGGCACCATTGATTGAGAGGCGATCCAGAGAGAGAGTTGGGAGAGAAAAGTTGATGGAGAATGAGAGGAGATAGGAGAGGCGCTGTTGATTGACAGATCTAGAGACAGATTTGTGAGAGAAAAATTGATGGAGAATGAGAGGAGACAGGAGAGAGGAGCCGTTTGAATGAAAGGCATAGGAAGAGTTGGTTTTGTTTGGGTAAGAAACCGATCTAACAGGTTGCAAGTCACTAATGTTTTTTTATTTCCTATTTTAACCGGTTACGATTTCTTCAAACCTGGTATTGTACGGTACAAAGCAATTTCTTGCTTGTACCATAGCAAGTCCCTTAATTTAGATTACATAAGCTTTAAACTTTATCGCTGTCACCACTGTCCTTGACTGCTATGGAAATCCACAGCGGTCTTGACAACACAAAATGGTAATTTACTAAAAAAGTCCCTTGAATCTTCTAAAATTGCTCTTTTCTTTTGAAATTCTATAAACACATCATTTGGAACCAACAACCTGAAAATACTCAAACAGACAAATTAAAACCCTAAATGAACGATCAATAGTTCAAAAAAAAAAAAATATAGTTCAAACAGACAAGCAATTGAATGGAGGAATGGGGATAAAAAACGTATACAATAAATGAACGATCAATAGTTCAAAAATAAAATAATGAAAATAAAAGAACCAAATAATCTATAATCAATATTAAAATATCAAGCTTTTTTTTTAATTAAATATATACCAAACTGTCAATAATAGGTGATATTAAAGAGAAAAAAAAAATTTAAATATTTTTTTTTTGGAAATTAATAAGAAAAAATGAAAATTGTTCCATTATAGATGATGTCTTGTCTACCCTAGTAAAGGGAAATTAAAAAGAAATCGAAAATAAAATAACAATGGAGGGCGGAAGTTGAAACAGTGGCAATAGGGAAATCCAATGAACTTGTATATATAATGAGAGCTATAGCCTATAGCTATTAATCCAATAAAGAAAATTGTTCCATTAAAATAACAAGTTTGTGATTACATTTGTATAATAAGTTTGGACTAAATTTTTGGATTGACTAACATTAGAGTTAGATAGAATTGAGGCAGGACTGAGATTTGATTGTATTGGATTTGACTAAATTAATATTATCTTGTGTTTAAAGAAATGTGAAATAGAACTGAATTACTATATTTTGTTTAGTAAATATAAACAAAATATTTTAAATTTACTAATATTGTGGAATTGAATAACAAATTATTTAAATAATTTATTTTAAAAAATAATTATTTAATTTTTATATTATGGAATTAAAATATCGAAATATTTAAAAATAAAATTATAGTTTCAGATTATTAACAAATAAAAATTTATTTATTATTAAAATTGAATATATATATATATATAATCGGGAATGATCGGGGGACACAATTTTTGACACAAGATTTGACACGATTTTTCAACCATTGGATCTTTTAGATTTGAATGGCTTAGATTTAATAAATTGATTTCTTTTTTATTTACTTGTCATTTATATATCATTAATTTATTTTCTTTTCTCTCTTCTCTCACATATATTTACTTTCCTAATTAAAATTTAATTAATTTTCCCCTTCCTCTGATCCTCTCTCTTACATTTTTTTTTCCTTTTTCCATGTTAATTTTCTCCTCTCCATATCTCTTGTCTTACATTTTTCTCTCCTTTTTTTTTCCTTCATAATTCTATTTATTAAAAGTCTATTCATTGTCTTTAATTCATAATTCTATTAGATAAACAATTTGTCTTTCAACAAAAACAAAAATTATAAACAACCAAATAATAAATAAATACAAAAAGTACATAAACATTAAATAAAAAAAACAAAAAAAAAACAAAAAAAAAAAACTTATAACGTATAAAACAATTTTATAGCTTTTATTGTAACTTGTAAGAGATATGTGAACATAATAGTAACAATTTTTATTAGTTTGGTTTAGACCGTATTATATATTTACATCAGAGATGTGTTTATCAGTTTGGTATAGATGTGTTTATCAGTTTGGTATAGTAACATAAGAGATGTGTTCACATTTCTCTTGCAATAAAAACTACAAAATTACTTTTTATGTACTTTACCGTATACTGTACTGTTTTCATCGGTTTTATTATTTAGTTGTTTATAAAAAAATTTTGTTCATGGTTGTGTTGAAAGACAAGTAGTTTATCTAATAGAATTATGAATTAAAGATAATGAATTAGTCTTTTCTAAACAGAATATTAATGAAAGAAAAAAAAGTATGAGAGAAAAATGTGAGACAAGAAATGAAGTGGAGATAATTAACCAGGGAAAAAAAATATAAGGGAGAAGGGAAAATATTAATTAATTAGATTTTAATTAGGCAAGTAAATCTATGGGAGAGGAGAGAGAAAAGAAAAGAAATTAATGAGAAGTAACTAAAAAAATCAATTGATTAAATCTAAGCCATTCAAATCTAATAAATCCAATGGTTGAAAAATCGTGTCAAATCTCGTGTCAAAAATTGTGTCCCCCGATCCCTCCCGATATATAATATAATATAATATAATATAAAATCCCACTATAATCCCTAGATGATGGGTTTATATAAACCGTTTATATAAGAGCATTTCCAATGCTATAATCATTTGTGAAAAACTTATATATCATGCAGGACAATTAGACGGTCTGTTAAAATATGTTTCTCAAATATAATCATTGATGTTCAATGTCAACTGACGTGACAAAAAAAAACGATAGTAATTGTTTATATATCTACCCTTAAAGGTCCATTGGACAAATATTTTGTAAACCGATTTTAAAGCTTATATGATAAAATTGGGTCAGGGAAAAGTTTAAAGCTTATATAATATTAACATGTTTGAAAAGTCAAGAATCTTAACTTTCTTCAAACATGTCAATATCAGCCCTCAAAATAGTAGAATGCCTGAAGACATATATGTGGCAAAATGTATACAAAATAGTAGAATGCCTGAAGACATACACGTGGCAAAATGTACACGGACCGTGTACATTTTGCCACGTGTATGTCTTCAGGCATTCTACTATTTTGAGGGTTGACATGTTTGAAGGAAGTCAGTCTTCCCTCAATATCTATAAGCTCTAAACTTTACCCTCTATTTATGTTCCCTGCTTCCTTTCAACTAAAGCAGCTCCTCTTCCTCTTCCTCCTTTGTTTTTTGCTTTCCTTTTTCTTTTGCTTCCTCTTCCACGGGCCCAATTTTGGTTACTTACAAAATTTTCACTTCCATTTTTCATCGAATATTTCCTCGTTTAGTATATGTTACTTGGTTTTCTTTCAATGGATCTTCTAAATCTTTTTAAGTCCTTTCAGTTCTTTGTCTCTTTTTTCACTAAAATCTTCGATCTCTCAAGTGCAGTAGCCACATTACCAGTACCGGCTGCTCCAGTAGACCCTGAAGCAGCGATGAACCAGCAGATGAGTCCTCCCGGCACGGCTCCTGTTGATCACAATCAGGATCAGCATAATAAACTTGTAGATGGTGCGATGAAAATGATATATTCTTGGTTGCCAACAGCCGTTGCAATAGTTGCAATAGCTCTGCAATCTATGCAGACTAAATCTCAACCCCCACTTGCCTTCCATTTTCTAATTGTGGCCCTCCTTTTCTCCTTCCACTTTGACTTCCTCGGCAACTTCATCACCCAAAAATTTCCCGAAATAGCTCAAGTGTTGGGGTTTGTTGGTGTTTTTTTTGCGGTGACGGCGATTTATATAGCATTCACAATTTTACTCCCGGTGTGGCTCAAATGCATCGCATGGACTATCTTTGTCATCTCTTTCTTCACTATCATAGTTTGTTTTCGTCGCACCTGAAAATTCTATGGGATCTATCAACATATGCCATTTTTAGAATCGGATGAATGGATGGTCAAGCTTTTTTGTTTTTATTTTTATTTTTATGTACGTAAATTCGGAGTTTTGGGAGGTACTCAAAGCCACGTCATTGTATTGTATTGTAGTAATCGTGAAGAATAAGCTAGACAAACTTCATCTCGTCTTTTGTTTTGTTTTTAACATTGAGAAATTGAGCTTTATTGTTGAACTTGATGCCAAATACTCTAACTTTAACGTTGTCAGATTGAATGTATCCCATTTCCACATCGACTGGTGGTCTAAATATTATTATTCTTAATTACTTTAATTTCACACAAATTTTAAAATGAATCCCATTTTTGCTGCATTAATAGTTTTGAATGCGAGCATGATTTCAAAGAAGATATGAGGAATGGATGTGTCCATGTTCTAAAATAGCAAAATATATGTAACAAAACCATCATCCTTTCTTCTCTTCTCTCTCTCTCCCTCACTTTGATCAATAATAAGTAACAGAAAAATAAGATTACAAATTCAGCTGTCACATGAAAACCAGTCATAATAAGGAACAAGTAATGGTGGCCTAATTTGAGAACAATACAAGAATTTGTACACACACTCAGTCCATTTAAAAGACCAGTAAAGAAATCCATCCAACCTCAAAACAATCACATTTTCCGGTAATAGGATCCTCACAGTTTGGCCTTGCAAAAGGCAGACATAGACAAACGATTTCAGGGGAATCCAACTGTATTTGTTACCTCAGTCGGCTAAAAAACATGTTAAGCCCCCCGGAAACAGTAATCAAACACATGATTATCAAAGCAGTTGAGCCCGTGAATCCAGGCCATTCAAACAAGTAAACTGTATGGAGCTGCTTGTGCCGTCTGTTTGTGACCATATTTGGATTGCCTTTTCTCATCATGGCCACAAACTCGTCGTAGTTAATTCTTCCATCCTGCAAAAGCATTTGTATATGTATCATATGTGACGAATGAAACCAAACCCACCAGAAATAAAATGGTACACAGAATGAGTAAACTGAGACAGGAGAAGTACAAAATTTTTTATCTAAGATTTGAAGAAGAATCTTCTTGAGCTCCAAAATTTAAAACATTGGAATTTTCTAAAACTATAATCAATGAAAACTTACATGGAGTTCATTTGTATGGGGTCGATCGGGTAATCAAATTATCATATTAATGTCTTCTTTTATTCAATGAAAATAAACAAGTAGATAAGAAACCTACATGGTCTGTGTCTACTTCTGCAATGATTTCTTTTATCGTTTGCTCATCGCCCATATTATACTTCTTAAGGGCATGTTCTAGCTCTTCCATCGTAATATACCTAATTCAGAAACAGGATACAGAAACCAGAACAAGATACTAAGCAATCAGTATTATGAGAACTTTTTTTACATAAAACATAGGTAATATAATAATTATTATTGATAAGATCAGCTAAACTGGAAGATTGCGTACCCACTCCTGTCCATGTCAAAATATCCAAAGGCTTTGTATAAGTGTTCCTCTCTTTCCATTCTATTCATATGCATAGTTGCTGTTATGAACTCAATGTAATCAATGGTTACATTTCCATCAACATCAGCCTGGCAATGTAACAAAAAAAATCAGTCGAACCATAGAGCAGATAAGGCATGTTCGGGACAGTGGTAAAACATTTCAAGAGGTATTACCACTTCCATTAAATGTCTAATTTCAGACTCAGATAGACTGGTGCCCAGCTTTGGTAGACCGGCTTTCAACTCTTCATAAGTGATCATTCCACTATTATCTGTGTCCATGGATTTGAACATTTCCTTCAACCCCATGATTTCTTCTTCTAAAAGATTTTCTGCAATCACCTGAAAGAAAAGAAGGAAATACTTGTTATACTACATTGCAGAACTGGAAGATGTCAAAGGCAACAGCAATAATGATTGGTGAGGATGGTGATGTTTTTATAACATCAATACATCATTATGTTGAATGCTTTCTTCTTCACAGAGAATGACTCGATTTTTTAAGAAGAAAAAATTCTCACCTTTAGAGCTACTTTTTTGAGTTTGTTCATTGCCTTGAATTGCTTCATTGTAGTCAAAACAGCAATGTCAAGAGGCTTATCAGAGGCATCACCATCCACTCTCATCCACGAATGATCTGCATTGCATTTTCAGTAATTGAGCTTCATCCATAAATTACTTAATGCCAAGACACACAAATGACTGACTTTAAGATGGGTGCATAAGAAATGAGTCTACATTGTAAAACTATGGAACTTCAATAAGGTAAACACAGAATGAGCGGAAAAGACAAACACACATATGGCTGCATGCACTAGAATCACTTGCAACTCTAGACAGTCTTTTCAAGGGCAACAAAACTCACTTTGTACTTCAACAGATGAAAGTCGTTCTTTAGGATCAGCGCACATCATCTTCTTTACAAGATCTTAGGCACTGCTGGATATAGAGGGCCAAGGATCAGATGAGAAATCAATATGCCCCCGTAGTATAGCATCAAAGATACCCTGTTCATTTTCTGCATGTGAAAGAAAAATGAAACGATTACCTAGTACTCTCGATAATAATCAACTTCTGGTGCGCTTGGTACAGTATGAGACAATAATCATACCTCCCCAAAAAGGTGGGACCTCTCTAAGAAGAATGTATAGTATCACACCAGCACTCCATATATCAGCTTCAGCTCCGTAACTTCTACACAATACCTCAGTAGCTACATAATATGCGCTCCCAACAAGGTCTCTAAAAACCTCTCCTGCAGTAACACGTTATTAACTGTTGGGTTTAAAATTCATCACCATTGAGCCCTCACAAGTATGTTGAACATGAAAGTATTGTACAGAGCAAACTCCAAAGCAAATGCATTTCACGTGTTCATTTCACATCAAATACAACTTAACCAAACCTTAGTCCATCAGTCGGGCCAACTATAAGAATCATTTTCATCTAATATATGTAACATGTACTTGTCAACACCAGAAAAAAGGACAAGACTGAAGTAATATTGCAACACATTGCAATTATCATGTATATATTTTCAACCTTATCAATTCCATTTCGTAAAAATTCCGTCTTACAACATCTCTCAAGCGATTAAGATCACAATTGGCTAATTTAATTAAAAGAAGACTCGAATCAACAATATGAAATAAACGTAATCAATTAATTTCCTTAAAGTTACACGTATTTTCTCAGTCCCGAACAATGCTAAAGCAACATCTAATTATATCCATTCCTAAAATTTTCACCAAACAAAAGCATAATTCTGAAATTCAACCCAATCCGTATCAAGAAAATCACCTGGTTTGAAAAACACTGAGAGCCCAAAATCCGTGGCCTTCAGTGGCGAATCCTCATTGGCACTCAACAACAAGAAGTTCTCAGGCTTCAAGTCCCTGTGCATGACCCCCATCGAATGACAGTAATGCACCACGGTCACCATCTGCCTGCACAAATTCGCTGCAGCCCTCTCCGAATAATGCCCCTTTGCTATGATCCGATCAAACAACTCCCCTCCCGCGCACAACTCCATAATCAAATTCACCGAATGTCTGTCCTCATACGCCGCCTTTAGCTCCACTATATTCCTGCCAAAATCGAAAATCTCCCCTCACATATGTGATATATCACAAGTCCTAGTCCACCAGCAACACTCTAACTCTTTTCGAAGCGAATTTCGCATAAAAATATCATCGTTCGATCTCTAGTCATCACATTTTTGTCATGCTTATCACCAAATTATATACTTTATATAAATATATACACAGAGGGAAAATCGAATCGGATTCGAAAATTTTAAAATTGATTTGGGTTTGTTGGAGTACATGTTGCCGGTGAGGTGGTGCATGATCTGGACCTCGCGGCGGACGTCTTCGATGTCGTCACGGTTGATGAGCTTGCGAGTGGCGATGGACTTGCAAGCGAATTGTTGTTTGGTCTCTTTGTGTGTGACCAAGTAGGTAACGCCGAACTGGCCGCGGCAGAGCTCGCGGCTTAAGATGTAGGTGGACCGGACGTCCTCCATGGGCCGGCCGAGCACACGCCCGACGGCATGGGGAGTGGCGGTGGTCGTCGCGGTGGCTGATACTGAGGAGGAAGGTGCGGGTTGGATTTCTGATCAAGTCTGGTTTTGAAATTTGTCATCGAACAAGTCAATGAATTCTATTTGCATTCAATTTTCAATGGTATCATGTGTACTGTTATGATTGAATATATATTGCATATATCGGATTGTACTGTTAATATTCTATATTTGTTGAAAATAAAAAAAGTTTTTTTTTTCTAATAAAAGACAACCCAATACCAATAAATTATATGGTGTTTACCGTATGTAAACATTGTATTGTATTATTTTAATACATTTTAACAATACAATACGACGAAACAAACGGAGCTTAAAAGTGTAATAATATATCCATATTGTATGCTTATGAGCGAAATATTGGAATTTAGCCTTCAATTCATATCTTTAAATTGATAAAGACACAAAATTTTATTTTTGCTGTTGTTTTATGTTATATTCCTTAAATGAAATAGGTTTTTTTTTTTTTTTTTTTTTTTTTTTTTTTTTTTTTTGATAGGCACCTGCAAACCTGGAAAACCAGATCCAGGGCAAAGATACATCCATAACTGGGACACCACAAATAAAACCAATCGAGCACAAGCCCAGAACAGATCCACAACGGGAGAAAAACTCCCGCCGAATTGGATTACCAACAACAGAACTAAATAAAACAAACAAAACTAAATAAACTAGAACCACAAACAAACGAGCTGAAACCGAACTGGAGGAGAGACTATGCCGCTGGAGAAGACCCACCAGGACGCCGCTAACCAAGCAGAGACGTCGGAGATGCCTGATCGAAACCCCAAACCACCATACCATCTAACCCCCACCCGTTCCGAAGCCTGTCGTCGCAAAACAAAAAACTAATCCAAACACCAAGATCAGTAAAGGAGGATGCTGAAGATGCCGGTGGTGTCCCGACGGAGAGGACGGGGTCGGACGAGCATCAAGACCACCGATCGACAGCTCACGCCGAATCACACCAGACCTGGCCAGAACCAAGAGGAACGGCCGATCTAACAGCTGCCGTCCGGAGATGTGGGGGAGAAAACCATCCGACGGACAGGGCCGTCATAGCATCAACGGAGCCCCCCTACTAAACAAGAAATCCAACAAACCAACCTCTAAAATACAAAAACAACTAAAAAAACTCAACCACAAAACTCCTAAAACCCCAAGCCAGCCATCCTCCACTGTCATCAGCCAACACCCAAAATCAAACACCACCTCCTCCATCACCACCAACAGTCACAAACCCCACGCCCCGTCGATCAAAAACCGAAGAGTCGAACGGCCTCCGACCATGGCAGCTCTACAGCCACAAGATCGGCCTCCAACCATGGCTGCTCCAAGCAAAAACAGAGGTAGGAGATCAACAGAGAGAAATAGGAGAGATGAGCGAGACAACCGGCCGAATAGAGCATCGATCTCCTCCCAACGGAGGAGATCGGCTCACCAAAAAGCAACGCAGATGAGGAAGAACCAGAAGCAGAAATGGGTTTAGAGAGTAAATGAAATAGGTTTACTATTTCATCAATTCTTTTTCTTGAAACTAATTAAAACAATACTCCACAGTAAAATGGAAGTGATAGTGTTGATTCAGATATGATTATTAATGACTTTTGCATGTGAATCCTCGTAGGGTATATCACCAAGTGATGCACTTGTATTGCATGCTATCTCTTCTATTTTCAATATATATATATATATATATATTTTTATAGCATACGCATTTTGGAAAGTAAAACACACACTCCTCTTACGTGATGAGGTTGATTTAGTGATAAATCTCTTACACCTAAAGATGGTAATTTGATCCACACCCATTAGCACCCGTCTGAACCTGGCACTTTATAGTTGGGTTTGGAGTTGTAAAATCCAAACCCGCAACGGATTTGGGTGCTAAAATAAAACCCGAGACGAGTTCGGGTTCAGGTTTAGGTTTGGAAAAAAATCCTCACCCAAACCCGTGAACCGCAAAGATATAAAAATTATATAATATTTATTATTTTAAATATTATAAATTTAAATTATAAGGCAAACTTTTAACTATAAAAGAGAATAAAATATAAAAATTCCACTCATTCCAAGTTTGTGAATTACAATTTCAACTTTCATTTATATAGAAGCAAGGTTGAACCTTGCACTTAGGAGTGGTCGGTGGGCGTTTAATGGATCGGTTCATTTTTCAATAGAACTGATATAGTTCGTTTTCTGAAAATATGAACCGATCTAATATAATTTACAAATGTCAACCAATCAAAAACCAACAGAATTTGACCAGTTCTATTTTTTCAGTTTTGGTCATACTGGGCCAAATATATGGGCTTTAATTATTATACATATTTTCATATTTTTATCCTTTTGGGCCTTCGACCAAATTAATTTATGGGCTTGAATAAATTGAAAATACTAGTTTAAAATAATATTCAGCAAAAAAAAAAAAAAAAACAAAATTTAAAAAACAAAAAAAAAATTATGTTCTAACACACTTTCATATTTTTTAGTTTCATGGACTGTTAAACATTAAACTAGGATTTTTTTTATATATAAGTTGGATCTCGGTTCGGTTAATCGGTTTTTTTTTTAAAAAAAAAAAGCTGAACTAAACTGATCAACATAAGAAAACTGGAAAAAAAAACCGATTAGATCGGTTCGGTTCGGCTTATTGGTTTTTTTGTCCACCCCTACTTGCACTCTTGTTTTAATGTTCTTCGGCACTTTGCCTAAATAAAAACGTACACTTGAGATGAGTTAGAAGCTTTCGCACTATGTTAAGTTTTTTTTATTCTTTAAAATTATTATATTTTGTATATTTAAATAAGGTGTGGATGTTGTCACCCATAAAACTAATTAGTTCACCCATTTATAAGTATATTTATAAGTATATTTATATCTAAAATTTTAAAAATAAACATTACTATAAACACTCAACATAATGCTAATAGTACCCTTATTAAAATTAATATATTTATTTTAATACATTTTATTTATAAACCCTCTTACATTATAAACACATCCAATTTTTTTTTAAAAAAAATCATATTATTTTTAGAATCAAATTATCTTCTAATGATGGTCTAATTTACTTTTGAAAATGTCTCGAATATAAGAGACTTATGAAATGGAAGATGTAGAACTGAATTGTATATAAAATCAAGAGATTTTCAATATAAAATTATCTTATATATACTGCTATCTTAAAAAAAAAAAAATAATAAATAAATAAATAAAACCATTGATACCTATAGCTATTTAAAAAAAAAAAATTATTTTGTTTATTGGTAGGATTAATAACTAGACATAAAAGAAAAAATAAAACAAAATAAAATTAAATTAAAAAATTAAAAAAAAAAAAAAAAAAAAAAAAAAAAGGCAAACAACTCCATTAGGTGTAACCCTTTTTATTATTGAAACTCTTTTGATCATCTAACTTACCTAAAACTATTTTGATTAAATAATTAGTTTAGCCTCTCTAACTAAAAATTCTGGTTACATCACTGTCCACTGCTAGTATTGTAAATTTATTACCCATTTTGCCCTTCTTAGGTACTGAACGCGATATTAAAAATGAAAAGGATTTATATTTAATTATAAATTGAAGTAAAAACCATAAAAGTTAAATAACTATTTTTGAAAATTATTCCATTAAAGAGGATCTTCGACCCTAATACAAAAGAAATTAGAAAGACATATGTTGAAAATAAAATAAAATAAAATAAAACAAAACGCGGAAGTTGGAACAAGTGGCAATTCTGCTTCCCACTTTCCCAGAACTTGGTGCACGCGGGCTTTGTCTTCAATTTCTTAACAATTGCTCATCACATTCCTTCCTTTCATGGGTAATATATTTTTGTTTGTTTTACAAATTGACTTCGACCTGATTGAAAATTTCGATCACCATTCACCCTTTTATAAATTACAATCGGATCATGTTGATCATCAATCTTTTAGGTAGTCTCTCTGTCTTAAATACCATCATTAGGCTCTTAATTATATGCTTTTGGATTAAGTTTTAATCAATTATAAGACGGAAACTATTTAATATATTCAACTCAAGTAGTCTATGAGCATGAAAGAATGCCTGTCGTAATAAGGAACAAGTAATGGTGGCCTAATTTTAAGGTGACCTTAGCAACAATATTGCAATTCCTAGGAATATGAACAATATTTTATGATTCTGATTGAAAAATTCGATAATGTTAACTAGTTGTAAGACTGAAAACTAGTTAATATAATCAAAAGCAAATTAATGAATTCAACTAGAAACAAGTCAAGTCAAGAAGAGAGATTCCTGAAGCTGGAATCTAAACCTCTCCAACTATGAAATTTGTTCCTTAATTTGTGCCCAGCTTTGGAATACCAGCTTTCAACTCTTCATAAGTGATTGTTCCACTAGTATCTATGTCCATGGATTTGAACATTTCCTTCAAGCCGGAAAGATTTTCTGCAATCACCTGAAAGGAATGAAAGAAATACTTATTGTACTACATTGTAGAACCGGAAGATGTCAAAGACAACAGCAATCAAGATTGTATGAGAATCTTGATATATTAATGATAACTAAAGAAAAAATTCTCACCTTTAAAGCTACTTTTTTGAGTTTGTTCATTTCCCTGAATTGCTTCATTCTAGTCAAAACAGCAATATCAAGAGGCTTATCAGAGGCATCACCATCCACTCTCTCATCCACGGATGATCTGCATTGCATTTTCAGTAATTGAGCTTCATCTATAAATTACTTGTTGCCAATAAATTTTTATAGGATGAAAATTAGGAATGAGAAGAAAGGACAAACACACAAATGACTGACTTTAAGATGGACCTATAAGTAATCTTAATATTCTCCATTATAAAACCACGGAACTTCACAGAATAACCAGAAAAGAAAAACACACATATGGCTGCATGCACTAAAGGATGAACCTGTTAGAGACCCTAGAATCACTTGTGACTCTAGACAAGTCTAGACAGTCTTTTTAAGGATAACAAAACTTAGTACTTCAACAGCTGAAAGTCGTTCTTTAGGATCAACACACATCATCTTCTTTACAAGATCTTTGGCACTGCTGGATATGGAGGACCAAGGATCAGATGAGAAATCAATACAAGACAGGCAAGGAAAACCACCATACCTGTATAATGATATGCGGAAATGTTAGTGTCTGAAATGACATTACATGAAAGCTAAGACGGAAGATTCTGAATTAGTGCTATTCTCTCTCTTCCATAGTTCCATTAACAACCAACACTTTGCATACGAACTTAACACATAAAGTGACATCCTTAGAACAATATAATTCATAGGATATGATTTCAGAGCTTACGTTATGACCTGGCAACTATACCCTGGCTTCGTAACATAATTTTTTAAATTTCATTAGACGAGAACTAGCTAGCATATAAACAAACAACGGAAAATTTTCTACTTCCGTTGAGCTTCACTCACCGCTGTGCATATTCTCTAATTTGACCTGCAGCCCATCAATGGACGAAAGTACTGTAAGGGAGTAGGAATCTATTAGCATAAATGTAGAAAGGAAATCTGAGCAAATGCATGAATGGTACAATATAAGAGATTAAAGACAAACAAGGAAAGTGCATTTACCGGAAATTGCTGGTCT
This sequence comes from Acer campestre, assembly GCA_954870605.1. Taxonomy (NCBI): domain Eukaryota; kingdom Viridiplantae; phylum Streptophyta; class Magnoliopsida; order Sapindales; family Sapindaceae; genus Acer; species Acer campestre. Next base: position 30,470,384 of record OX940807.1, on the reverse strand, counting down.
GAAGACACCAACACTAAAAACCAGGGAAATGCCAAGCAAAACAAAAACAAGTGAACCGGTTTTTGCTTTTCTATTTCTCTCAATAAAAGCTTTGAATCGAGAACTATGTGCATTTCTGCTTGAATGGTCTGGATCATGATATGTAGAAATCTCCTCATCGGCTGCTTGATGATTATTGAGTAAACTAACTTTTGAATTTCGGCAGAGTAGCGCGTATAAAGCAAATATTCCTCCTGCAAATGGCTCCAATGGTATCAACATAAACTGAAAAACAACGAAAAGGACTTGCATATCGCCAATTGAAAAGCATGAAAACTCTTTCTTTACCTTCACCATTGTCGTCTGCATTTAACAAAATAATAACATGCTTGAACAGCGAAAGAAGAGTGAGAGTCCAAAAGATCAATGAAAACACCCCGAATACTGTATCTTCAGTTTGATAATCATGCAATGTACCCGAAAAAGTGCTTTTATAAACATAAAGAGGAGAAATACACAAATCACCGAACACAATACCGAAACTCTGGTATGATAAAAGGAGGACTTGTTTACATGTCCTTTTATTATCAACCTGCTTCAACAGCAAAATAAACACATCAACTCATATAAATTTTGATCACATCAATCAGCTGATAAATTTTGAGACAGATAACAATCCCACTCTCTCTAAAAACACCAACCCAGAAAAATCAGCAAGAATAAAAACACCCCACATTTTGATTTCATATCTAGAATATACAAACCAAATCAAAATATGATTTTATGATCCACATCATGTAGTTTATCGCATATTGATTAACAACAGAGGATCCGATCAATCACAAGATATAAAATTAATCAAATTTTATAAAAATCTTCAAATAAAAGGGGAAAAAAAGGATATCTGGGGTTGGTAAGAGGGAATGTGAAAGACATACCATGTTATTGGGGTGTTGTTGAGAGATAGAACCGAGAGTGAGCTGCAGATGCGGGTCTGGGTTCTGTGTTGGTTTTGAAATGTTGAACGAGACGGGACAGAGAGAGTGAGAAACAAAAATGGGTTTAGTTATAGTTTCAAGTTGGGGACTTGAATTTCATTACAAGTACATGAGATTTTGTTTATATTTATATAACTGCTTCAAACTTCGTTTTCGATGTCGTTGCTGGGGGGTCTAGGAATGTAAAATCATTTTAAAAAGGGTTAATTGCACAAACACCCATGAGTTTAGGCAATATTGCACTCATATTCAACTTTTCCTTTAATTGCACAAACCTCCCCTGAAAAAAGTTGACTAACGGTTTGACTAACTGTCAATTTAATGGTCTAGAGATTATCCAAGGACAAAACCGTCCTCTTACACATTAAATAATTAAAACCCAAAGGAACCCCAAGTGTTTCTATAACTATAAATCTACCCAAATAATAACTATAAATATAACCCCAAAAGTGTATAAAACTACAAATCAACAACAACCAAATCTTTCATCTTCAACCTCCATTGCTACTGCCCCCGTGCCGGCGACGATGGGGAAACCGGTGTGAGGCCTCCTCCCAAATATGAGAGCCTCTCCGTGAAGGAGATTTCTCCATCCATATAATTAGAGTTCTACTCCATCTCAGATTTCTCCATCAAAGATGGATCGGCACGCGTACAATGCGTGACATCGCCCACATGACTAGATTGGCGACGATGAGTTGTTCCTTCTCCAATTGTCCTTCACTCCTTACTCAAACATGTTTTTTTTAATATCTACAAAGAAAAGTGAAAAAGAGAGTTAATTTGAAGGGATTTAGTTATGTGTGATGACATTAAATTGAGAAAATACAAGTAATTAGTTGACAAATGAACATGTTTAGTATGTAATTTGAGATTTTTTTTTCTAGATCTTAGTTTGTATTTTTTTTTTTCCTAGAAGTTGGGTTATCTGGGTCATTTTGTAATTTCGTTAATATTTTGGGTAAATTTATAGTTTCCCAAATGTCATGCCATGTCAGCCATAGATTAAGACTAAGGAATAATTTTGACTTTGCACACTTTGAAGTTAGTCAAAGGTTATGTCTAACCATTAGTCAACTTTTTCAGGGGAGGTTTGTGCAATTAAAGGAAACATTAAATATGAGTACAATATTGCCTAAACTCAAGGGATGTTTGTGCAATTAACCCTTTTTAAAAATGTATATTATTATTATTATTATTATTATTATTATTATTATTTTATGGGATTTTATTTGGTTTTTGTCCTATGACATTACGTTCAACATCGTCGATGAGATGAAGTTGGTCCGGTGTTATACTCTCATACCTACACCACGAGATTGTGGGTTCGAGTTCTCCTATTTCAACTAAAAACCTCGAATTTATATAATACTTTAAAAAAAAAAAAAAATCAACATTGTTTAATGAAATATTCTTATCATTATTTATGACAATAATTTTACATAAATACTAATTGGAGATGTATATTAATTTATTTTTTTTGAAATATGAGATGTATATTATTTGTTTCATAAAAATATTCTTTTTTTTTTTTTTTTTTTTTTTTTGAAATTAGTAATGCTAAACATCTCACCTACAATCCCACAATTTCCATCCCAACACATTTGGCAGCTGATGTGTCACTTGATGAATAGATACACATTAATTGTAATTTATCTCACTTACCCATGTATCCACACAACAATTAATGTATTTCCACTCATCAAGTGACAGATCAGCTGTCACGTGTGTTGGGATGGAAATGGTGGGATTGTAGGTGGGATGTGTAGCATTACTCTCTTGAAAATCGTCGGTTTCCACCAGTTTGGAGGAATCCCAAACCGAAACCGACACCGGAACCACCGGTTTCCAACTGGTTTCCAAACCGCCGATTTTGGTTCCGGTTTGTCCCATCCGATTCCGGTTAAATTGCGGACAAAACCGACGGTTTACCGGAACCGTGGTCAGCTCTACTTTATACCATTACAAGGCAAGTGATCTATGTGTTCATGACATGCATCATCAAATAGAATGCCAGATCAACATCCTATGAAAACTAGAAATACAATCAAAACTCAAATCAAATGAACCTAGTTTTATATCAAGTAGAATTCCGAACAAAATAAATGCAGACCTAATTCAACCCAAATCATCATCATCATATAATATGAATCAAAGCAATTTAAATCAAGAAATGTGAGGAAATAAGATTTACCTTAGAAATTAAGAGCAAGTCACGCAAACTTGAGTGTAATTCATAAAATCCGATATATATATTTTTTTTAATCTCTGGAAATGCTCAGGATTTGTTCTACTTGAAAAAATGAATCTCTCACACTTTGAATCAATTAAAATTTAAAAAGAGTCAGAAATGAGTGAGATATCGAAAAACGAAAAATTGTGCACAAAACTGGAAAATAGGGGATAAAAGACATAAATCCGTGTGAGAAAAAGAGCACCATGTGGCATGGGCTGCGGGCTAGGGTAGCGCAACGTGCTCTTAAGGACGATGCGTGCAGTTGCATGCCTTGGCTTGTGCTCCGCGTGCAGACCGCGAGGCCAACTTGGCACAGTTGGTGCTGCGCCAAAGCAAACTCGCATTGATACCAATTACACGTTAAAATTGTAAAACATTTCAATTTTCATACATTCCCTTTGAAAATAAATCATATATTTTTTAGTCCGTAATAAATTCCGTAATTAACATTATAATTTACAAAACACGTTGTCTGATCAACTTAAGAGTAGATTTTTTTTGTAGCATAGTTAAAAGTAATTATTTTAAAAACTACAGTAATACCTATTTGACACTAAACGAATATATATTCTTTGTTTCATAAAAATATTTTTAAATACTTTAATTTCACCAAAAAAAAAAAAAAAAAAAAAAAAAAAAACTTATTTACTTAGTTTACGGTAGTAATACTGTAATAGTATGTTATATGTTCTTGTGCTAAATTTCAAATACTCGCAAGTGCACAAATCTATTAAAGGAGTATAGATTTTCGAATACGATGTCGAATCCATAGAGATCGATGAAAAATTAATCTAATTATAAATTTAAATTTAATCATATCCTATTTAATCATTTAATCCATATGATGCTGTAGATGCAGATGGTACCGAAGGAGAGGATTCCGATGCAGAGAAAGACGGTGCTGACGAGCTGTAGGAAGTGCATTTTTACCTGACATCCAGAGATAAAAGAACTCAAGAGTTATGAAACTGCTCCTCCAAAAACATTTCCCTTTTTTCTTTTCCTTAGCTTTATTTTAAGCTTTTGTAGGACTTTTCTCTCTTTAAAAGAAAAAAATAAAATAAAATAAAAAAATTGAAAGCTGCATGTGTAAAACTGTGTTGGCTTTAATTTGGGAGAGAAAACCATAAATAGCCACATGAATTATTAAACTTTTGTTACTAACCACTTTTGAAATTTTAATTGTTAATAGCCACTTTTTTAAAATAATTTCAGTGTATGTCCATCAATTACCAGAGTGCCCCTGAAAATAGTTTTATTTTTAATCTCGAAGCAAACTTGAAATCATGGGTAAATTGAAATGTCCAAACTTGAAATCAGGCATAAATTGAAATATCAAAACTTGAAATCAGGCCTAAATTGAAATACCAAAACTTGAAATCTGGACTATATTGCAATTTTCCCTTTCTTCTTCTTCCTCTTCTTCTTCCTTAAACATTAGGGTTTTTTTTTTTTTTTTTCCTTCCCTTTTCCTGCAGATCAACTTGCCGGCGAAGGGGGATGGATTTCGTCGCCGGCGAAGCAGCAACGGACGGCGAGGAGGCAGCGCACCGTGGCTCGTCCCCGTCGCCCACGCCTGGCCGTCGCACCAGCGACGAACCAGCTGCCACCAGCGCCCACCAGCGCCCACCATCGACGCTGCCGTGAAGCCCAGAAGGTCGTCGGCGCTCGGCGACACCTTCGCCGGCGCTCGACGACCCTCAAAGCAAGCCGGCGAGGAGATCGGGGGAGAGAGAGAGACTTCGGGGAGAGAGAGAGCAGAAGAGAGAGAAAGAAAAAAGAGAAAGAAGAGAGAGAGAGAGAGCTGATGTGGGGGTTTATATATGAGGGCTTTCTTGTAATTGCTCAAAAAAGTGGTTATAAACAAATAAAAGTTCGTTTGTGGTTAAAAAAGAATTTCCCCTAATCTTTGTGGTTATTCTGTGTAATTTCCCCTTAATTTGGTTGGTTTAATCCCGATTTAACTCTATCTATCTTGAGCCGCCATTTAGAAGAAAAGAAGAGATCATGTGCCTTTTTTTCATCACATTTATGAAATAGTTAGGAGGACATGGGAGAACTCTCTCAATATTTTTGCGTGTTTTATTTGTTCTTTAATTTCAGTTATTATTATTGGTCTGCTGTTAATCTAATACAAAAAACGACAATGACAAGATGAGGTTGCCGTCTACTTGTAGGTTCGAGTCATAGAGTTCGAGTCATATCCGTTCTATGTTCAAAATAATTAAAGAAACTGTAGCCGTTTGGTGGCATTTTCAACAACAAAAAATGTGATCAATTAAAACTAATATTAAACTAAGCAATAAAGAATTTAGGGCAAATAAATTGGAAAACAATCAATTAAAAAATACCTTAATATTGGAATCCACCACTATTTAACTTCATAACTTCTTGATAATTTTAATATTTCAAAAAAATAATAATAATAACTTCCTGATAATTTATTAATTCTCTAAATTAAAGCGACAATTAAAATTCAATTTATTGTCATCCTATGAATTTAACAATAAGCTCATTTAATAAAAATATTAGTTTAGTAATTTATTTTTCCTTTGCTTAAAAATATAACCCTTAGTGGTAAGCTTTACATCCAAGAGGTTGTGGGTCGAGTTAAAACAAAGAAATATATGTATATATATATATATATTGACAATATCTATCCACTTATTTAGACTAGATATTCTTTTTGAAGCATTTGTCATTGGTACTTACACGTCATTCGTCCAAGCCCTAAACTTATTCATCTACCAGCTGAACCATACTTCTGGAGACAACTAAATAATATATATCTAAGTATCAAAAATATGTGATATTAAAAACGAGAGAGTTTAATACTTAATTATCAATCGAACAATCTTAGATATTAATAAAAATATTTGAAAATCATTCCATTAAAGGGGTTTCTTGTAGACAAGAAATTAAAAAGACATTGAAAAAATAATAATAACGAAAACTTGACGTTGGCACATTACACTTCATCGTAGCTTCCCCTTAGATTAACTGGTTATCTCTAACAGTCTGCTTGGAGACCTCCTAAAATAGAGAAAAACTTGGTGCATTCGATGCACCACACTGGAATCTAATGGTGGTGCATCGGATCCACACACTGAGTAACACGTGTCACTGAATTTTTTTTCCTTTCACCACCTCATTTTCTCTCTTCATCTTCCCTATCTACCAGACGTACTCTCTCACTCATTTTTCAGACCAGCCGTGACGCGCTGCCTACAGCAAATCTCCGGAGAAAGTGAGTCGACACCACCCTCACCGGAAGATGCGCGAAGTGCCGGCTTTCCGATCTCTCAGAAGGGCCGTCGCCAAACGAAATCGTCTTGGTGGTCAAATTGTCGTTTGAAGAGCTAAACCCGAATCGTCGCTTTACCTTCATCGTCGATCTGCACCGATCTATCGTAAATCCGATAAAACTGATCGGGCCAACGAACTCAACGTCGTCCGATCTTCCAGATCCGACTATCGCAGGACTCAACCGGCGCGGGGACCAATCTTGACTGAGACGAGGAAAAATGGGAGAAAAACCATTTAAATATGTCTGTATTTAACTCAGTGCTCTGTATATGTAAATTTGTTGTTTCTCTGTATCAATTAGAATTATTTTAGGGTTTTGTGCATTTGATTAATTGTGTGAAAGTTGATCATCTTGTTTATAAAGGGCGGTTTCCTTTGTTCGGATTCGAAACTGATAATCTGAAGAAGCAGAAGAAGATTTCCAAATAGAGGTTGAAATGGCTCCTATTTCATTGCCTTCTGGATTCCAGTTCCATCCAACTGATGAGGAGCTGATGGCTTTTTAACTCGAAAGAATAATCAATAAAAGGAAGATCGAATTAGAGAGTCTAATTCCAATGAGTCTGGTTTAGAAAATGGAAGAGAAAAATTTGAGTGACACGTGTCACACTGTCACTCAATGTATGGATCCGATGTACTACCATCAGATTCCAGTGTGTTGCATCGGATGCACCCAAGTTTTTCTCCCTAAAATAAGGGTGGATGTTGTTGTAAAGAGCAATTAAGGGAGTATGTGTTATAACAATACTCCCTTAAATGGCTCCCTTAATAAACAAATTACTCATTGGATAATAAAAGAACCGTTGAGAATTGAGATTTAAAAGTTAAATATTTGGTGCTTTTTAAAAAATAAAATAAATTTAAATATGTAGAGCTCACTTAAGAGGGGCTGAAGCCACCCCTTAATTAATGGAGTGAGATCCACCAAAACACATTTAAGAAAACCTTTAAGGGACATTTTGGAGTTACAAAAATACAGCTTCTCCCTTAATTAAGCTAAAGGGATCCAATGGAGACTGTTGGAGATGCTCTAAGACATCTTTGTTTGACTAACAATGGTTAACAATTGTTCTTCAATTGTTGTTTTCATTTCATTTGTGTTAGCAAGAAACACCGATTTCTTTTTAAAACTAGTTGGTCAGTCTCCGTCAATTTTGGTATTCGCTGGTCTTGCCTTTGATATTCTTTTAGGAAAGTAGAATTCAGAAAAAGTCCAAAGGAACAGGTTGATATTAATTTATAATTCGTTTGTTTAGATGTTGATTCCTTGAAAGTGTCCACACCTTTGCAATTAACAACTTCTCTACTCTGTCTCTCTCTCTCTAAACATTTGCTCTTAGTGATCAATAGTCATGGTTCTCTTTAAGACAGCTTCCAATTCTAACGAGTCCATCCACTCCACTTTTGTCATTGGTAAAATTCGAGCCGCAGACTTTGAAATCATTTATCTAAGTTCAAAACTCATCCATCTACCAGTTGAGTTATACCTGCTTAAGCGAACCAAATGTGAATCAAACAAGACTCAACTGATGTGGATCTTCCTGGAGACGTGGGATACGTTTGGAAGATGGAATGGTGTTGTTTGAGAGAGGTTTGAAGACTAGAAGAACAGAAGATTGAAGATCGTTTCAGCGTATGGATCACGGTTTTCTGAGCGATGTAATTTAAGGTGACTTGTAACGGTTTAGGAAGTGGGTGCGCAACCGTGACCCGAATCATAGTCAATCATAAGCATGCGTGGAACGAAAAAGGAAAGTATTCTTTTTGGGAAGTTCTTGTGCTTGAAGGAAAAGGAATACTCTTTACAAGAAGACTTGTCATAAAAGAAAATAGTATTTATGTGAAACAAGTAAGTCTTGTACGTTTAGGAGTATGATTTCCTTTTATCTTAAATTTCCTGTAACTGGTATAAATAGTCATAATATTTATTTTATTAGATTTTAAGGCTATGGAGCAAAAAGAACACCATGTAACATCAGAGAGAGTGTGGTGAGATTCGGGGGAGATCCAAGAGAATATCCGGGAGGGATCCAATGGAATATCAGTGGATCAAGTTAGAGATTTGTGGGTGATATTCAGGGGAGACCTAGGGGATATTGTGAGGGTACTCAGTGAGGATCTTGTGAGTGGGGTTTAGGGTTGAGGTGAGAGAGTTAATTCTAGAGTATATGGTTGTAACAATTTATCATATAATGAAACTTTCTCTGTTGTCCTAACGGCCTGTGGTTTTTTACCCGTTTTGGGTTTTCCACGTATATCTTGTGTTATGATTGTTTATTATCTCTCATATATTTTTATGCTTGTTGAAGTTATTAATTGCTATGAGTTATGGGTGAATATTAGGCACGACGTTTCCATGTCATCGGTTTGGAATTATCCCCAACAATTGGTATAAGAGCCATATGGTTTGGCAATGGCGGTGACAAGTCTTTACGTGAGATCGTATGAAGGACTTGGTGGCATTTGGATAATGATGATCATGGTTGTCTAGTATGATTTAGCAAAGGAGATACGACTTGAAGGTAGTTTCGAACTTGTTAGGGTTTGATGAAAGGATGAATGTTGATGGAAGAGAAGTTTGGCTTGTGGTGGCAGGTATAAGTCATGGAGATTCAATGTGGGTTACACAAGGCGCTGATTGTATATCAAAAAAAAAAAAACTCTATGGTATGGTGTGGGGCTTATCCGGCAAAGCACTCCCGGTTTCTAGTAGCAAGACTTTCACCAGGTATGTAATGCAAGGACAGAAGGTCTTTCACAGGGTTGGGTGATGTAAGGACATGTTTATCCTTTTGACAGTTTTCCCCACTGGTCATGGAATAAGATATGTTGCTGCTAGTGGTCCATAATTGTACACAAGGCATTGGTCAGAAAGTGATGCAAGGTGTATGGTGGACAAAGATGTTGATGACTGACGAACTCCCTGGAAATCTGACTTGAGGAGTTGCACCACAATTTCAGCAGGTTATTTTGATATGGTGCCGGATCAACGAACAAAAAAAAATGTGTGAAGAAAAATCTTAGGATGGTTCGTTCCTAAGTGGTTATACCTTGTGGTGGGGTATGGTGATTCTCGGTTATGAGAATTGTGGTTATGGACAAAGGTCTTGAGAATTCAAGTCAAAGGGGAGAATTGTTAAGTTTTGATTTGTAATCCTAAGTGAACCAAATGTGAACCAAACAAGACTCAACTGATGTGGAGCTTCCTGGAGACGTGGGATACATTTGGAAAATGGAATGGTGTTGTTTGAGGGAGATTTGAAGACTAGAAGAACGGAAGACTAAAGATCATTTCAGCGTATGGATCACGGTTTTCTGAGCGATGTAATTTAAGGTGACTTGTAACGGTTTAGGAAGCGGGTGTGCAACTGTGACGCGAATCGTAGTCAATCATAAGCATGCGTGGAATGGAAAAGGAAAGTATTCTTTTTGGGAAGTTCTTGTGCTTGAAGGAAAATGAATACTCTTTACAAAAAGACTTGTCGTAAAAGGAAATAATATTTATGTGAAATAAGTAAGTCTTGTACGTTTAGGAGTATGATTTCCTTTTATCTTAAATTCCCTGTAACTAATACAAATAGTCATAATATTTATGTTATTAGATTTTAAGGCTGTGGAGCAAAAAGAACATCATGTAACATCAGAGAGGGTGTGGTGAGATCCGGGGGAGACTGAAGGGAATATCCGGGAGGGATTCAAGGGAATATCAGTTGATCAAGTTAGAGATCCGTGTGTGATATTCATGGGAGACTATAATTATCAATCGAACAATCTTAGATATTAGTAAAAATATCTGAAAATAATTCCATTAAAGGGGTTTCTTGTAGACAAGAAATTAAAAAGACAATGAAAAGCGGACGTCGGCACATTATACTTCCTCGCAGCTTCCCCTTAGATTAACTGATTAAGACATCTTTATTTGACTAACAATGGTTGACAATGGTTCTTTTTTTTTTTTTTTTTTGATACAATAAACCATTACAAACAAACACGGCTTTCAGCCGCGATAACAGAATCAATACAGGATGAGAACTCCTCCAGCCAAAACATATCCTCCATACAAGAGAGGCTGTTTTTAGCCAATATATGAGCCACCTGATTTGCTTTTCTAGGGACGAACCTAATCGAAACACATCTAGCTTGAACCAACAAAGCATGGATATCAGAAATTACATTACCAATCTCAGAGTAATTAGGACCCTTATCATTGATCCAATTAACTACTACCTCTGCGTCCGACTCCAACATACACGAAGTTAAACCAGAATCAATCACCAAGAGAAGACTGCAAAGGATTGCCACTGCCTCCGCTACCTGTGGAGAAAACTTGGCTACAATTCTCTGAGAGCTAGAAGCCATCACTAGCCCATCCGAATTTCTGATGATAATACCCACACCAATAATATTTCCAACTATATTAACAGCTGCGTCACTATTAACCTTATATATACCAGGGTCTGGAGGTTTCCAAATAGGAATTCGAAAAGGAATAGCTACAGCAATTCTCCCCCTACCAGCAGCAGCTCCCTGGAACTCTGAAATATAACCTTGTGCCCATTCCACAAAATCCACATCCTTAATCGATAAATGATCGTGAACAACTACATTCCGCATCGACCAAATCTTCCACCAACAAATACATAAAAGTTCTAACTCCTCTAACACCAAACGAGAAAAGCAATCCAAAATTAACTCAAAAAAATGGGATAAGTTTCTAGTAATA